>CM042155.1:29981860-30071860 GCA_023376005.1 Doryteuthis pealeii | reverse complement strand
ATTTTAGTAGATGATCTTTGATGCTATTTCCTCAAGCAATGGTGCAAGTAAAAGATCTAATTTTTAGTATCAGTATTCAGTATACTAACACAACTTTCATATAGATGGACAATTTGATATTTAAAAAAGTCAAAAATCAACCTACCTTAATTTCCATTTCCTTTGACAACAACCATTACACCACCGGCCCTTCCCCAATATGTATTTTATATATATATATATATATATATATATATATATGGGAAAATAAATTTTTGTTTTAGAAGGATGAAAGTTCTTCATTTATTTCAGTTGAATATTATCTTCTAAGTTCCATTTATTTACCAATATTTCGAGGAACTACATTCCACTTCTGGAGAGTTTGTTTTAGACTGATTGCTTTTTCTTGTCTGACCCCCCCCCCAAAAAAAAAGACCTTTGGGGGGTCAGGCAGTGCTTTTGTCTAGCCCTGTCTTTGATGTTGTTTTCTTTGCTGCCTGCCCCTTTCTTTCTGCTGGGTTGGAACTAGCTGGAGTAACCCTCTACCAATTATTTTATAAACATGTAATTTTCTTCTAAAACTAAGATATTATTATTCCCTGTAGAACTTCATACAATCAAAACAGATATTAGGTGTTATTTATTGCCACACTCTAAATTACTGTAACTTGATCACAAAATGAATATGCAACAGTCTAAAAATAACTACACTGTTTACATATATATTTATGAAGAAACGCAGTTTGAAAAAAAACTGACAAAATGTGAAAATATAAATGGAAAAGATAGATAGACCAACACAATCAATTCAATTCATGGGTAAAACAATATTCCATTTTTTTTATTTAATCAAATACTTTATTCTGATGAAGTCTTTGATAAAATAAAGATAAAATATTAAGTTTTATCAATGAATTAATTTGTTTGTTTTGTTTTTTTCCACTTTTTTCCATTTATATTTTTTTAACATTTTGCCAGATTTTGTTACAACTATGTTTATATATAAATATATATATATATATATATATATATGAAAAATATATGGAAATTAATCCGACAGTATGAAATATAACATTTTGAAAAAACATATGATGTTTGTTATGTGATTGCTGACAAGCTTGTTTCGACCAAAACGATAAGTTGGTCTTCATCAAAGAGCGACATAGACGAGAAGAAAATATCCGTTAAAAAGACTGTTTACAAAACGAACGCTGATATCAACCGCTGAAAATTTTTTGAAAATGCATGTTCTGTTTTAAAAATAAAAATAAAACAGTCTTTTTAACGGATATTTTCTTCTCGTCTATGTCGCTCTTTGATGAAGACCAACTTATCGTTTTGGTCGAAACAAGCTTGTCAGCAATCACATAACAAACATCATATGTTTTTTCAAAATGTTATATTTCATATATATATATATATATATATATATATATATAAACACAGTTGTAACAAAATCTGGCAAAATGTAAAAAAAAAATATAATATAATAAAATATCAGACTGAAATGCCAATAAAATAAAAAAAATAAAAAATTATATATATATATATATATATATATATATTAATGTGTGCATGAAAATATAAATGGGAAAAAAGAGATCATTTTTTTTTTCACTCTATCAATGTCCGTTTTTCTTCATTTTGATGATGTCTTTGATAAAATAAAGATGAAATATTAAGTTTTGCCCATGAACTAATTTGATTGTTTGTATCGGTTTATACACTTTTTCTATTTCTATTTACATATATATATTTATGCAATTTTATTTTTGGTCACCTAAAAAAATTGTTAGGGATGTACTTATTTTTGGGTAACACCGTATTTACTGCAGAATTATTGTTAATTCTCAAATTTTCTTTATCATATTGAAAATAGGGATCAATTGGAAATATATGCTTTTTTTTGGGGGGGGTTTAAGAATTTAAGCAAAAAAAGAAATATCAATATTTACTGTTTTTTTAAATTTTAGCAAGGTTTTTTTATTTTTTTTTTTTTTTTCTCACTGAAGCTTATGAGCAGGCATCTAGGACTTACAGAAGCTATGTTTATTGTGGTAGAATGAGTTGAAAAGCATATATTTTATAAATAAGTATAAACATAACATTGAAGACTTTAAAATAATACATATAGAAACACCAGATATATATATATATATATATATATATATATATATATAATTGTCTGTGGGTGTATATATATGTAATTTTGATATAAAGTATATACTTTTGCATATATATATATAATTTTGATATAAAGTATATACTTTTGCATATATATATATAATTTTGATATAAAGTATATACTTTTGCATATATATATAATTTTGATATAAATATATACTTTTGCATATATATATATATAATACAGTAGTGAGAAGTCTTTTCCTACTTATTAATGATGTGTTAAATCTTTATTGAATTCTCATTTCTTCTCATAAATCTTTTTCCTCTCCCTACACATACATACATACATAGAATATCTGAATGGATCTGGTACTACTGCACTGAAACCAACAAAGCTTTGTGGTTTTTTGAGGTACTGTTCAAGCCCCTGGGTTAATCATAATGTTGCTTTGACCCCAGAACTATGTCTGACCCTAGGATCATCATTTCCTTGGGCCACTGCTTCTGTTTTTGTGGTAGCAGTTGTATGAATTTATTACACTTACACACATATTGGTGGTAGTGTTGTTATTATTATCATCGCTTTAGAAAATGAAATTGGCTATTCAGGTTCAAATTCCAGCCAAAGCTTCATTTTTTCATACTACATGTGTGTGTGTGTGTGTGTATGTATATATATATATATATATATATATATATATATATATATATTAATAAAGTCATCCACAGACACGTGTTTCGGCATTTATATATATATATATATATATATATATATATATATATATATATATATATATATTATTTTTATTTTGAATTCAAGATAGTTACAATGTAGCAATATTCACTGGAAGTTAACCAGCCAAGAATATATATATATATATATATATATATATATATATATAATTCAAACCCATTCTCAATAGATATTACAAAGGTAAGAGATGGATTTTATCTTCTCTAATAATTTATAGAATAATTATAATAACTTGATGCTTCAAAGGAGTCTAATAATAGATGAGAAAACTTTCTATTAGGGACCCCACTCTCAAAAAATGTCTTAATACTTTTGAGAGGGGTCCCTTGGAAAGGATTTTTCATTTATCCCCCTCATTTCATTCATTCATTCATTTTACCATTAATTGTAACTATATAATATATATATATATATATATATAATGTCATCCACAGGCACGTGTTTTGACGTTTCACACCTCTTTAGTGTGGCTAGACTCAACAACTAACTCAGACCATAAGCGAACCTTGACTGATTTTACTCCTGTCCGATCCGTTAACCTCTCGGCCATTGCCAGCTGCTGTTTAAGGAGTGGTATTTTATCTGTCTTAAATACATAGATCTGTGTATATACTTTACGGGCAGATATACACACACACACACACACACACACACACAATGTGTGTATATACATATATATATATATATATAAACATGTGTACACACATATATATCCTATATATATCACTGAAACTTATAATTTTAGTCACATGACAAAAATGATGTTTTAATAATGCCTGTACATGTGTATGTCATGAAACTCAGACCCATGATTGGTTGTAAGTGAAGACCTCCAGTTTTATATTTTACACTTTGCTTCGCCATTTATCTCTTTAGCTATGGATTGAGCATTTTCTTTAGTGTTTTACTGCAGTCATCTGTCCTTTGTGTGATATCATAACAGAGTATATAATATATAATATATATATATATATATATATATATATATATATATATATATAATGTGTATAATGTGTGTGTGTGTGTACGTACAAACAATGTATAATGACCTCCGTACAAACAATTTTCGTGTGTGTGTGTGTATGTATATATATATATATATATATATATATATATATATATATATAATGTGTGTGTACAGACAATTTTAGCATGTGTCTGTGTGTGCATATATGTATATATAATGTGTCTGTGTGTGCATATATGTATATATAATGTATATGTGTGTACAGTAGGTACCACCAATTTGACCCTGTGCAATTTACCCCCCCTACATTTAACACAATGAAACTTGCAGAAAAATTAATATTTTCTTGAAAATTTTTTTCCATTCGAAAGAAAAAACATTAAATAAACTCCTGATGATTTTTTTAATTTTTATCAGCATAGGAAAATAATGAAAATTATGATTGAAAAACAATGTTTTTTTTGCACTGTTAAATCAACTGAAATTTAACGTAGCTAAAAACAAGTTACGATAAGAGGATTTTTAAAAATTCTATGAAAAATCAATTAATGGTCCGATTTTCACGAAAATTTCCATAAATGTTTACCATTGGATGTAAATACATCTGAAATAGTTTTTTTCTAAATATATTAGGGGAAATATTTTTTTACGATGTCTATCACCCCCCCCCTATTTTATTTTATGAGATAAAAAAAAATGATGTGGAAAAAAAATTTTGGTACTTTTTTCTATAAAGATAAGAGCCTGAATAACTATATCAATGAAATTGTATAACGTACCGAATTATAGTTTTTTTAGGAAAAAAATAATGAAATCGGAAATAAAAAGTGCAAAAAAAATGTCATAATATTAATATTTGAAAAACTTTTTCTGTTATGTAATTGGTATATACTATATTCTATTAAATTGTCAAAAAAAAAAAATGTTTTTTAAGAAATTAATTTTTACGAGATTTTCAATCTTTTGTGTGATTAAATATTTTATTTTCTGCGTTAAATAAATTAAATATTTTTTTTTCCTGTGGAAAAAAATCAAAATTTTCACGGATATTTAAAAACATGAATTTTAGAATTCAGGTGAACTAAAAGTTGGTCCGATCCGTGCTCGATTAATATTTTTAAAAGAATTTGTAATTTTTATTGTTGAAAGTAATGTGTGATTCTTAGAATGTACGGAAGAGCAAAACTGACATATGACGAGACGCTTCTCGGTAACTAAAGTTTGTTTTTCTGAGCGTAAAAAAATATTTCATTTAACTTTTACGACCAATTAGAATAAAAATAATATATTGAATGATTGTTTTATCAGTTTTCTCTTAGAAAAAATATTCAAATTTTCATTTTATTTTCGATTTTAAGAATTAATACTAAAACCGAAGACATTTTTTAACGTCAGTTTCACTGCGAAATTTTAAGATTAAAGTTTTTCAAGTTTTTATTCATAGTAAATTGTAATATTAAAGTTTTTAAAGATTTTATTCATAGTAAATTGTATATTAAAGTTTTAAAGATTTTATTCATTTTAAAGAAAAAATTTGGCTAAAAAAGTTTGTCCGTTACACCCATCCGTACTTAGATGCATAACTGTAAGAGGGTAATAATATGTATTTCTTTCTCTCTCTAAATCGCGGCCTGAAAATTACCCTTTCGCACGTAATATGGATAGGTTTGTTTATTTTTTAAGATAACGATGTAATTTTTCCCAATCGGATAATTTGATCTTTGAATTAACTATTTTTCTTTGTAACAACCCTGTACGATCTTTTTTTAACGAGATTTTTGATAAACAAAGTTCGGAAATATCTATTTCTGTTTTATTCAAGATGACCTAAACGGTCTGGTGGTACCTAGTGTACAGACAATTTTAGAATGTGTGAATGTGTGTGTGTACAATTTTAGAATGTGTGTATATATATATATATATATATATATATATATATATATATTGTAAAAATTGAAAAATCATTGGTTTCTTTAATGAATGATGTTTAAACAAATGAATCCAGAGTTTTTTCAATTTTTACATTACATATTGTCGGATTTACTTCCACTTTTTCTTCATATATATATATATATATATATATATATATATGGCATGATCAATTACTCCCTTGTAAGATAGATGCTTCATTTTCTTGAATTATGGATTCAAATTAAGAAAATCTTTCAATTTGGATGGAATTTGAAGCATATGTTTAACATCTAAGATTAACAAACAAAATTACATTAGGTTAAACCAGCATTTCCTACAGGGTCTACACCACCTCCCTAAAGAGCATACAGGGTCCACACCACCCTCCTTAAAGGGCATACAAGGTCCATACCACCCTCCTTAAGGGGCATTATAAGTTACAAGACCATGGAGAATAAAATCATCTTAGGTGGGAGTGGGATCGCTTGAAGGGGTAGTGTAGTGAGAAAACTTGTATATCATTATCAGGGAAGTTATTGATAAGGAAAGAATAACATATTAGGCTGTCATGTTTTATTAAGTTGCAAGTAGTGGTGTATGTATATGGCTATTATGTGCACTGACTGACCATGCAAGATGGGTAGGGTTAGGCAGTTTCTGGGTCATTTCTTGTTTATAATGATAATGAACATGTAATATTAGTGTTCCTTTATTGTACGACCGCTGTCATCTTGCAACAACCTCTGGTTAATAATGAGACAGTCCAAATCATCTGGTGCTGCTTATCAGATGAATTTTCTTTGTTTATTTTGCGTGTCGTCACCTCAGCTTAATAATGGAACATTATAGAATGGGCCGGGTTAGCTCAGTCGGTACAGCGTTTGGCTAGAAACCACAAGGTTCCTAGTTTGATGCCCGGCTCTCGCCAACTTAGCATATGAGTAGCGCAGGGATCTGTGCGGTAAAGTAAGGAGCTGGTGTTAGGTGTGGCGCTCCACCTCAGACGCCAAAAAGCAATCTCCTTGGTCTAGCGCTAGTGAAAAGGGGATAGACTCCCTCGCTGATTGGCTGACTCCGACTTTAGGCCACCACGACGACTTTACTTTTTTTTATTTACGTTTTTATTATAAAGAAAGAGAAGAAAAAGGACATGCTACACAGAAAAATTCTAAGAAAGAAAGAGTAGGGGAAAGGTAGAGAGGGGCGGTGAGTGCATGGAAGCAATAACATTAATCGGCTTCAATTGAACATAATGAAAAAAATGAAATAAAGAAAAAAGAATTAAATCAAGATTATTATACTTTTTTACATATTGACCTATTTTTTCAATAGCTCTTAAGTAAACATATCAAATGTAATAATAATTAAATCATCATACTGTGGTATATCCACAGGTCCTGCTAGTCTCTCTTAATTCTGCTGAACATATAAAAAATTAGTGTCGCGGCAACCATCATTTTTTCAAACAAGGAAATTGAAGCTGATCTATCCCCAAATACTACAGTATTTCCCAAAGGGAGTCCACCCCCCCCCCCTAGGAGTTATGTTATGGGTTCGTAAGTGAAGAATAATCAAACTAAGTTCCAATTACCTTCGAATTGGTAAGACACAGCAACAAGTGGTTGTAACTCAATACAAACCTATCTTGTTGCAATTCTACTGCAGAATGACAGGGTATTTATAAAACTCCACAATATCATTAAAACCAAGCAGCCAATCAGAACTCAAGGAATGGAATCACCCAAATGCATGAATGGACTATTCCTGATTTCTATAAATACCAACTGTCTTGGACACTGCTTCAGTTGTGCTTAGCTAGTTGCTGTTATTCAAACCAACAGTAGACTAACTGACTTCAATAGTAAGGGAGCGGTGACTTAGAGAAGGATATAATTTGGGGGAAGGGTTAGTGAACCTTTAGGGGGGAAAAAGGTTGGGTAACACCAGGTTAAATGGAGGGGGGGGAATTCAGTTAACTTTCTTGATGCTTTTATTTCAGCCACTTCTTCTTTTATTGATTTACTGAAGATTATTATTATTATTATTCTGCTTTTAACGATGTACAGGTAAATGGGCAATTTATTGATTTTGAATTTATATCAGGTGTTTCATAAACTGGCAAACGTGTCAGAATTGAACTGGGTTCAATAAGTTTATATGCATGCGTGCGTGTGGTGTGTGTGTGTGTGTGTGTATATATATATATATATATATATATATATATATCCCCAGGCCCCTGATACACATCAGACATCAACACATTTGACCCACACTCCAAATATCAAATTTAACCAACTGACCCCATAGAAAAATAAAAGTACCATTTCCCTACACACCAACCCCACTCGACTTTCCCTCACCCCTTTCACTATAAAAGCAGATTGTATAAGTACTTGTGTCAATAAAGTTCTGAAGAAGCTTCATCCAATAATGAGGCAAACTATCAATTGAATTCAGCTGTCTGTGTTGTTATATCCACACTTTCCTCTATTCTCAACCACATTTTGTTGGATTTATTCAAATCATATATATATATATATATAGGCATATGGCAAATCAAGAGAATACATGCTGTTGGCTATTTATATATCATCATCATCAAAGCCTGTCAACGGCATGGATTCCATTGATTCTCTGTTGTCATCCACCCTTATTGGTCATTACTCTTGGCAAGTCCTCTAGACTGCACCCAGTGTTTGCACAGAGTTAGGAGTGACGAACTTTGTAGTGTAACCAGTCTAGGAAAAGGATAACTCTAAATTTTCATTTCCTGCCAAGGCATTCTAGATAAGTAACAGTTGGGTAAGAAAATTACTCTCTATTTCTTAGAGACCAAAGGGAAAGCTTGGATTTTAAAGTAGACAATAAAGGCTCAAAGGAGAGATTTATATATATATATATATATATATATATATATATATATAATTAATGGTGATATTATGATTTCACACTCATAACTTAAAGTTTCTTGGTAATCCAATCATCAGATGAGAAGTGGTTGAGATGTCAAAAACCAGTCGTGAAATGGTTGAAATGTTAAAAATCAAATTTTTTAGCGTTTATATGAAGCGTTTTTCACGCGATGGGAAATGTAAAGCTAAAAATTGTTTTTTTAAACTTTGGCTTGTTTAATGTTTATGTGACGTGGATTGTATTATATATATAGTGAGTCTGATAGCTTTTTAATTTAGTGCGTCCTGGGATGCACGGATTTGATTTGAATGAGTCCCCAGGAAATTTGATGGGTCCCAACTAAAGTTTCTTAAATTGTAGAGTTTTTATCATTGAACAACTAGGATTGAACTCGCTTTTCAATAGTAATTGATTAGCTGCACCATATGTCCTTAAGGCACCCCTTTTTGATCTTGATTAAGAAAGGACATGTTTTTCATTTACACCGTCAATATCCAGCTGTTAGGAGTTAGGGTTAGGGGTTAGTTTTATAAATTTTTTTTTTTAAATCTAAAAATTGTCTTAAAACAACCAGATATTGACGGTGTAAATGAAAAACATGTTCTTTCTTAATCGAGATCAAAATGGGGTGCCTTAAGGTCATATGATCCGATTAGCTTGCTAACCATTACAGCACAATGGGACACCTTGGGGAGGGAATATGAGAATTCCCCATTCATCTAGACTTGTGCCAAACTAAACTAAGCTAAGTTATATATATATATATATATATATATACACACACACACACACATTGTCTATAATCTTATTGTTATAACTGCCTTTTAGACTAAGCCATAGTAGATAAAAGACTAAATGGATATTCTGGAATTAAACTAAATCACTTTATTTACATCATTTATCTTGTAAAAAAAACTATTTAAAAGGATTAAAATATCATTAATTTTACTGCTTTGAATTTATTCTGTACATTTACATATCAAATCTGGATAAAGGAAAATATTAGCTTAATCAGCTAGAAGATAATCCTCATGTTTCAATTATATATACTAGCAAAATAAAAAGACACCCTCCGGCCGATGTAAAAATAATTTTTTGAAAGATATTGCCTGAAGGGATGGGAGCTGAAAATTCAATGTCATAGAGTGTGTACCATAAGTATGTAAAATCGTCAAATTTATTAAAGGAGTAAAAAAAAAGAAAGAAAGATAATTTGAAATATATATATATATATATATATTAGTTAATGGCAGATGGTTACTGACAGTTTCTAGCTTATGTGATTCTCAAACCAAGTATTTTGTTTGAGAATTGCATAGGTGTGAAAGTGTCAGTAACCTAACACTATTGACTTATACCCTAACTTAGCTATATATGCTCTATCCATGATATTGAGCACTATTTACTAATAATTAGAGCACTCTCTCTCTCTCTCTCTCTATCTATCTATCTATCTATCTATATATATATATATATATATATCTTATTATAATGGAGATTGTGTGTTTGTCTGTCTGTAACCGAAACTATATCACTACTCAAGTCACAATTCCCTTTGTTATTTACATCACATTCTCCATGATTTTATTTTTATTTGAACCTCAATTATTAATAAAATTGTTTTACATAATTAATACTGTTGACCACATCTACATACTAATGACATACAATTGTATTTATATATACAACAAAATAGCGGTTTACAGTGTAAACAAGAAGGCTAATTTGCATATTGATATTAAGAATTTTATTTTAATAAATATGTGCTTGGTATTATTGATTTCTAAATGTTTGGTTTTATTTTAATAAACATGAGCAAAAATCTCTTCAATAAATCTTAAATGAAATTCATTAGCAAGAAGAAATAACTGTAATTTTATTCGTTACTTTATATTTTAACTAAATAGTTAAATTAGGAAAATTTAGCAGTGAAAGACGGAAGTGACAGAAGAGTAAGTTTCAGTTGTTCTATTTTTCCATTATACCCCCCCCCCCCCCCGTGTCAAATCTTTTAGCTGCATTCTTATTTAGTCTCATTAGACTTTCTAATTTGATATAATATTTTATTACATTAAAACTTAAATACTTGCACCCAAAGGGTGCATATATTTGCTAGTATATATAATGAACAAGACATTGGAGACTGCTAGAGAAGCAAGGATGAACTCATAAGTGATGTTCTCTTATGGAAGCCAGTGCGGGCTGTCCAACAAAGATGTAGATTAACCAGCTCTGTGCGGACACTGGATGCTGCACAGCGGACCTCTCAAGGGCAATGAGTGATAGACAGTTGGTAAGAGATTATGGATATTAATGCTATTAGAGTGACTTGATGATGATGATATATATATATATATAAATTCTTGTATGAGCCTGTGAACTGGATTATGATGATGCTGCTGAAGTTGATTATCGTTTTTTTTTATTAAGTTTCTTCTTGCAGTTTAAGTTGATTTAATACAGACTGAATAAATCACCCCTACCCCCTGCCCCACCCCTACAAGACATTTCTGGTCGTTCTGAATTGTGAAGCGAAGCATTAAGAAATTTTCTCTGGCATCTGTTTGTAAATTTATCATGCTCATAGAAGCACAAAAGTCAAAATTGAAATGTTTACTTATCATTACTCATCTCCAATGTTAATCTTTTCTAGTAATGTCAGTGTGTCACATTTTTACACTTTACTTCTAGAGGCCATAGCCCAACATATCATACCATTTTGGAATCAGGATGACTCCATGAGCAAATTCCACCCTGTCGGCTGGGGCGTTAGAATGCACTGACTGCACCTCTGCAGAGGGGTAAGATTCCCCCAATGGGGCCACCTGTTGGCCGTGGGTGGCGACCCGTGATGCTTAAGGCCCTTTGGCCCTATCTTGGGCTAGACATGCTAGACTCTATCTGATGGTGAGGTTCCAGTTTTGGCGGTGTGGGGGAATGTGGAGCACCCCTTCATCACCATTGCTCCCTGGTCCACTCTGACCTGGAGTGGTAGTACCTGTTAGGGTCCCATCTATGGGTTAAATAGAAAAATGTATTTATATTATATATATAAAATTGTATTATACATTGAGAATTGATTTATTTCAAAACTTTATCGGCATTAAATGACCCACTGAGGTTGATATGCTGTAAAACAAAACCAACCAAACCAATCAATGAGCAAATTAAAAACAATCTGTGCAAAATCTGGACCCACAATCCTAAAATTTTGGATTCCCTAGTTTTTTTTACTATGATTACTTTTGGTGCCAGTTTAGCTCAGTCGGTATAGCATTCGGCTTGGAATCACAAGTTTCCTGGTTCGATACCGGCCCTCGCCAACTCAGAGTATGAGTAGCACAGTCATCTGTGTGGTAAAGTAATGAGCTGATGGTAGGTGTGGCACTCCGCCTCAGAAGCTAAAATAATCTCCTTGGTCTAGCGCTAGTGAAAAGGGGATAGACTCCCTCGCTGTCTTTATGACTTTACTTTACTTACTTTTGGTGATTTTTTTTTTTTTTTTTTTTTTTTTTTTTTTGGTACTGATATATCCTCAGGTCCTGCTAGTCCTGAATAATTAAGACTCATTTGCAGATAGCAAATGAAATTCAAAATGGAGGACAAAATATACAAACACAGAAATAATAATATATTTTTGTTTCTAATGAAAGAAAAGTAACATCCAATAAATGCAAGATAAAAAAAATATTTATTAAATGAAAAAAAAAAAGTATTTATGTTAAAAAGCAGCTAAAACAATAAAGCTTTTAAAAAATAAAAGAAAGAAAAAAAAAAAGCTTAATTTACTGCGAGACTGTAAAAACATAATTTTGGTTCATGTAAACTTACTTCATAGGTGTATTTATAGAATGTAATTCTATACGGCACAAAATGCAAAAGTGAATTTTGAAGCTTTCAGTTAATGAAAGCAGCAGTTTGGGATGAGTAAATCTACTTTCAAAAAATGTACCCCCATCCAAAAAAAAAAAAAATGGAAAAAAAAATGTACCTCACAAAAAAAAAGATAGAAAAGAAAAGGAAATAGATTTTTTTTTGCCTAGAAACCTATATTCTAAAATTAGACACCCATAAACTTGCATGCATGCACACACACACACACGCACATATATATATATATATATATGCTCTGTCAATGATATTGAGCTCTCTACTTATAAATATAGCAAACTCTATATATATATATATATATATATATATATATAGTTTTTTTTCCGTAGTTAGGATCTTTCCATGTGTGGTTTAACCAAGCTGATGCAGGTAGACCATAAGGAGAGCTCAATGTGCCCAATACCAGTGAGTAAAAGGACAGAGCAAGATATTTAGTAAATGAAGAAGAGTCATGTTCTTGTGATTACCTGAAGATGCCGTATTAATACGGTTGAAATAAATTATTGTAATGAAGCAAGTTTAGAGTTTTTTCTTCATTTACTATATATATATATATATATATATATATATATATATAATAAAAATAAATATATAAAGGTATTACATATCTATTTATTTGATGGCAATAGAACAGTCACAACCTTAGGTTTCATACATGCAAAATCGCATGCATTCATCAGGTGATGTTGAACCTTTATATATTTATTATATTATATAATAGCTCTATTATTTATATCGAGCACTCTCCTAATACTACTGCAATTTGGCATACCATTCCAATGAAAGCTGAAGCAGTGACTATCCCAGACTATAGTTATACATACATATATATGAGGAAAAATGAGTAAAGAAAAGAAATGTAAATGGATAAAATGAATTTAATCGATATCACTTACACATGTGTTTTGGTCAGTTTATGTGTGTGAAAATATTTCGCACACATAGAAGAATCGACCTTCATCAGAGTGAACATTTATTTTGAATGAAAAAATTCGATTTTCGAATATTTCCAAAAATCTGTTGTTTTTCCCAACAAATTTTTTCTTTCAAAATAAATGTTCACTCTGATGAAGGTCGATTCTTCTATGTGTGCGAAATATTTTCACACACATAAACTGACTGAAACACATGTGTAAGTGATATCGATTAATGTGATATCGATTAAATTCATTTTATCCATTTACATTTCTTTTCTTTACTCATTTTTCCTCATATTGTCGGATTCAATTCCTTTTCCATTTTCACATATATATATATATATATATGTATATATATATTGGTTAAATAGTACCTCTACTATTCTTCTACAAGGATGGCTATGACATTAAATAACCCATGAAGGTTGATATGTCATTAAACAAAGAAATAATAACTTGACAAGGTATTATTTTGATTTTTCAGACCATTGTCCTCATCTTTATTGGGAATATATACATACACAGCCTTATGGCTGTTGTATCCTTCAGCCTTCTTCAGGTGTTCCTTGAAATTCATTGTACATTTTTAAAGTTGGTGTGGCAACTGGTCTAGGAGAAGGAAAATTCTGAATTCAAACCTGTTAAACTCTGCTTAAAAATTGACCTTGTGTCACATCCTGCTTGTGTGCTGAGGGGTTAGTTAAATATGTATAATGGATTTGTCACTTAACCTGCCAATGTCCAGATCCGACATCCGAATTACTTAATTTGATATGTTTGTAGAGTGTTCGTCTATAAACCATAAGGTTCCTAGTTCGATACCGGCCCTCGCCAACTCAGCGTATGAGTAGCACAGGGATCTGTGTGGTAAAGTAAGGAGCTGATGGTAGGTGTGGTGCTCCACCTCAGACACAAAAACAATCTCCTTGGTCTAGCGCAAGTGAAAAGGGGATAGACTCCCTCGCTGATTGGCTGATACCGACTTTAGGCTGCCCCGACGACTTTACTTACTTACTTTATTGCAACCATTGATAAAAACACTGACAATCAATGGATTACAATGAACACCTGAATAATGCTGGAAAGTACAACAGCCGAAACATGTATGTGTATTTGACAATAAAGATGAGGACAATAGTCCAAAAAATCAACATAATACACATCAAGCCTCATCCCAAAAATTTAAACAACCTGGCAAGAATAATTTTGATGTTTCAGACTGTTGTTCTCATCTGTATTGTGGTATGTATAAACGTTTTAGCCGTTGTATCCTCCAGCCTTTCTCAGTTGTTCCCTGTGTATCTGAGTATAATACAATAAAACCTGGCAGGAGTTGAAGTATTGTAAAGCCATCCAATTATAAACTGGACCGTTGTGCTAATCTTTACTTTGGTATGTATAAACACATTTCAGCCGCTTTATCCTCCGGCCTACCTCAGGTGTTCCCTGTGTATCTGAGTATAATACAAATAAAACCTGACAAGGGTTGAAATGTTGTAAAGCCATCTATCTATCTATACATATATAAACGGCAGTTGTGTGTATGTGTATGTCCGGAGGAAACTTAAAACAATTAACGACAAAGTAAATATATATACACATCAAATATCACCAGAGCTTGGTTTTTGAGCAAAAATAATGAAGATTTGATTTATATTCGTGAAGATAATTAAAAAAAAAAATTAAAATGATAACAGCATGGAATTTTTGCATTTAATATTTTAAATAGGGGATATTAATTTTTCTTTTCATCAATGTAAGGTGTTTTTTTTAGTTTTTTTTTTTTTTTTACATAGTGATTTTAGTGGGGCATTCGAGGAGATCCAACTTGCAATTCAACAATAATGATCTGCGAGACTATCTCTCCCCCATACCTCTACCCAGGTGACCGGGTAGCCACTTCTAGTACATATATAAAGGGCAGTTGTTTGAATCTGTATGTCCGGAAGAAACTTCAAAATAAAAAAACAATTAACGACAAAGTAAATATATATATACACATTAAATATCACCAGGGCTTGGTTTTTGAGCAAAAATAATGAAGATTTGAGTTATATTTGGGAAGATATTTAAAAATTCAAATTTGAAAATAACAGAAAGGAAAGTCATTTGCATGTTATTTTGATTTTATCTTTTTTTGTATATTTTTCTATTTTTTTCGCTTTGAAATATAATATTGATTGATTGATTGAATTAATTGCATCCTTTATATCTTCTTTTTTTTTTAATTGCAAATCATTGAATGGAAATTTCTTACTATGTTGTTATATATTTCCTGGGGATTTTTATGGTGGCAACCAGCGAGGATCTCACACGCGATAAGTAATAAAGGATCTGCGAGACTAACTTTTTTAAAAATCCCCCTCTCTACCCAGGCGACGCCAGGTAGCCTCTTCTAGTTCAGTTAAAAAACGTGTGTGTTCCCAGACAGATGAACACACGATTCCTCATAGCATTAGCTGCTTCTTCTGTTTTTAATAGCTACATCTATTACAAACCTTTGTACATGTATAGCACTACTACTACTACTGCTTCCTTATAAAATCTGCACTGATACAAATACAAAGCCCCAGTTACTATATATCTCATTTCTTATTGCAACTACCAATAATGTTAGGTAATTACTTAGTTGTTTGGGCACGATTTACAGAGTTCCGTCCCAGTCTCTGGCCTTAAAAAGCGCTAAGCGGTGTTAGCTTTAAAAAAAATTGTCGATAAAAACACCTTCAATGAAATATGAAAAATTGAACCGACAAAAAACGATTTTTACTTTTTTCTATAAAGATAAGTTTATATAATATATCAGAAGATTTTTATAAGTTCCGATGTGGGAGCTTTTTAGTAAAAGAACCATGAATACAGAATTCTGCTAAAAAATATCAACAAAGAAATTGAACCTGTGGTTAAAAAAACTGTTTTACCATTAAATAATTTTTTTTTTTAATTAAAAATGATCCGACATTTTTTTATTAAAATATAAAAGAATATCCAAATACTCAGATTTTATTTTATTTATGTTTGTTTAATGTCTTGTTAGTTTAAATAAACAAGAATATCTAAATATTTAATTGAAGGTGTTTTTATCGACAATTTTTTTAATTTACACCGCCTAGCGTTTTTTTAAGGCAGGAGGCCAAAACGGAACTCTGCGAATAGTACCGTTATTTGCTGTGGTATTATAATCAACCCTATTCTCATTATTATTTAAAGACTGATATAATCATTCACTTTTTGTTACTGTGTATTAAATTTGATATTAAGAAGATACAATAATACTTTGATATAATTTGAATTCTCGATATATATTTTTGATTTATACTCTCTGCAATATCATTAGAGTATAAAAAACATATAGAGGTCCAGTTTAAGATAATACGTTTGCAATTCCGGGATCTCAATTTTTATATCCACCCTTATAACGTCTCAAACAGTGTAACTGAATAGTATTGATATGATATATGATATCTATATATATATATATATATATATATATATATATATAGAATTATAGATAATTTTAAAAAATGTTTAAAATTTGCAATAATTTGATTAACATTTTGTGGTATATCCAAAGGTCTTACTAGTACTTATTAAAATGCTAAAGATATGTGATTTGTCACAGAAATCTTACAAAATGATTTTAATGTTGTTTTTTTTTTTAATTTTTAATTTATTTTTTAAGAATTTAATTTGCTTTGCAAACTCACTTTTCCCTAATCCAATTATCTACCCAAAGCTCAATGGGTGACCCAAGGGGTCACATTTTGTCTAGTATACAGATATATTTATTTCTATTTATTTGTTTTGCATATTATATGGTTTCAAGTAATATTATCTAATACTAATAATTTTCAAACAAATTTATTTGATCCTTAGATGGGACCCTAACAAGTACTATCACCCCGAGACCTTGGTTTAATAGTAATAAAAGGGGGGACCCCACCTTCTCCAGAACAGGAGCCTCACCACTAAGTGCAGTTTTAGTTTCATGACACCAAATGTTGTATGAAAACAACTGAGTTATACAGATATGTCATGATGTCATGCACCTTAGCAACCAGTTTTTAAAAAAAAGACATTTTTAAAATGGCAGAGAGGCATTCCAAGGTCATCTGATTGACAGGTGACACTATGTAAATAAAGATGTTTATATTCCAAAGCTTGAAATAGGAATGTCAATGTATTATATAACCATGCCAATCCAATGGTGTGACAACGGCAGATTGCACTGGATATGTGCATAAATAGGCCTGCGTGTTTGAACATGTATTTCAGTCACAAACTGTGAGAAAACGGGTATTTCGATAATAAAAGTCCAAAAAGAGCATACCTGGCTGTACTATCGAGAATATGTCCTGACTATGACGTTAAACAGAATCTAATGGTGAAGTTTCAATTTTGGAGCTCTGGGGAGTGTGGAGTATGTCTTGATTGCTATTATTCTCAGGTTCACTCTTGTAGAATAATCAAACTAAGTTCCAATTACCGTCGAATTGGTAAGACATGGCAACAAGTAATCATAACTGAATACGAACCTATCTTGCTGCAATCCTATTGCTGAATGACAGGGTATTTATGAAACTCCACAACATCATAGAAACCAAGCAGCCAATCAGGACTCAAGGAATGGAATCCCCAAATACATGAATGGACTATTCTTGATTTCCATAAATACCAACTGTTGTGGACACTGCTTGAGTTGTGCTTAGCCAGTTGCTCTTGTTAGCCAACCACTGTAGATGACTGGCTGGTTCAGTTTTGATAGCTCTGACCTGGAGTGGTAGTACATATTGGGTTCCATCTATGGGATGAATAGAAAAAATGAGTTTTAAGAAATTTTTTTTTTTTTTTTAAATTGAGTTTTTAAAAAAATGTTCAATACCCAATACCATAAAATCCAACCAACCAACCATTCAACCATAGATAACCAATCAGCTGATAATTTTTCAATCATCTAAATTCTCTATATAATGGCGATAATTATGAAATACTAATTAGAATCTTTCACTTCTTAAATAGAAGCATTAATATCACCATGGACAGCTGTTAACTGTGAAATACTAATTAAAATCTTTTACTCCTTCCTAAACAAAAGCGTCAATATCATCATGGACAGCTATTGACTATGAAATGCTAATTAGAATCTTTCACTTTTTAAATAGAAGCATCAATATTATTATGAACCACTGTTAATTGGAAAGGTATAGCACCCCTCGTTTCTCTACCTATCGGTTAACTAGTACTTACTACTGTTCTACAAGGATGGTTTTGGCATTAAATAACCCACAAAGGTTGAAATGCCACTAAACAAAGAAATCAAACCACCAAAACAGAAGCATCAGTATCATCATGGATTGATGTTTAACTATGAAATGCTAATGAGAATCCTTCACTCCCTCTTAAATAGAAGCATCAATATCATCATGGACAGCTGTTAACTATGAAATGCTAATTAGAATCCTTCACTCCCTCCTAAATAGAAGCATCAATATCATCATGGACTGATGTTAACTATGAAATATTAATCAGAATCCTTCACTCCTTCCTAAATAGAAACATCAATATCATAATGGATAGCTATTAACTATGAAATGCTAATTAGAATCTTTCACTTTGTTCTAGATAAAAGCATTGATATTATTATGGCCATTGTTAATTGGAGAAATATGACGCCTCTCATCAGCTCTAGGTATGGGTTAAATAGTACCACCACTGTTCTACAAGGATGGTTTTGGCATTGAATAACCCACAAAGGTTGATATGCTATTAAACAAAGAAACCAAACCTCTGTTAAATATGAAATGTAAAAAAAAATTTCACTCCTTCCTAAATAGGTGCTCTGAACATGGCACTAAACTGCTCCTAACGGTGAGGTTCCAATCCTGGAGCTCTGAGGAATGTGAAGTACCCCATCATTGCCATTACTCCCAGGTCCACTCTGATCCAGAGTGGTAGTACCTGTTAGGGTCACATCTATAGGTTAAATAGATAAAAAGATTGAGTTTTAAAAAAATGAATACCCAACAAGAATGTGTAAAAAAAAAATTTCTTCGGCATAAAATGATCCAACAAGGGTTGACATGCCATAAAATCCAACCAACCAGCCTTCCTAAATAGAAGAATCAATATCATATAGATTGCAGGAAATCAGTTTAAAAAGGAATTTGGATTTTAGATGACAATTCTTGCATGTTTAAGTGCTGATTCTCTATGTAAAGTTCATTTGACTTTATTATTAATTTTCTTCAGCATAAAATAACCCAATAAGGGTTGACATGCCATAAAATCCAACCAACCAACCTCCTAATAAAGAATCAATATCATCATAGATTGCAGGAAATCAGTTTAAAAAGGAATTGGATTTTAGATGACAATTCTTGCATGTTAAGTGCTGATTCTCTATGTAAAGTTCATTTGACCTTATTTGGGAAATGGAGAATTCCGAAATCTTATTGATGATTTCTCCTTTGAAGGACAAGAAAGTAGTTCATGGCTTAGAGTGAAAGAATAGTAGAATGAAAATGCCAACACCTCTGACTCGATCATCAGCCAACCCACTTATCCACCAGGAAATGCTGCTTCTCTAAAAACAAAGAAGAAGAAGAAACCTATGGAATTTCTTGTAACAGAAAAGAGAAGATGGAAATAGATATGAAAAGAGAAGATATATAGAAAGAAAGAGTGAGATATGATAGAGAAAAGAAAGAGTGAGATGTGGTAGAAGAGAAAGAAAGAGTGAGATGTGGAGAAGAGGAAGAGGAGTGAGATGTGATTGAGAGGAGAAGGAGTGAGACTGATATAGAGAAAGAAAGGAGTGAGATGATATAAAGAGAAGAAGAGTGAATATATAAGAGAAAGAAAAGTGGGATGTGATATAAGAGAAAGAAAGAGTGGATGTGATATAAGAGAAAGAAAGAGTGAATGTGATATAAGAGAAAGAAGGAGTGAGATGTGATATAAAGGAAAGAAAGAGTGAGATGTGATATAAGAGAAGAAAGGAGTGAGAACTTAATTGTTAAAGAACACATTTTATGATGTTTTTGTGTTAAAGCATGCATTGTATTGATTTTGAACAAGTTTGTATTTTTTTTGTTTATATCGTAGAATAATTCAAAATGTGTTCTTAATAACAATTAAGTTCATTTCAGATAATGCGCAAGTATAATTTTATGGTAGGAATTTACTAAACCAAAGCACATTTTGAATTATTGTACGATATAAACAAAAAAAATACAAACTTGTTCGAATCAATACAACCGCATGCTTTAACACAAAAATATCATAAAATGTATTCTTAGTAACAATTAAGTTCATTTCAGATAATGTGCATGCATAATTTATGGTAGTGCAGGGGCAGATAATCGCTGCAGTAGGAATTTACTAACCAAAGTTCATGATTACCGAATATAAATATAAAAACAACAAACATATGGTGAGCACTGGTCAAAGCGTGATCAGATCTGAAAAAAAAAAAAAAAAATCTAAAAAAAAAAATTACTCCTGCTATTACAATAGGAACATAATGATCTCCTAATCAAATTAAATTTTCTAATTACTGCCTCTGTCCCATAATAATTGGTACATTTAGTGTATGAAATTTATATGCAACTGTAACAATAATTATGGGACAGATTGTGCTAACTTATAGAGTTGAATGAAAAACATTTTATAAATCAAGTTGATAATTTTCATCTAAATTTTTTTTAAATTAGGATTAAAATTTAAAGTCTTACAATTTCTGTCCCATAATAGTTGGTACATTTAGTGTATGAAATTTATATGCAACTGTAACAATAATTATGGGACAGAGATGATACTAATTAAGTTGAATGAAAAAACCTTATTTCATATATTATCAAACTGGTACATTTGTTCTATCTAAAGAGTTTTGAAATCAGGATTAAAATTCTATGCCTTATGACTTCTGTCCCATAATTTTGGTACATTTTGTGTATGAAATTTATATGCAACTGTAACAATAATTATGAGACAGAGATGGTGCTAATTTAAAGTCAAATGAAAAATGTATAGATAGATGGAAGAAATATAAGAAAAATCAATAAAACGATGGAGTAAGGAAGTGAGTTTCTACAATGAGTGAGTGAGTGAAGTGGGTGAAAGAGAGAGAGAGGAAGGAAGAGGGTGGAGATATAGAGAGTAGCAATGTAAGGTGTCAGTCCTCTTGCTATCGTTCAGAAGAAAACAATAAAATCAATACTCTCCTTTTTTTGAATCTCACATTTAACCAGATGAAGAGGACAACTCTCCAATTTTTCTTTCACCCTTTACCACCCATTTTCTCCCTAGATCTTATTTTTCTAACGAGAAACCTCATAGTGACTGTGACGTAGAGGATAGTTATGTTTGTTTGCAAGAGAGAAAGATAGAAAGAGTATAAAGTAAGAGTGAGTGAGAGAAGGAAAAAGGAAAGAGAAAATCACAAAAGAATTATACAGAGAGAATATACATTTCTTTCACTCTTTACCTCCTGTTTCTCTTGTCTTTCTACCGAGAAACCTCATAGTGACTGTTGACATTCAGAAGATGAGATATCTTTGCCAGAGAGAGAGAGAGAGATAGAATGCAAGAGTGTTTGAGAGAGGAAGGAGAAAATGTAAAAAAATAATTATACAGAGAGATTATATATTTCTTTCACTCTTTACCTCCAGTTTTTCTTGTCTCTCTCCGTAGATCTCATAGTGACTGTCGATGTAGAGAAGATAGTTACAAAGAAAACATAGATATAAAAATACTAATATAGATATATAGAAATAAACAGATATAAAAATACTAATCTATATATATAAAAGGAAGTTTAGTATGTACGTGTCGAAGGAAAAATCTGAAACGGGAGGTCACCCAGATTTGAAATCTTGCATACACATTAATATTCTTCTAACTAAGAAATACGCCAAATTTGGTTATTGATTTTTACTAATTAAGGGATATAATTAATTAATTAAACCAAAATCAAACGATTTGCGGAACTGTCCGTATACCAACTGCTGCTGATAATAAAATATTGTTCGCTGCCTGCTTTCTATTATAGCTATACCAGCAGTTTAGTTTAATTTTAGTGAACAAAATCGCAGTCTAAGCCATTCAGCTCAGAATCTTTTGCCTATTTATAGTCCAATCTTTATATATAGTCCGGTCATGGACCGGGTACTTTTGCTAGTATAGATATATAGAAATAAACAGAATATAAAATACTAATATAGATATATAGAAATAACAGATATAAAAATATTAATATAGATATAGAATAACAGATAGCTAATATAGATACAGAAGAAAAATACTATATAGATATGTAAATAAACAGATATAAAATACTATATAGAATTAGAAATAAACAGATACTAATATAGATATATATAGAAAATAAATATAGACATAGAAATATACTAATATACATAGAAATATAGACTAATATAGATAAAAATAAAAATACTAATATATAAACAGATATACTAATATAGATATATAGAAATAAACAGATAGAAAAATACTAATATAGATATATAGAAATAAACAGATAGAATACTAATATAGATATATAGAAATAAACAATAGATACTATATATATAGATATATAGAATATAAAATAATAGAAACTAATATACAGATAGAGTAATAGAAATATAGAGAAATATAGATATATATACAAAGAGAAGATAAGAGACAGGATAGAAAGAGTAGAAAGTAATAGTGAGTGTGTGAGGGGAAAGAGAAAATGAAAAATAATTATATACAGAGGATGATAAAATGTATGATGAAGGAGGAGGAGGAGGAGAAGATTGTATGAATCTTTTTAGTGTACACAAACTGAAAAGACAGTAGACATGAGATTGTTAAATTTATTGTATGGATTAAAAAACCAAAACTTTAAATGTACTAATCTATACATATATAAAGGGCAATTGTTTGAATCTGTATGAAATTGTAACAATAATTATGGGATTGAGATGTTACTAATTTATAGAACTGAATGAAAAATGTATTCTTTCGTATCTCACCAAGCTGATTTCTTTGTCCAAAATAAGAAGTGTCCTGAATATGACGTTAACTGCATCTAATGGTGAAGTTCCAATTTTGGAGCTCTAGTGAGTGTGGAGTACCCCTTCATTGCCATTACTCTCAGTTCCACCCTGCTATATAGTAGTATCTATTAGGGTCCCATCTATGGATTAAATAGAAAAGGTGAGGGTTTGTTTTTTTTAAATGTGTTTAAAAAAAGAACTGAGTTTGAAAAAAAAATTTTTTAATACTCATCAAGACTTAATAAGACAGAGCATCTTCAGCATAAAATTACCCAACAAGGATTGACATGCCATAAAATCCAACCAACCAAAATTGTCCAAAATAAGAGTTTTGAAATAGGGATTCAAATTTTAAATCTTACTTCCTCTGTCCCATAATAGTTGGTACATTTAGTATATGAAATTTATATGCAAATGTAACAACCATTATGGTACAGAGGAAGTTATTAATTATTTATACTTATTCAATTTTATACAAGTTCTGTCCCATAATAGTTGATACAGTTAGTGTATGAAATTTATATACAAATGTAACTACTATGAGACAGAGGTGGTATATTTATTTTATTATTTAACATAAAAGATGAGATAAGGATCTAATCTCTAATTATCTTTGTTTTAGAGAAATGGTGGTTTTAATTTGTTCACCTTACTAATCTCTTTTGGATTAAGGTAAATCTACTGGATTATCTAACAAAATCATATACAGATACTGGACCATATGACCTTTAGGCACCCCTTTTGTGATCTCGTTTCATAAGGACATATTTTCTCTACACCATTAAAATCCGGTTGTTTGTTAACATACGATTTTTAGATATTTTTTTAAATATGGAGGCACATGGCATAATGGTTAGTCATGGGAAATGGACTTGTTTATCAGAGTTCAAATCCTAGACAAGGCTATTTGCATTTCACTTAGCGCTAATACCTTGGGAAAGGTATGAATCCATATATTCTCCCTCCCGCTATGGGTAAAATAGTGGGGCAGACTGGGCTCTTTAACCTTTGGTAGGTAACCAGTCTAGGAGAAGGAAAACTCTGAATTCAAAATTCCTGAGGTCAGTCGTTGATTGGGTTTGTGGCATTCTTTGTGCACCAATTCTTTCCTATCAGCTGTGTCAAAAAGTGTGGAATGGTCCAACACAAGCCTTCACCACTATAAACAAACCAACTGTGTTGATTTTTCACTGAATGTAGTGAGTGTGTAGATATCTTGTCATTGATTGTGTATATATCTATTATGATCCTGTGTGTAGATATATATATATATATTAATATATATATATATGTGTAGATATCTTGTCACTGTGATCCTGTGTGTAGATATCTTGTCACTGTGTATATATCTATTATGATCCTGTGTGTAGATATCTTGTCACTGATTGTGTATATATCTATTATGATCCCTTGTCACTGATTGTGTATATATCTATTATGATCCTGTGTGTAGATATCTTGTCACTGATTGTATATATCTATTATGATCCTGTGTGTAGATATCTTGTCACTGATTTGTATATATCTATTATGATCCTGGTGTAGATATCTTGTCACTGATTGTGTATATCTATTATGATCCTGTGTGTAGATATCTTGTCACTGATTGTGTATATATCTATTATGATCCTGTGTGTAGATATCTTGTCACTGATTGTGTATATATCTATTATGATCCTGTGTGTAGATATCTTGTCACTGATTGTGTATTATCTATTTATGATCCTGTGTGTAGATATCTTGTCACTGATTGTGTATATAATCTATTATGATCCTGTGTGTAGATATCTTGTCACTGATTGTGTATATATCTATTATGATCCTGTGTGTAGATATTTGTCACTGATTGTGTATATATATTATGATCCTGTGTGTAGATATCTTGTCACTGATTGTGTATATATTCTATTATGATCCTGTGTGTAGATATATTGTGTATATATCTATTATGATCCTGTGTGTAGATATCTTGTCACTGATTGATATATCTGTCCTGTGTGTAGATATCTTGTCACTGATTGTGTATATATCTTATTATGATCCTGTGTGTAGATATCTTGTCACTGATTGTGTATATATCTATTATGATCCTGTGTGTAGATATCTTGTCACTGATTGTGTATATATCTATTATGATCCTGTGTGTAAGATATGGTATTCTATTTTAGCATTTGGAATAATTTATATGATAATAATAATGTATCAATTAATAGATACACAAGAAGTTTCATGAAGAAGGAAAGGAAAAGGTTATTTCCTTTTAGATTATAAGTTACAGTTGTATAGATTTAAACAGGTTAAATTCCAGATTGATATGATTGATTTTTGACTGTGTCTCTAGCACAATGTCTCTCAAACTTTATTGTATGATGTCACTCTAAGTGATATATTTGACATATTCAGGACACAAACATATAACTCCATTAAAATAGGAATATACATTTGTATATCTATGGCTATAATTAGATCATGGAACTTGGATGAATATATTTATATATATATAACAACGAGATTATAAAAAGAAATATTCCCTGGTCTTTAACAAAATCTATATATCTATCTCTCTCTCTCTCTCTCTATATATATATATATATATATATATATATATAATCCAAAAGTCCAGAGAAGAAATCTTCCTTACGATATAGGAGTTTTTTTTAAACAACCTGTCGCAGTTTGTGAGCTCAATGTGTGCTCTTATTGTTAGAGTCACAGAGCAAATTTATAAGTAAAGAAATAAGAAAAAATGCAAAATCTCTAAGTCTTTTCTTATTTCTTTACTTATATATATATATATATATATATATATAGACCTTGTGTCACACCCTACTCTTGCGGAGGGGTTGGTAAATATATATCTGTGTGTGTGTGTGTGTATATATATATATATATATAATATATATATATATATATATGTGTGTGTGTGTTGTGTATTTTGGCAGCAAGTTATTTTTCAGGCATGTGTTACTGGATACACAGAGTACTCCTTCTTCATTATTTGGATCTGTGTCTTTTCCAGTTGTCTGGATACCCCATGATGATGACTGAAGAAGCAGTCGAAAGTGCTCGGGCTAACAGTATGGGAAATATCCTATTTCAATTGGATCCTAACACCAGAAAGATCGCCAGACGACTGGAAAAGACACAGATCCAAATAATGAAGAAGTACTCAGTGTTATTCAATAACACATGCCTGAAAATATATATATATATCTTTGAAAGGAAGGAAAAATCTCAACACCGTTATTCCATAATAAGTTTATTTCAACCAAAATTGGGGCCTTTATAAATCTAAGTTGATTTAATATAGCTCCCCAAAATTTTCGTCTCATCAGATGATAGATCAAGATAATTTGAACTGCATAACGGAAAAATTTACTTCTCAAAAAATTTTTTTTTCCTTTTACAAATGTATACATTGGAAGACTGTCACTATGGTGACAGGAAGTCAAATGAGAAAAAAGGATACTCTTCAAGGTCTGGTTTCTTTGGGGGATGGTAGTCAGACAAAATTAAACTATGAATTAAACTATTGAATGAGTCTGAAAATATAGAGTAAGGATAAAACAAAAAAATAATATATAAAATATAAAAAATATATAAAGAAATATATAAAAAATATATATATATACTTTATTGGAATATTCTTACACATTAGTGGCTACAATTGCATGATCTCATAAAGTTTCATATGATATCAGTTGGTATCACAGACTTTCGATGTGGTACTGCATATGAAGACTTCCCTGGTCAACAACTCAAGACCTGTGATGATTAAGGACGGAATTCTGGTGTTTGAGCAGTCCATGACTTGCAACACTCCTCTTTGGCCCCTACTTAGCCTAGACGGGCGTTTGGAGAGGCCCACATGATCAATCAGCTGGTCACATCAACCCCTAGTACCTATATGATTGTCCCAACCCTATCGCCCTTATGGCAAACTCACAAATCTTTATCATATATGTGCAAGAAGGTGGTGGCTGAGGGTCTTAGTGTCCTGGGTATTACATTAAACTACATCAAATTGAAGGGGCAGGGTTAGCTCAATTGGTAGAGCGTTTGGCTAGAAACCACAAGGTTCCTAGTTCGATACCGGCCCTCGCCAATTCAGTGTATGAGTAGCACAGGGATCTGTGCAGTAAAGTAAGGAGCTGATGGTAGGTGTGGTGCTCCACCTCAGATGCAAAAACTATCTCCTTGGTCTAGCGCTAGTGAAAAGGGGATAGACTCCCTAGCTGTCTGGCTGATACCGACATTAGGCGGCCCCAACGACTTACTTACATCAAATGGTGAAATTCCCGCTCTGGCAAGTGTTGAGTATCCCTTCATCACCATTACTCCCAGGTCCACCCTGACCCGGAGTGGTAGTACCTATGGGTTAAATAGAAGAAAATCATTTAACAAAAATGTGTTTAAGAAAAAGGATATTCAATACCCATCAAGAGTGAATAGAACAAAGCGGCATAAAATAACCCAACAAAGGTTGACATGCCGTAAAATCCAAAAGAAAAGAAAGAATGCTCTTGTACCATGGCAGATATTTTGAGAAGCGCCGTTCTAGCCATTTCTTGCCTGAAAGTGGATCAAGCAAATGTCTTGGAAGGAATTAATCAGATTTCCACGATTCATAAATTGACATGTGATTTATATTTAAATCAGCATGAAAAGATTTAAATGGATTTTTCCGACTTAACCAAAAATACGAACGCGTGAGACATGGTTCCTGCATTGGAAACGGCTATTCAATTTTAATATGGCATGTATTTACCCAACCCCTCTGCACAGGCAGAGTGTGACACAAGGGCAATTTCTAAGCAGAATTTAATAGGTTTGAATTGTTTTCCTTTTCCTAGACGGGTTGCCATACCAAGATTAAAGAACCCACTCTGCCCTACTATTTATCCATAGCTGGAGGGAGAATAGTTGGATGTCTACCAACAGACTCATTCAGGAATTGAACTCTGTTCATCATGTCCATTTCCTATGATGATAACCATTACATCACAAGTGCCTTATTATAATCAGAACATCTTATTTATTATGGTCAGAATTTTCTTGCAATTCAAATTATCTTGATCTACCATCTGATGAGACGAAAAATTTTGGGGAGCTATATTAAATCAACTTATATTTATAAAGGTCCCAATTTTGGTCAAAATAAATTTATTATGGAATAACGGTGTTGAGATTTTTCCTCCTTGCCTCCTGTCAAGGTTGCGTATAAAAGCAACAGCATTTATCTTCTAATGTTTAGGCAGGTTATTTAATTATACTTAAATATGCACTTACATATACTCGTCTTTATGAAGAATTTTGTCAGTAAATCTGGCAGTAAGACAGAGTGCAGGGAGATGTGGATTGTGCCTTTCCCAAAAGTATTAGTTCAAAAGGAACATAAGTCACTTGTCCCATCACCAGGTTTAGTTATGGGGTGTGCTATTCATATAGTGTACTTTGAGCAAAGCTAACCTGTTGGAGTGTATCCTTAAGGTATTAGCTCAAAAGGAAAATAAGTGCCTGGTCTCATAACCTGGTTTAGTTGTGGGGTATGCTACTCATGTAGTGTGCTTTGAGCAAAGCTAGCCTGTTGAAGAATATCTTTAAGGTATTAGCTCAAAAGGAAAATAAGTGCCTGGATTCATAACCTGGTTTAGTTGTGGGGTGTGCTACTCATGTAGTGTCCCTTGAGCAAAGCTACCCTGTTGGGGTGTATCCTTAAGGTATTAGCTCAAAAGGAAAATAAGTGCCTGGTCTCATAACGTAGTTTAGTTGTGGGGTGTGCTATTCATGTAGTGTACTTTGAGCAAAGCTACCCTGTTGGAGCTTATCCTTAATGTATTAGCACAAAAGAAACATAAGTGCCTGGTCTCATAACGTAGTTTAGTTGTGGGATATGCTACTCATGTAGTGTGCTTTGAGCAAAGCTAGCCTGTTGGAGCTTATCCTTAATGTATTAATGCAAAAAGAA
Organism: Doryteuthis pealeii; assembly: GCA_023376005.1. Lineage (NCBI taxonomy): Eukaryota > Metazoa > Mollusca > Cephalopoda > Myopsida > Loliginidae > Doryteuthis > Doryteuthis pealeii. Next base: position 30,042,390 of record CM042155.1, on the reverse strand, counting down.
CATAAGAATTTCAACCTCAGTTTGCTGATATCTTCTATTGCGATAACCATTACACTGCCTGTTATCTTGTTAAACTCAATCTGATGGTGAGGTTCCAGTTTTGGAGGTTTGGGGAATATGGAGCACCCCTTCATCCCCATTGCTCCTTGGTCCACTCTGACCCGGAGTGGTAGTACCTGTTAGGGTCCCATCTATGGGTTAAATAGAAAAATGTATTTATAAAAAAATTGTATTATCCATTAAGAATTGATTTATTTCAAAAATTTATCGGCATTAAATGAGCCACTGAGGTTGATATGCCATAAAACAAAACAAACCAAAAAAAAAAATTTTTTAAAAATGCCTGTTATCTTAGAGCCTCTGACATTTTTTTTTCTTCTGACTATATAAATTTTTTTCTTCTAACTATATAAAAAATTTTTCTTCTGACTATATAATTTTTTTTTTCTTCTGATATAAAATTTTTTTTATTTTTCTGACTATATAAATTTTTTATTTCTTCTGACGATATAAATTTTTTTATTTCTTCTGACTATATAAATTTTTTTATTTCTTCTGACTATATAAATTTAATGACCAACTAATAAAGCCTGAAATTATTGGTTGTTTTCGTTTTATGTTCAGCTGGATCCTGGGGGCTGAAAAATTAGCCTGTAAGAGCAACTTGACTTTATGAATAAGTGGTGCTGACTTCTGTGGTCAGTATAGGTCATCACAGGTTAATTTTGGGGTCAAACTTGCTATTTCCATCCAAATGGATAGAAATAATGAGTTTATTATGAAATCAGTTGTTCAACTGTCAGATCTAAAAAAAAAAAATAAATAAATAAATAAAAAATGTTTTTTTCATTCTATTACTGTAGTTTATCCAGGAGTATTCTTCCAGGCTGTTGCCATGTCAGTACTATTGTATGGTTGCACCATTTGAACATTTACGGAATACTTAAAAAATAACTGTTACACCATGAGTATCTTATAAGCCGTCAAATCATCATCATGTCACACTAGTAGCATGGATATTCATGACAATCTCTCGCCAAACATCACTATCACTCATCGCCTCCAGCAGGTCCTCTGCTAGTAGCACGGATATCCATGACAATCTCTTGCCAACCGTCCCTATCACTCCTCGTCTGCAGCAGATCTGCTAAGAGTTAGTCAACCTGCACCGGCATGTCTGTGTGCTGGCTTCCACTGGAGAATGTCGCTTATGAGTTCATCCTTGATTTTCCAGCAGTGTCCAGCATGCCTTGTTCATTTCACTCCGATGTTTCATGCTGCCTTCTCCAAGCTATGTAACAGAGATTTGACCTATGCAGGTGTATTTGCAAGAAGTGGTAGATCGTCTGTGTCCGTAATAGTCTGTGCGGGGTATCGCTTGGTTCTTGCCTTTTTTAGTGTGAGGCCTTTTTTTAATGGGATCTAGTGATGTTTGAAGTACACAAGTGGTTGAGGTGGCCTAAAGTTGGTATCAGCCAATCAGCGAGGGAGTCTATCCCCTTTTCACTAGCACTAGACCAAGGAGATTGTTTTTTAGTGTCTGAGGTTGAGTGCCACACCTACCATCAGCTCCTTACTTTAACGCACAGAACCCTGTGCTACTCATACGCCGAGTTGGCGAGGGCCGTATCGAACTAGGTACCTTGTGGTTTCTAGCCGAATGCTCTCTGCATATTATAAATATGTATATGGTAAGCCATCAAATTTTTCATTTGTTTTAGCTTCTAAAATCTTTGTGGAGTGTTTGGAAACACCTTATCAAAAATTCTTCAAATTATTCTATACACATTTTCATTTATTTTTATAAAATAAAAGGCCAAAATAAAAGGTATTCTTGGCAAATTTTGATTCATAATCAATCTGTGGTAAAAGGGGATATTGATTTTGATATGAGTGTTCAACCAAGCCCATCCTCTTTTAGCACGGTGATGAAAAAAGATTTGTTTAAATAATTTAACAGCACAACACGCATAATGATCCAAGAGCGGATGCATTTTTTATGCTACCAAAAAGAGGTGAACAAGTACAAAAGCCTCTTCCAGATTAAGTCCCATTTGTTTTCATTATTTAAAAGAAAAAAAAATTGGTCAGAGTAAATACTGACTTATTTTTTTTTAGAAAACAGCCTCCATTTCCCCTGATGATTTATAACATACTAGCTGTATGTTCCCAGCGTTGCTCTGATTATATAGTATCCGGCTAAATTTAAGTATACACTTTTAAATCTCATATTGCTCATTATTATGTTCCTATCTGTTGGCTGGTGCTTTAAATGCACCTCTGCAGAGAGGTAAGAGACCCCCCCCCAACCCAAATGGGGCGACCTGTTGATTCCAGCTGATTCCATGTCCAGTCTAGGAGTCTGTTTTTATTTCAGCAGATTCCTTTAATATGCTTTCTTCCTCTCTCTTATTGTACAGTACATACATGTATGTGTGTGTGCATATATATATATATAGTGCTCAATGTTGGTGATAGAACATATGTATCTAAGTTAGGATAGTGTAGACACAGTCAATGGTGCTTGGTGACTGTCAGTTTCTCACCAATGTGATCATCAGACTGACACACACACATATATATATATATATATATGTTGCTCTTTATATAATCAATTTTATTATTATACATTGAGCTTTCTTAGGGATTTGTAAAAATCCTTGTATAAATCTATAAGTTTGTATCAACATGTGCATGCATTGTGGATGTTACAGGAGATATTGATGATCCCAAATAGAATTATCCCCTACATACCGGTTAGTTGGATTATTTTACCTTTTTATATAGTATTTGATAATTTGCCTTTGAAGCATTAAGTAAAGTATATTATTATTTATATTTTTGAAGGCAATTACAATGCGTATATCGTATAGCTGTATCCACAACATATACATAGATAGAATTTGATAATTATAATTGAAATAATCATGACAAGCAAACTTGTGTGCGATGTGTGGAACACTGTACAGCTGTTTCAACCGTATTAGGTCTCATCAGCAGTGTATACCTACGATCTCCCCCTGACAGAGATCGAACTGGAGAACGCAGAGTCGGAGATTCTACCCCTGGGCCACTGGCACGCCACACATGAACCACTAAATCAACTTGTCAATGATAAATGCGCCAGATATATGTTGTGGATACAGCTATACGATATATGCATTGTAATTGCCTTCAAAAATATAAATAATAATGTATATATATTTATAGTGCTGTTCATAAGTATTTGAACAATTTACTTCTAATCCCTTGAAATTTAATAATTCTGTAATTTTTAATTGTTAAATCGGAAAAAAATGAGTTTTAAAAAAATTGCATAACCATCAAGAATGAATAAGACAAAAACGTCTTTGGCATAAAATGGCCCAAAGGTTTTACATGCCATAAAAAAAAACAACCAACCAACCACTTAAAAGGTTAAATCGAAAAAACGAGTTTTAAAAAAATTGAGTAACCATCGAGAATGAATAAGACAAAAACGTCTTCGGCATAAAATGGCCCAATGGATTGACATGCTGTAAAAACCAACCAACCAACCAACAACTTAAAAGTTAATAATTCTGTAATTTTTAATGGAAAATATGCAAATTTTAAAAATATTGATAATTTTCAACTGGCTGTTTTATATTTTCTGACTTCTTGTAGAATCTTCTATAAATAAAAAAAATAAAATAAATAAAATAAAAAAAAAATCAATAAGCTTCTGATCAATTCGAAAATAATCAAAAAAGGTTTCCACTTGATATAAACTTATGTTGAGGAAGAAGCCGTATATACTTATTGGAAAAATAGACAAATCAAACATATCGATATCAGACATGGATGTTAGTTTCAGACTTTAACCCTTCCAATTCCAATAGAAAATTTATTATACTTTTTTCTTCTTCTTCTTCTTTGCAACTTTTTTGTCATATTGACTTTCTTTCTCATACAAATTCTACATTCAATATCTAATATGAGAGTTGTTACATAGAAGATGCTGATTATAGGGGAATTATCATGGGACTAGCAGCGCTACCCGGCATCGCCTGGGTTGAGGGGGATGTTTTTTAAGTTAGTCCCGCGGATCCATTATTACTGAATCGTGAGTTGAATCCTCGTGGGATGCCCTATTTAAATCCTTATGTAAAAAAAAAAAAAAATAGAGCTTGCATTGATCCAGCTACTCTGAAAAGAAATGTTAATGTCTACTATCTAAAATATCAAATGAAAAAAAAAAAAATCCATGCTGTTATTTAAATTTTATTTTTTTAATTATCTTCATGAATATAAATCAAACCTTCATTATTTTTGCTCAAAAACCAAGCCCTGGTAATATCTAATGTGTATATATATTTACTTTGTCGTTAATTGTTTTATTTTCTAAGTTTCTCCGGACATACATATACACACAACTGCCCTTTATATATGTGTAGATTACCTTCGGACATACATACACACAACTGCCCTTTATATATGTATAGATGACAGTCCATTAGCTATTGGGAAGCAACTCAAATACCAAGATGATCATCTTCTGGGGGGTTTGAATCAGCAACCACGCCTGAGAATAAGCTACTTCATATCAAGTTTGATATATCCATATGTTAATGCTGAAAAGTCCTTGGTCCAACTAAAACAAACAATAATAGAAAACCATATGTTTTTTTATTATTGTTTTATTTTACTTTTATAATTTATATATATATATATATATATGTATATATATATATGTATATATGTATATAACTTTTATAATGCAATTACATCGTCCAGGATTTGAACTTGGGGCAACGAGTCCATTTCCCATGTCTTTAACGATTATACCACGCGCTTCCATTTTATATTAGCATATAAGATAACGTGAGAATCCTTCCAAGCTGTGGCTGTGTCAGTGCTACTGTATGGCTGCACCACTTGTACTCTAATGAAATACATAGTTCGTGTCTAGCTTTTCCTCTATCTTTTATGAATGTTTGAGGTGAATTGACTTAGTCCTAAAAAGATCTGTGCCTGGGTGTTAAGAGGCTAGCCAGGGTACTATGTGTTGGTAGGTTCATAAGGGGGGGGGGGTCTGCAATAATGAGAACTGCTCCATTGTGGGTTTCAGGGTGTTATTTAATGTTGCTCTTTTTTCAAAATTCTGTGTAATCATTTAAAGAGTAGAACCATCTGTAAATTTAGTTAGAACTCTGTATTTCATGTCCTTGTATCTTACACATGAACTTATCAGTCAGCTTCATATCATTTTTATGAATTCTAATTAGCATATAAGATAAGTGAGAATTCTTCCAATCTGTAGCCATGTCAGTACTACTGTATGGCTGCACCATTTGGACTCTAATAAAATGCTTAAAGGAAAAGCTAGATGAGAACTATACAAAGATGCTGTGTGTGCTGTCCTGGGTAAATCCTGGAAGCAGCACCCCATAAAAAAGCATCTGATGATACTTATATTTATAAAATTTATTCTGAAAATGGTATAGATTGGCCTATTGTCAGTATCAACCAGACAATGACGGAATCTGTCACTTTGTCACTAGTGTTAGACTAGGGAAATTGTTTTTGCATTTGAGGTGGAGGGCCACACCTACCATCAACACCCTACTTTACTACACAGATCCAAGCTATGCTACTCATGCGCTGAGTTGGTGAGTGCCAGTATCAAACACAGAATCTAGTAATTCTGAGATGCAAAAATATGTCAAATATGTAATTTTTTAAAAATTTTGTGTGTGTAACCCCATGTATAGCAAAATATATGGGTAAGGTTTAGAAAAAAATCTGACAGCAGGAGAAATGGAAGACCAAGAAAATTTTTTTTTTTTCTCTATTATAAGGACAGCTTCAACAAAAAGGAAATTTTATTTCACAAAAACAAAGTCTGCAGGGGTGGGGGTGAGAAGTATAATGCGTATTTTCTATTGATTTATTTACTTATTTTTAGATATACTTTAAAGGGCCGGGTTAGCTCAGTCGGTAGAGCCTTCGGCTAGAAACCACAAGGTTCCTAGTTCGATACCCGCCCTCGCCAACTAAGCGTATGAGTAGCACAGGGATCTGTGCGGTAAAGTAAGGAGCTGATGGTAGGTGTGGTGCTCCACCTCAGACGCTAAAATAATCTCCTTGGTCTAGCGCTAGTGAAAAAGGGGTTAGACTACCTCGCTGCATGGCTGATACTGACATTAGGCCGCCCCGACGACTTTACTTTACTGGGTATGATGCTAAAATATATTTGGTGGTGAGATTCTAATCCACTCAATCATAACATAACACAAATAATAGACCGTTTAAATAAGATTGAACCAACTATTAATTTCACACACGAATTAGAACACAAAAACACTTCACCTTTCCTAGATGTATTATTAATAAATAACAACAATCACTTAGAATTTAAAGTCTACCACAAACCCACCAATAAGAATGACCATATCCATTTCTACTCACATCACAACACCAAAATCAAAAGTGGTTTGGTTATAGGTTTCTATTTAAGAGCCCTTAGAATCTGTACCAAGAAATTTTTGGATGAAGAATTTGAATATATAGATAAATCTTTTACACAATTACAATACCCTCAACCTTTCATCCAACGTGCCAGAAAGAAAGCCATCAAAATCCATAACCGTAAACACCTCCCCTTCAACCCAACAAACAATACTCCCACCAACAACTATCTAAATAGATACATCATTCTCCCCAACAACTCAGCCACAACCATTATTGAAATGTTGAATGTCTGGGGAGTGTGAAGTATCCCTTCATTACCAATAATCCCAGGTTTACTCTGACCCGGAGTGGTAGTATCTGTTAGGGTCCCATCTATGGATTAAAACTCTTAACATCCTATACCGCCTCATTCTGCCCGGTCGGAAGTCACATTCATTTTCCTAATCTACCCCAAATGATAGCCTTTGTTTAAATGTAATATTAAACATATTTAGAAGTCTTTGATTTAAGGGAAATAACATGTAATTTTAAATGAAAAGGCCATTTTTAGCTATTTTTTAATAAATCCTTATAGGAATGGGGCTCTGGACTTTTGTTTAAATGTAATATCAAACATATTTAGAAGTCTTTGATTTAAGGGAAATAACAGGTAACTTTAAATGAAAAGGCCATTTTTAGCTATTTTTTAATAAATCCTTATAGGAATGTGGCTCTGGAGTTAGAAAATTCTCAACACGATTTTAAGAGTTAAATAGAAAAAAAAAAGAGTTTTAAAAGAATTGAGTACCCATCAGGAATGAATAAAACAATATGTCTTCGGCATAAAATGACCCAACAAGTGTTGGAGTGCCATAAAATCCAGCCAACCCGTATTCTGTGCTGAAAGTTCAGTCTCTACAGTCATGTTTATAAGTATCCTGAAATCCTATTTCCAACATGTATTGCACAGTAATAAAATACAGTACCCAATACAGTATCTCCAGGCATCAAAAGCAAGAAGGCAAATTTTTTTTTCTTTACCCACAGAGCCCGGGGGGCGGGGGGCAGGCAAAAGACCTATTTATACCCACCTCCTAACCAGTGACATAATCAAATTATGGCAACCAGCAATGGTATTGGAAGAACAGAAATTTTCAGTCTATGCTTTTCCAAAGGCCACATCTACAAAGCGATATTATCAATTACTACTACTACTAATGCTACTAGCTTGAATAAAAACCTTTTCTGTTAGGTAACGGCAAATTCCTTGTAGAAATGCCATTGTAGTATTGACAATAATTGTGGTAATTATTATAATCTGAAAGCCTGCGTACCATAATTGGCGCAGTTGTTGTGTAATGTCTTTAGGCAAACAATTTTCAGAACTTTATGAATAGTTCAAACTAATGTAGTAGTAGTAGTAAATAAGTAACGTCAATGGAGTGGCCTATTGTTGGCAGTGCTACTGTATTGCTGCACCACTTCTACAAAACCTCTAACAAAATGCTAGAGGAAAAGCTAGATGGAACGACGACAAAAGGATGCTGCAGGCTGTCCTGGCCTATTGTTGGCATCAGTGCTACTGTATGGCTGCACCACTTGGACTTAACAAAATGCTTAGAGGAAAAGCTACACAAGGATGCTGCATACTCTCAAATCCTGGAAGCAGACCCCCCCCCAAAAAAAAAAAAAAAATTGATAATGTTAAAAATCTGATATTAGTGAGAATTCTTTCAAGCTGTAGTCATGTCGTGCTACTGTATGGCTGCACCACTTGGACTAACAAAATTCTTAGAGGAAAATGCTGCATGCTGTCCTGAGCAAATCCTGGAAGAACCCAGTGTAGGCTGACCAGCAAAAACCTCATCAGTAAGCTTTGTGTGGATTCTGGATGCTGTATGGAAGACTTGCCGGGGCGATGACTAAATTAGGACAGATGGCAAGAGTCATTGAGATGTGTGCTGTTGGCACAATTTGATGATGATAAATACTATTATATTCCTTTCTTTTTTTCTTAATCAATATTCCCAACATGTTTTTTTTTTTTTGAGAGTAGAACTTTGAAAATTAATTACATTTAAAGCAATTAACCTGAAATAGATTTTTCGGTTATTTCTTATAAGTCTAACATGATCAAAGGGGAACAACCACTCTTGACTGATAAATTATTTATTTATTTATTGATCTACTAGGAAAAAAGAAGTTAGGGTTAGGGTTTAGGTTTACTTTAATGGAAAAATAAATAAATAATATATCAGTCAAGAGTGGTTCCCCTTTGATCATGTTAGACTTATAGGAAATAACCGATTTTTCTGTTTTAAACTGATCAAATCATTATGGACAAGTCACGCTGAAAGCACCGGTTCATGCCAGATCACCGGAGTTAAGTATTATTTGTATTATTCAGACTATTGTCCTCATCTTCATTGTTATCTGTACAACGTTTCGGCCGATGTGCCCTCCGGCCTTCTTCAGGTATTTCTTGTTGGACTCGGGAACCTTCTCAGACTCGGGAGCCATCACAGAACTTTGAACCTAACCCTTTATTCAGTCCACAGGGTTATCCTGTTTTCATTCCGCTAACCATAGCTGGGGTATGGTTAGCGGAATGAGAACAGGATACCCTCGTGGACTGAATAGAGTGTTAGGTTCAAAGTTCTGTAATGGCTCCCGATAACGATAAGAAGGTTCCCGAGTCGAGTCCAACAAGAAATACCTGAAGAAGGCTGGAGGGCACATTGGCTGAAACATTGTACAGATAACAATGAAGATGAGGACAATAGTCGAATAATACAAATATTAATTATCAAGCCTCATCTCAAAAATTCAGGGAAAAACCAGTTACGCCTGTTCAATACTTAATTGGGTAACCATTTAAGCAATAGCAGGTACTACTGTAAAACAAACACATATCAAAATGACTTGATTCGGCATTGAGTGACCCAAAAAGGGTTGATATACCATAAAACAACCAACCAAATGAACAAAATAGAGAACATCTTGAGTTTTCTATTTAAAAAAAAGCAACTTTTTCGTCAATATCTGGCTAAATCAACCTTTTTACAAAAGACGGACCAAATATAACCAGATACTACCATAAAACTCTATACCCTAAAGTGCAAAACCGATATCAAAGACCAGCCCTGTCGGTGGGGCTTTAGAATAAATCGATTGCACCTCTGCAGAGGGGTAAGACACCCCTCAATGACTGTTGGTCATGGGTGATGACCTGTGATGCTTAAGGACGGAATTCTGTGGCTGAGCAGTCCATGACATGCAACACTCCACTTTGGCCCTTACTTAGGCTAGAAGGGCGGTCAGAGGGGCTCCCCGATCAATCTAGTGCATCTAGTGGTGAAATTCCAATTTTGGAACTCTGGGAGTGTGGAGTACCTCTTTATCGCCATTACTCCCAGGTCTACTCGGACCCGGAGTGGTAGTACCTGTTAGGGTTCCATCTATGGGTTATTCTGAAAAAGAATGAGTTTTTTAAAAATCTGTTTAAAAAAATTTAGTTTGGAAAAAAAAATACCCATCAATTATGAATAAAACAAAACAACTTCAACATAAAATAACCCAATAAAGGTTGACATGCTGTAAAATCTAACCAACCAGCCATATCAAAGACAAGCCAATTTAACCCTTTTTTTTTTTTTTTTTTCATTAAATGACCGACAAGGAAGTCACTCTATGTACTCAATATTAATTTGCATGTTAATTTGCAGTTTAAAAAAAAATCAAACTGCTAAAATTATATCTAGTCCAACAATTTCAGAATTACTAAAGACCATAACGTTTTTAACACCGGTATCTACCAGATCACCGAAGTTAAGCAGCAACGAGTTTAGTACTTTGATGAACACTTAGTAACAGCAGGTAGTGTAAGCAAGCTGAGGTCGGTGTGCCAGTTTAAGTAAAGTTTAGTAAATAACAAGAACATAAGTTTAGACTCATCAGATAAAAGTATCTGTTGTACTATCAAGTACCAAATGGTACCTGTCATTTACGGAGAGGCTTTTTAAACTTTTAAACTTAAGAGATAAATAAACAAAAGAAAAATCTTGATCTATACAAGTTGTGTTCAAAAAGTATCAATACTCAAGCTGAATGCGTTCGTTGGGTAATGGTTATCGTCCGATTTTACAGCTATACAAGTTAGAAAAAACGCTTATTTCCTATAAGTCTAACATAAACAAAGGGGAACCACTCCTGACTGATAAATATTTATTTTCCCATTAAAATAACCCTAACCCTAACCCGTCTTCTTTTTTCCTAGTAGATCAATAAATAATTTATCAGTCAAGAGTGGTTCCCCTTTGATCATGTTAGGTTTATAGGAAATAACCATAATTTATCAGTCGAGTGGCTCCCCTTTGTTTATGTTAGACTTATAGGAAATAACCGAAAAAACAATATTCATTGATAGTAGTTATTTCTTTCTTTCTTTTGGAAGTCCGTGATGAAGTTCCAATTAGAAGCTTTGGGAGTGTAGAGTACCCGTTCATCACCATGACTCCCAGGTGTAACGCCATGTCTTCATTTGTGGACCCTATGGTGGCTCATTAATCCAATTCTGGACTTGCAGATGCGGTCACACACATTGCAGGGAAAATTCCCATCTACATTTGGTTGTTCATGACGACGAAGACGTCGCCGCTCTACAGTCCTGTTTATTTCATTATTGAGCTACTTAGCTCCTGTGCGGCAGGCGTCTCGCCAACCTGTCTGTTGGAGGCCAGATCTTCCACGCTTGAAGGTGTGATGTTACATTTCTTCAGCGTTGTCTTAATATGGTCTTTAGACCGCTTTTTTTTTTTGGGGGGGGGCTTCTGTCCTCCGCGTGCCATCTATGAGTTCACTGTAAAGTAGTTTACGGGGGAGTCTGTCTGCAGGCATATAAGGAATCTAATAGTAGTTATAATAGATTTGAAAATTGAAAGGGTTGGGTGTGAAAGAACTGAATATCATTAATTTATTAACACAGTTAATAAATAAATATTTGGTTGCTGTATTGTGCTTTGTAAGTTATTTCTTTCTTTTAATCTGAACTTGAAAAGTTAATAACTTCCCATAACAAAGTACGGTTAAACTTTCAAATCGTCGACAAAATTAAAACAGAAACTTATTTGGTGGTGCTCCATGACAGTTTAACTACAGCGTATGAATGAACTTTTTTTGCGAATTGTGTTTAGGGGTTTGGGGATTAAGGTTGTTTTTAATTACGTATTGCTTAAAAAAAAAAAAAAAACAAAACAAATTACTATACATTTAATTAACCATTGAAATTAATTATTGAATCCAACGGTACACACATTAGTCTCAGTTGTTTGTGTTAGTATTGCAATGTATAATTTCAATTAAACTTGGTTTTAAAATTATTTTTGTCCCATCTATGGGTTAAATAGAAAAATGTATTTATAAAAAAATTGTATTATCCATTAAGAATTGATTTATTTCAAAACTTTATCGGCATTAAATAACCCACTGAAGTTGATATGCCGTAAAACAAAACAAACAAACAAAATTATTTTTCAACATTAATTTTTGGGGGGCACGGACAGATTGAAAGACGAGCATCAGACGCAGCAAGACCTCTTCTTTGAATTCCAGGCTTCTTTTGTTGTGATTTGTAGAATTAGAAACCCCTTTCAGTGGCATGGCCTTGCTATCTACGTAGATATTGATATCCTTCCCAAATTTAGTTTTATAATTATATTTTTATGACAAAAATACAATGCTACAAATATCAGGCTATTAAAGACGCTATTTCCAGCTGTCAACAAGACCTAATGATGATAAGTGGTCTTGTGGGTCTCTACCTTGACGTTAAGTCGTTTAAAATCTGGCTGATAAGTTGTCAGAGCTTTACGAATTAGTTCTGTCAGGTTTGTAAAGATTGCACGATGCTTTGAATTCACTGCAGAGAAGAATGATTTATAACAGCATGTTGTGCTGAAAATTGAGATGAATTGCGCACTAGTTTTCTCTAGTTCAGAATATTTTTATTTCTGGAATTTGTTTCCAGAACTCCATTGTAGAATGGGATTTACGAATGATCTTTAGACCCAGATCCTTCTGTATTTCCGTTAGTTCCATTTCCACTGCAGATGATTCTGTAACCAGTCCACAATTGAGTTCTGAAAGGATTTCAGTTGAACAATGACCCTGCGTTCTCAACATGTGTCTGGTGTCATGATGCGAAACCCATTGACAAGCAGAGGTGGCAGTCGATGTGAAAATACTGCTGTCATAATTTTGATCAAACTTAACTCTACTTTGAACCTTATATTCGTATTTGCCCATATAACGAGAGAGGAGACTTACCTCGTGGAACAAAGTGGGCGTGAACGTGTCTTGCTTGCAAAATGAATAGAGGCTCGAAGGAAAAGAAAACATGGCTGCCCTGGCACGGTAATTTGAAGTAAGATCTCGAAGCCAGGATATTTGGCGAGAATATATTTGCACGTATGCAATTTTTTTCAAGATCGAGCTGTGCATAAAACGAGGCATGGCAGAGAAAGTAACATGACGCTTTGAAGCTGTTATTGAGTTTTTACGTTGGAGACTGTTGTGTTATGCGAATGACTTTGTCGTCGGGCTTTTGCAGTTGGGAAAGTGATTATTCTGATCTGTTTCGCAAACCCCAGCCCACAAATAATAGCCTTTGAATTTCTTAGGTGAAATGTCTTTTGTCATTTTTATTTATTCATTTGTATATTTATGTATTTTAGTAACGTTCTTTTCATCTTATTTTTATTGCTTTGTGACCCAATCGATAAGACTTTGTTACGGTAAAACAATGAATACGTCGTTTAGCATAAATATATGGGTCTGGCTTTTATTCATTTTATCTGACTTTATTACAATAAAAGAAATATGGTTGCCGTTTTAAGGTCGCTATGACCTAAGCCCTGAAGAAAAACGATTAGCCTGTAAGAGTTCAAGAGGAGACATTTTTATTTACAATCGTGCGTCGCATAACATTCGAGATACGTTCTAAAAAAATCGGACGTCGTACAGTTGGGACACTGTATAAACCAGGACTGTATGACGGAAACACAAATTCCCCGACCCCAGCCGCTCTTTATGTAATTAAGTGATTAAAATTCATAATAAATATAAAACCATGATTTAAAAAAAAAATCTATTATAAGGAGTGTGCACGGTATAACTTTACAGATTTAAACTAGGGCCATGTAAATTCAACTGGAGACGAAGTTTGTAAAACTACTCCCACTCCAGTGAGCCCTTAATTTCTTCCGACTCCACGGCCCTGGTATAAACAAAGCACTTTTAAATATAAAACAATTATAGACTATATAAATTCATCCATGACACAGCTTAGTAAATCAAATATTTTATTGTATAAAGTTTTATACAAGTTTAAAAGAAATAGACTTTCTTGTCTGATATTCAAAGATTGAGTATGAAAGGATAAAGAAATGTATTTACCCAACCCAATTCGTTACTAGTAAGTTGACACGAGGTCCTTTTTAAGCAGAGTACAGCTAGTTTAATTGTTTTCCTTCGCTAGACTGGTTGCCTAACCAAACCCAGTCTGTCCTACTATGTATTCATATCTGATGGAGAAGAGAGGGATTCATACAATTCCCAAGGCTATTAGCGCGATGTGAAACACAAAATGCTTAGTTTCGGATTCCATTTTCTACGAAGATAACCGTTACATTAAGCTCAGCTCTAATAGACATGTATTCGCAGCTCCGCATAGTCATATCAGTACGGAACGAACCATCCCCGAGTTACTAAATACAGATGTTTATAAATGCTTTTAGCACTCTTTCAGAAGCTTTCGCTCGGACAGCTTGGAGCATGTTCTGATTTGGTTAGAAAAAGTGTCGTTTTTGATGACGTGACCTATTCTTCACTACGTAAGGGTATTTGCCTGCTCATCCCACTTATGAGGGCTGGACACAAGGTCTCGTTTTTACGTGGGCACATAAAAATTGCAACGATCTGGGGGGCATGGCCCCCTTGGATCGATGCTATTAATTGTACTTTACCGGTCCAGAGGCCGAAGCACACTGGACCCCCAGCCGAGGCCGGGTATAGAAGGTAAGTTTCAAAGCATAGAATCCGGAACAGATACTACACTATTCTTCACTACGTAAGGTCTTGTGAGCTTTTTTGTGATGCAAATAGTATAGCTTTGGCTTATTTATTTATTACTTAAATTTAATTTTAAAATAATGCTAACTACCACAACAGGCACCTAATAATAACATCAAAATTTTCTCGGAACCTTTTTTTATTTTTCATTTTTTCAAAGTTTTATTTCTGATCCGTACTTAACGGCCGGAGAGTAATGACCTGGCCGTTGCGATGAAATGCTACTCTGCAGTGAACAGGAAATAAATACTATCCGAAATTGATAACAAATATTTAGTTTCAAATATATTAATTGTAAACATAGACACGTGAATTAACTTGAGAGTGGGTAGCGCATTAACAGACTGATTGTGTCTATTGATTCGACCAAAAAAGACTTAACGATAAAATCTTAGTTTATTCGCGTGGCAAATATAAACGATTAAATGACTTAATATTCCATTTATTCCATTCCCCACCACCACCCCCAAGCTGTATAAATCTTTTAGGGTTAATCTACTACATTTCTATTTAGATATGTTGCCCCTTGACCTCCGACAAATTGAAGATTCCATATACTGACTTGAAAAGAGCACCTTACGTGGTGTAATGGTTAGCAAGCTAGATTCGCAGACCATTGTTAGTGAGTTCGATTCTCACTGGGCGCCCCATACTCCTGGCCTTGTGTCACATCTAAGCTAAACTTAGTAACTAACTAGGGCACCTCACATGGTGTAATGGTTAGCAAGCTAGATTCGCAGACCATTGTTAGTGAGTTCGATTCTCACTGGGCGCCCCATACTTCTGGTCTTGTGTCGCATATAAGCTAAGCTTAGTAAATACTATACTGACTTGAAAACCGAAATTAATAGATACTAAATTCATTTAATTGCTCAATCGATTGATTTTAACGGCATGTCAACTTGGCTGGGTTATTTTATGTCTAGGGAATTGAGTACATTAAAAGTTTATATTTACATTTGTATAGTCTTTTTTTTGGGGGGGGGTTGCAAATAGTTATGATATTAAGTATTCCTATCTAATACAAATAATTTGCCAACATATTTATTTGATCCATAGGTACTACCACTCCGGGTGAGTGGATTTGAGAGTAATGTCAATGAATGTGTACTCCACCCCCACCCTAGACTTCCATAACTGGATCCTCACCATCAGATGTTGTTTAATGTCATTTTCTGTCACCCCTTGGGAGAATCTTACCCCTCTGCAAGGGATAAAATCGGCTTTTTCTAAGCCCTGCCGACTGGGCATTAGTAGATATTTTAAAGTTTAAGATAAAATCATACCCAGATCTGATCAGGTCAGGTGTAAGACATATGAACACTATGTAATCCAATATCTATTAATAAAACTATCTTTATTAATGTTATATATATATATATATATATATATATATATATATATATAGCGTGCACATGAAGTTAACGGTGCTTGACCACTAACAGCCTCTCGCCTATGCGATTTTCAAACCAGATATAAATGCTCTATTCACTATATTGAGCACTATTTCTAGCATATTATATTATTATATATATATATATATATATATATATATATATGTGTGTGTGTGTGTGTGTGTGTGTGTGTGTATTGCTCTAATAAAAATCTCGCTACAGTGTGCCGTTTTTGTGGGGGTGGGTTCAGGGTTACGGTTATATATATATATAACCGTAAACCCTGACCCTGACCCCCCCCCAAAAAAAAAAAAAAATAAAAATCGGCACACTGTAGCGAAATTTTTATTAGAGCAATACACTTTAAAATGTTCTGATCTGGTGAATAAAGTAATTTCCTGTCCAATTTGAAACTAAATGATCATTTTTTAGTGTTTGCATTGCATGTCATTTTTTTTTTTCTAAATCTTTTAAAATTTGATTTTTCAAAACATCCAAATTATCGATATAACGTGGATTATTGAAATGCTAATTATAATCCTTCAATCTTTCCTAAAAATAGAAGTATTGATGTCATCATGGGACCCTGTTAAAACGAGACCCCCCCTCCCATCAGATTCAGGGAGACGTCTAGCTTAGTTTTAATTTAATGCTGGTTATTATTTGTTTCATAGGTACAGCAGGGTATTTCCTGATATTTTTTTGTGTTGTTTCTTTTCTTTTTTCTTTTTCTTTTCTTTTTTGGCTGAACTTGCGCAAAGGTGTCAAAATTAGGGTGACCCAGAAAAAACAGAACCCACAAATTTTGTAATACAACTGTTAATTTTAACTATGGGGGTTTAGGGTTAGTTTAATGGGAAAATGAATAAATAATTTGAGTTCTGTTTTTTCTGGGTCACCCTGTATACCGGTGACCCAGAAAAAAACAGAACACACACATTTTGTAATAAAACTGTTAATTTGAACTAGGGGGTTTAGGGTTGGGGTTTAAGGTTAGTTTAATGGGAAAATAAATAAATAATTTGGGTTCTGTTTTTTTCTGGGTCAATCTAATTTTGACACCTTTGTGCAAGTTCAGCCTCTTTTTTTACGAGAAAGAGAAGGTATCATTTCTTCTCACTCGGACAGATCAATTTGAAAGATAAAATTTTAATTTATTGAACGTTGATCAAAAAATCAATACCTGGGATCATAAATTAAAACTTTTTTTTAAAAATTTTACAAAACAAATGTAAGACAAAATTATTTTTAGTAACAGGGTAGTAGATTCATGGAATAAACTACCATCATCAGTAGTTAATGTCCCATCTCTGAACTCTTTTAATACAAAATTGGATGAATTGTGGAAAGAATATAAATATTCAGTGAAAATAAGATAAATAAGGAACAGCTGACATGTCTCAGACCTAATATATCTAGCTGAAAAGATATTATTTCACTCCTTGTGATTTTTTCACACCAGCTAATGGTCTTTCATTGGAGTCTGAGTGACAATAATCTATTCAGGTCTCCAGGACTTTCCTGAGTATTCTAGCTGATTTCAACAATGCTGTTGTCTGGTGGTCTCAATTCTTCCTCTGATTTTCAGTTCCTCTAGTTATTTTTTCTTCTCCTCCTAAGCTTCCTAGTGCACCAACTACTATTGGTATCACTTTGTCACTCATATTCCACAGCTTTTTTTTTAATTCTCGAGCAGGGTCTGGGTATTTGTATATCTTTTCGTTTTCTTTCATCTTCACCCTGTGGTCTGCTGGGACTGCAAAATCTACAAGTTGACAAGTTTTCTTTTTTTCTTTTTTTCTTTCTTTCTTTCTTTTTTTTTTTTTTTTTTTTTTTTTTTTGTTAACCAATACTAGGTCTGGTTTTCTGGCTGTGATAAAGTGATCCGTTTTAATCTCAAAGTCCTAGAGAATTTGGTGCGTTTCATTCTCAAGAACAGGTTCTGGTTTATGCATATTATACCATTTTGTTGTATGGTCAAAATTTAGTTTGTTTTTGTTTTTTGTTGCATAATTCCCAGTGGATCACCTTCCCAACCCAGTCGTGCATTATTATTATTATTATTATTATTATTATTATTTATTCTACTCCTTGTGAGTTCTTCACACCAGCGTTAGCTGATAGTCTTGCACTGGAGTCTGAGTGACAACAAGTCTCCTCGGATCTCCGGGACTCTTCTGAGTATTATTATTATTGTTAAACAAAACAAACGTAAACTCCTTGTTTCCTTCTTTCTTTCTTTCTTTTTTTTTTTTTTTTTTTTTTTTCTTAAACCAAAGTATAACGTATCGGAAAGTCACTTCTCCAATTAAGATATAAATTACAAACTAGTAACGAGAGAAGCAAGTATTAAAACTAGCTGATTACATGTCATAGTTTAGTAACATCAGACAATAAACTATATAAAACTTGATGACGATGATGCGTTAGTAGCAGCAGCAAGTGTATATAAATGAAAGCTGAAGGTGTTGCTAAGAAGAAGATAGTGAGGTAGCAGTGGTATATGATCGGATAATGAAAGGTATCATTTGCAAATAATATACAATAATCACTTTCATTTTATAAATCAATGTAATCGGGTATCCTGTTTGTGGCAAATAAGGCGGGTGCTAATGACACAAAACTCGACCAGTTCGTTATTATCTTTTCTTTTTTTTTCCTTTTCCCCTCCCCCCTTGAATCCATTCCAAGTTTAGTGATACTGAGTTTGTGGTGGCCCTCCATTCGGGAGGTTACGACCATTGGCAAATGTTTATTTAGTTATATAAACTCGAGAGAGTGTTGCAAGAATCGCGTATTATAAAAGGGTGGAGAGATGTTTTGTGTTTCGGCCTCTGTTACGAGAGAGTAACTCAAGTGCGACTCTTTCTTTCTTTCCATATCTCTTTCACCTCACCCCCTCTCTTTATGCCAGTCTTGCATTCGGCGTACCTTTTCACTCACAGACTCTCTCCCAGGTCTGAAAGAGAAAGAGCACTAGAAAGAACCTGATACGCCTGAGTGAAAGTACAACAGAAATCGAAGAAAAAAAGAAAGACAAATCTTTCCTAATTTGAGAAGAGAGAATTGTTTTTATTTATATCGATCTTTTTTTAAATTTTTATAGATTATTTATTTGTTTTTCATATGAACTAATTGTTCCTGCTGCTGGTTTTGTGGTTAATGGTAAAGAAAGTGAAAAAGACTGAACAAGTTATTTTCTTCTTCCTCTTTCGTTTTACCTGGTGATCAAAACAGGCCTTATATGATTTGTGAATGAACCAAAAAAAGATATATATATCCACACACATAGATTATATATACAAGTAAATACTGGAGAGAGAAAATAGTTTTTAAAAAATGCGTAGACAGACTGCATCAATGGTTTAAAACAAAGAAAACCATTACATTGGAATTCAGGATTTTTTTTATTAACTCACAAAAAAAGAAATCCCCAAATTCATATACCATTTTATTCATCCCAGCGGCAGAAGAGGGGAAAAATGAATATTTTTGCTTAAGAATATAACACAATACTTCGTTGACAATTAGTTTAAATGAATGATCATAGTTAAATGTTGTGTTGATAAAATATAAACTAAAGGTAAAGAAAGAACAAACAAAAAAAAAACTAAAATCATTTTATTTTATATACATTACAAAAAATTAAAATATTTCATTATCAAAGATGAAAGAATTTTTTTTTAATCAAGTTTGATGAATAACAACAATCAATTTGTGTTTTCAAAGTTATAAAAATAAGAAGAAAAAATATATATATATACACTACAATTATAACTGCTGAAAAGAAGGAAGAAAAAACAATATTTTTTAATCATTTTTTAAGTTTTCCTTTTTATTCATTTTTTTTAAAGATAAATACACTAACCTTAACAAAAACTGTTTTTAAAAAAGTACAAAAAAACTGAGTTGAAAACTCTTGTCATAATTTTGGAGAAGTATAATTACATGTTATTAAGCCTTAGCAAAGTTACGACCATACAAACGTCTGCTAAGAGAGAAGGAAAAAAATATTTTGGTTGGTACAGCTTGGTTCTTTTAAATACTGGCCCGACGTTTTTCCCATAAAGAGGTTTTTTAAAAAGATATAAGTCATTATTAATCGGACCAAACATGACTTACTCAGAGAGTGATGTGAGTATATTGTTAATTATTTTATTCATTTTGTCTTGTTTGGTAACTTTAGTAGTAAGTAGTTCAATGATAGTACATTCATTATTAGTACGAAGTTTTATGCCATTAACTCTTGTTGGCTTAAAGTTTATTTTCAGTCATTTATTTGATCGATTTTACCCCCTTCATTGTCAGTAATTACTAGAGTGTCAACTACTTAGTTTTATTTGTCTATATTTACCTGAAAAGGTTATGCATACACCTGTCTGTATGTAGAGAAGCATGGGGTTCTCTACACACATACAGGTATATATATATATATATATATATTGGAATACAACTAAAGATATACTAAAATTACTAATTTGCCCCATCAGAAGCATAGGTAAGTAATTAAAAATGCTCCTGGCTCCTAATAGATGAGGAGGGGGTAAAGATTTATAAATACTAGTTCACCTGAATTTCTAATATTTTTAGTAACAAATTTGGTTAAATGTTGGAGTCTAACTCCGCCCTACCCTGTTCTCTAGCTATGTCTCTGTATTTCCCTCATACACCATAACACTTTATGAATGTTGTGTATATAATAGGTTCATAGGTGGGAATACATAAACACACACACATACACATCCTAGTCCTGTTGAGACCTGTAACTTTTCAGTACATAGTGTAGAATATCTCCTGGAAAAAAAAACTTTATGAATGATACATTATATATATAATATATATATATATATATATATAAAGTTAGAATTATTGGGACCTGTAAAATTTGAGTATATAATCTAGAATATCTCCTGAAAAAAATAAATATACTTTATGAATCTTGTGAATATTGTAGGTTCATAGGTATGAATACATATATATATATATATATATATATATTAGTTACAATTATTAGGACCCGAAAATTTGAGTACATAATGTAGAATATCTCCTGAAAAAATCAAATCTAGTGAAACAGTTTTGGTCTATTGTCAACTGATAGTTGATAAAGAACAGCAAATCATATGACAAAAAGTTTATATAAATTTGGTTATTTTCTGTTTATTTCTGAAGATATAGCAAAAAAAAAATAGTCACCAGGACTATATATATATATATATATATATATATATATATATATATATATAAAATATGGAAATGAATCTGACAATATGTATAAATATGACAAAAAAACAAAAACATCAAAGGGTTCCAACAATAGTAACCAGGTCTCTATTTCTCTTTCTCTCTCACACTTTCTCTTTCTCACTTTCTCTCTCTCTCACTTTCTTTCTATATATCTCACTTTCTTTCTATATATCTCTCTCTTTCTATATCTCTCTCTCTCTTTCTCTATCTCTCTCTCTCTCTCTCTATATATATATATATATATATAGAGAGAGAGAGAGAGAGATAGAAAAACAAAGTATTCCAAAAAAGACAAATTTATTCTAGATGGTGAAGTTATGTTTAAAAGTTTCGGTTTATATTAAACCTTCATCAGGACAATAGAAAAGAATGGAAAAAAATTTTGTATGAACAATGATGGGTGTTATGACCTTTTTCTCTAAATACATTTCCTTATTCCCGTCACTTAAAAAAAAAATCCATCAAGGATTGAACTCGCTTTTTAATAGTAATGGATCTGCGAAACTAGCTTGCTAACGATTACATCACAACAGGACACCTTTTTAAGCACAGAGATATAGCTTGACAATGGAGGGGGGGGGGCTAACCTCCAGCATTTATCCAAATTTGTTACTATGAATATCTGTAGAAATTCAGGTGAATAGGTATTTATAAAACTTTAAGGAGCCCTCCACCCCCCTCAATTAGAGGCCAGGGTCATTTTCAGTTACCCCCCAATTCTTCTGTTGGGGTGAATTAGTAAATTTAGTATAAGATATTTAGTTATATCTAATATATATGGATGTTTCGAAATGTATAAACTGTTAGTGAGCTAAGCTAGTAGACCATTGTTAGTGAATTCAATCCTCACTTGTTGCCCCCATATTTATGGCCTTGTGCCAAACTAAGCTTGGTCAATAACAATAATGTATGTAAAATGTTTCCTAAAATTTAAGATTAGCTTTATACAAACAAAAAAAAATCATTAAAAATTTGAATTCAATATCAGATATTGATTTTTTTTAATGTAATATATATGTAGAAAATATAAAAACAAAGTATTCCAAAAGAAATGAATTTATTCTAGATGGAAAAAGTGTTGTCTGAGACAACACTTTTTCCATCCTAATGTCCTGATGAAGGTTTAATAAAAGCCGAAATGTTTTAATGCAAACTTTACCATCTAGAATAAATTCATCTTTTTTAAAAAAATACTTTTTCTATTTTCTACATACTTGTCAGATTTATTTCCATAATTTACTCCATATATATATATATATATATATATATATATACAAACTTGACATTAGTATAAAATGTCTTAAATCAACAAAGAAAAAAAAACCTTAACCATTGAAAGTCTAAATTCCAGACTTGAAAAATACTATCTTTTCTTTTTGTATCATTTATATTATTTGGACTATTGTCCTCATCTTTATTGTTATATACATGTTTCAACCGATGTGCCCTCTGGCATTCTTCGGGTGTTTCTTGTCGAACTTGGAAACCTTCTCTTTGAATTTGGGAACCTTCTTGTCAAAATCGGGAGCCTTCATATCGTAGTCAGGAGCCTTCACAGAACTTCAAACCAAACCCTTTATTCAGTCCCTGGGGGTTAGACTCATTCCGTTAACCCTGACCAGGTACAAGTTTTAAGCTGTGTTAAGTATTCTATGTTATTATTGCCCTTGGCCAGGATTGAACTTGCAACTTAGAGATCATTGTCACTTAGAACTATATTATATCTGTTGCGCCATGTGTCCAGAGAAATCATTTCTTTTTGTGGAGTATTATTGTTTAGATATTATTGTTAAAGTTCTCCCCTTATCATTTTAATGAAATTAAAGTATATTTTCAAAATGTATATTTATTTAATGTCATATGAAAAATAAATGACATGAAAACCATTTTTTTTTTGGGGGGGGGATCCCATGGTATAGTGGGGGTTATGTGCTATACTGTGAAATTGTAGAGAGTTCAAACTCCAATCACACTATTACGTTCAATTTCGGACTTGATAAGGGTATAAACCCCCTCACCCCCCACCTATGAGTTACATAGTATCACTACTGTTCTTCTACAAGGGTGGCTTTGGCAAAATAACCCATGTAGAAATGTAAATAATAAGAAACAAATTATTCCAAAAGATAAAATTTATTTGTAGATAGTGAAGTTAGTTGATGTAAAGACGTTTCGGTTTTTATAAAACCTTCATCAGACAATTGGATGAGTATGGTGTTTTTATTTAGAGAAGAATTCTAACTCAGATTAGACAAACCATATTCATCCAATTGTCCTGGTGAAGGTTTTATAAAAAGAAAACCGAAACGTTTTAACATCGACTAACATAATCATTTATAGATAAATCTATCTTTTGGAATACTTGTTTTGCCTTATTTACACTTCTACATACCATCGGACTTATTTCCATATTTGACCACATATATATATATATATGTTTGTTATGTTTATCTCTGTACAAACTTCTTTTGTTTTCATGTCTTATTTCTCATCCATTCTCTTGGAGGATTCTCTTAAATAATAGAAGGAAATCTCAAAACATGTCCATGATTTTCCATAATCAGTGCTGTGATGTCTACTCCTCCCAAACATTCAAATATATATATATATATATATATATATACACACAATTTAGGATAGTGTAGACATAGTCAATGGTGCTATCCTAAATTAGATACATATGTTCACTGATATTTGAGCACTCTTTTAATTATGAATATATCAAACTATATATATATATATATATATATAATCACGTATGTATGAGAAAATTTCAAACGAAACAAACCAAAAGATGGTTTTCACTAAACAGATGGACTCGCCACTTCTAAATCTACTATGTTTCTTTGCCCAAATTTTTGTGGCTTGTCAAACCCTTAGAAAAACTTTCAAAACTTTCTAAAAACAATTTCTTTCATTAGGAATTATCTCCTGACGATGACGGTTAAAACTAGTTGAATACAGTCAAAAAATAAATAACATAAAAGAAATATTCCTGTTTGTCTTAGCACTTTTTGTTCACCTTATATATATATATATATATATATATATATATATATAATGTTAGTTTAAAAACTAAAACAACAGTGCTAACAGTAGAAAATAAAACAGTGCCTAATACAAAAATATAGTAAAACCAAAATAAAATAATAAAAAAAGAAAATCCCTCCATTTCTTGATCATCAGGTAACTCACCTGACGATTAAGAGATTGTGAAAGTTTTAAGTGGGTTGATTTTGTCGTGTATGTATGTATATATATATATATATATTATATATATATATACACACACACACACACACACAATTATGATTAAAATGTCAAATACTAGCTCACCTGAGGATCAACTATGTGAAACTCAGTCGTGAGTTTTTATCCTGTTTTTATTGTTATCCTATCTTATAGTTAAATATATATATTTATATATATGACACAATCATCCAACTCACAACTTTCCCACTCTCTTAATCATCAGGTGAGTTACCTGATGATCAAGAGATTATGAAATTTTTTTTTATTCTTTTATTATTATTATTTCGACTTTTTTTTTTATTGTGTACTCTTTTATTTCCTACTGTTAGCACCACAGTTTTAGTTTTTAAATTCATGTTTTAGTTTTCAAATCTTAACTGTACTTATTTTAAAGTAATATATATATATATATATATATATATATATATATATATATATATTGCAGCAAGTCATTATTTAAGTAGGTATTGTTAAAAACCAAGGAATATATCTTCTTTATGATCTTCAGTTGTAGTCTTTCGAGTCTTTTGTAATTTTTCGTGGATTAGGATCCAGATGTTGGAGAAATTGTCCAGTGAAAATAGTCCAAACCTCTTGGATAGAAAATATCGGACAATTTCTCCACCTTCTGGATCCCATTGGTCAAGCAAGTCGTCAACAGACTTTTCAGCCCATTCACATATATATAGTTTATTTGACCGTCTATAGCTCGGTCGGATCCGTTTGACCGGTCTATAGCTCGGTCGGATCCATTTGACCTGTCTATAGCTCGGTCGGATCCGTTTGACCGGTCTATAGCTCGGTCGGATCCGCTTGACCGGTCTATAGCTCGGTCGGATCCGTTTGACCCGTCTATAGCTCGGTCGGATCTGTTTGACGGTCTATAATCTGACGGTCTATAGGTCGGTCGGATCTGTTTGACCCGAGTATAGCTCGGTCAGATCTGTTTGACCCGAGTATAGCTCAAGCGGATCTGTTTGACCTGTCTATAGCTCAAGCGATCTGTTTGACCCGACTTAGCTCGGTCGGATCTGTTTGACCTGTCTATAGGACAAGCAGATCTGTTTTGTACTTGTATAGGTACTATCATTCCAGGTCAGAATGGACCTGAGAGTAATGGTAACAAAGGGGGGGGGGGACTTCACACTCCTCAAATCTCTAGAACTGGAGCTTTACCACCAGATGCAGTTTAGTGTCATACCCAGGTGTTGGACTATCAGGGGTATAAGCTGTACGAAAAGTCATCACTTTTATTTATAGACTTTCAAAAATAGCAGCAGCAAGCATTGACCAATCAAAAATAACATAGGGTGCATTTTAAGGTTGTTGTTAATTGTCCTGCAGTCAGTTGCTAACTGTACTTAATACCAGATGACTACAACTGGATTCTCTGCTACAAGAACATTCTTGTTCTACCTAGGATTTCAAGGAATACAACTGGACTTTCTACTACTTAGATTACATCCTTTTCTACCATTGGATTTACCAATTGGAAACCTAAATGCCTAAAATGGCAATAAGCCACTGCCTTCTAGCACATATATGATAAAAAGGGTTCAGGCTAGCCATAAGGGCAATAGGACCAGGACAATTAGCCGATTGATCGGAGGAGTCCTCTCCGACCGCCCATCTAGTCTAAGCAAGGGCCAAAGTGGAGTATTGCAAGTGATGGACTGCTCAGCCACCAAGATTCTATCCTTAAGCATCATGGGTCAGAACCCAGACTAACAGGTAGCCCCCATTGGGGGGTTCTACCCCTTTGTAGAGGTGCAGTCGGCATATTCTACCACCCCACTACAGTAATTTTTTTTCTTTGTAGGGAATGTAGTCTGCATATTCTAAGCCCAACCAACAGGACCGGAGAATGATATATCGATGCACATGTACTTTATGTAAACACTTAATTGGTGTTATCAAATCTAAAGGAAAACAGGACCATATTACCTTAAGGCACCCCTTTTCAATTTCGTGGCATTAGGTCATTTTTTTCATTTACACTGTAAATATCCGGTTGTTTGTTAAGGATTAGGGTTAGAACCCCTAACTCTAACCCCTAACAAAGAACCGGATATTGCCTTTGTAAATGAAAATAATGACCTAATGACACAAAATTGAAAAGGGTTGTCTTAAGGTAATATGGTCTGGAAAACATAACTGCAAATTTTGTCCTTTTTTTTTTTTTTTTTTTTTTTTTTACCTGTCCTTTATTTTTTTTTTTTAACCTGTCCTTTTTTTACCTGTCCTTTTCTACCTGTATTTTTAATTTATTTATAAGAAATCAATCAATGACAATCCTTCTTCTTTTTTTTTCAATGCACTTGTAAGGCTTAACACAAGAAAACTTAGAAAAACCTCAGGGGGTAATAAATATAAAAGATTTCTGACAATGACGGATGTCTTGATCTGAGAAAATCATTATTTCAGGCTTTGTCAAATGAGATTGGGATATATTTATTTTCCAGCCCCTCCACGTGAGTAGGATGTGACACAAGATCAATTTCTTAAGCGGAGTTTAGCAGGTTTGAATTCAGTTTTCCTTCTCCTAGACTGGTTACCTAGCCATGAGTTAAAGAGCCCAGTCTGCCCTGTTATTTACCCATAGCTGGAGGGAAATTCGGATTCATACCTTTCTCAAGGGTATTAGTGCCAAGTGAAATGCAAACAGCTTCGTTGAGGAATTGAACTCGTGTCGACGAGTCCACTTCCTACAACTCTAACCATTAGCCTACGCGCTTCCATATATAAGTAACTATCATGAGATTGGATATAAGAATTAGCAAGGTGTTAACTTGTAGCCAACATCCGTTTCTTTTAATGCATTAGGTTCTCTAAAAGAGAGTAACCTAACACAGAATATTTGGTAGGAAAGAAAGACAAGTCAGTTAATACTACATAATATTTAATTTCTAATGAGAACTAATTTCTCATCCCAAGCTACAAAAGAGTCAAAATGCGTTTGTGATTCACTTTTCTTCATGTTCCTCAAAAACATTTTGACTCTTTTGTAGTTTGCGTTGGGAAAACTAAGAGGTGGAAGCCACTTACTATTTCTCAGGTCTGGAAACAAAGACACGCACCATGTGTGTTGCTGTGAAGAAGGAGACGATTACGTCAGTTGCTTCTCAAGTCCTGTTCATAAAAGAGAGATTCTAGGGTTCGCCTTGTCACATGAACAAAATGGACACATGTGACGTGGGAGAGTTCCTCAAACCCTGTGACAAGGGAGACCACCTATTTTGGCTCCCAACAAGGATAATTCTTATACGAGTGTAATCCCCAAAAGTAAGCCTCCAAAGCGTTGTGGATACAGGGAAACTGCAGCTGAAAAGTGCAAGCCATGTTAAATTTACAGAAAAATGTGTGATGTGTTCAGAAAAGCATATTTTATATTATTTGGATTTTTCTGGCTATTGTCCTCATCTTTATTGTTATATACACAACGTTTTGGCCAATGTACCCTCTGACCTTCTTCAGGTGTTTCTTGTCCTGTTGAACACAACGGATATAAAAGTTCAGTTAATACAGTTCTAAGTAACAATCATCTGTAGATTGCAGGTTCAATCCTGGCCAAGGGCGATGATAATATAGAATATTTAACATAGCTTAACAGTTTTTCATGGTTAATGGAATGAGAACAGTCTATCCCTGTGGATTGAATAAAGGGTTCAGTTTGTAGTTCCAAAGGCTCCCAATTATGACAAGAAACACCTGAAGTGAGCCAGAGGGCACAATGACCGAAACATTGTGTATATGATGAGGACAATAGTCCCAAAAATTCAAATCTAAATTATCAAGCCTCATCTCCAAAATTCAGACAAAAAGCATGTTTTAGTAATAAAAAAAAAATTTAAAAAAAAAAAAAACCTGTTTACAAATGGGCTAAACATAGGTTTGCCCCTATGAGGCCTGAGTTGAAAAAGAGTCCAGGGAGTGAAAACATATTAAATCTCCAGTTCCAGACACAACACTCAGTAAAGGTCATACTGACAGTCTTCTGGGACATGAAAGGACAAATCACTATTGATTTTGTTGGAAAAGGTGCAATTGTAAACAATGCTTTCTATTACCAACTCCTTAGTCAAAATTCACTTTATTCAATCAATGATTCTCATGTATTTTGTGTAGTTTGATGGTAGGTGTGGCGCTCCACCTCAGATGCTAAAATTATCTCCTTGGTCTAGCGCTAATGAAAAGGGGATAGACTCCCTCGCTGAATGGCCAATACCAACATTAGGCCACCCCGACGATTTTACTTACTTACTTACATTGATCAGCAAGGGAAAAAAGAGTCAGTAGGTTTTATGACCGGGATAAAGGCAACACCAAGTCTTTTCTTTGTTTTTTTATGAAGTATTTTAATATCTCATAACTAGAATACATTGGCTTTCTGTTACAATTCTGGTCACCATTTTAGGTGTTTAGTTTCCCTGTTGGTAAATTCCTAGTTCAGTTCTTTTGTAGTATTCCTTGAAATCCTAGGTAGAAAAGAGTGTAGTTTCAGTAGATACTCCTTGTAGTAGAAAGTCTGTATTCCTTGAAATCTTAGGTAGAAAAGAGTGTAGTTTCAGTAGATACTCCTTGTAGTACAAAGTCTGTATTCTTTGAAATCCTAGGTAGAAAAGAGTGTAGTTTCAGTAGATACTCCTTGTAGTAGAAAGTCTGTATTCCTTGAAATCTTAGGTAGAAAAGAGTGTAGTTTTGGTAGATACTCCTTGCAGCAGAAAATCCGTTGTATTCATTGTAATCTTCCTTTGTAAGTCTTAATTTCAGAAAGTTCAATTTACAATTGATTTCAGGACAAATATCAATGACCTTAAATGCATTCTATATCATTTCTGATTGGCTAATTCTTACCGAAAATGCATGCTGCTGCTGTTGGGAAAGTTCATAAATATGAGTGGGAATTTAATGTACATCTTATACCTAGATATTCCAACACTTTCATATCCAATAGTGGAGTGAGCTTGCTTCTCACTTAGTGCCTCATTCTTCCAGACTTGTGGAGATGTCCGTGGTGTAATGGTTATCATCGTAGTAAATGGACATGTACTTGTGACTTTGTGTCACATCCTACCCATGGTGAAGGGGTTGGGTAAATACCTAATTGCGATCTTGTATCACATTCTACCTGTGGCGAATCGGTTGAGTATTGAAAGGGCGTCTCATCATGTTGTAATGGTTAACAAGCTAGTTTTGCAGATCCATTAGTATTGAATAGCAAGTTCAATCCCCTCTGGATGCCCCATGCTTGCAACTTTGTGTCACATCATACCTGTAGTAAACAGTAAATGGTTGGGTATTAAAAAGGCACCCCATCATGCTTGCAACTTTGTGTCACATCATACCTGTAGTAACAGTAAATGGTTGGGTATTTCACAAGCTAGTCTCAAAGATTCATTACTACTGAATAGTGAGTTCAATCTTTACTGGATGCTCTATAGTTGTGACCTTGTGTCATATCCTACCCATGGCGAATGGGTTGGTTAAAGGTAATTTTCACCTTTTTAGTTGTTAAAATTCCTAGCATAAAATTGTGCGTGCGCATTATCTGAAATGAACTTAATTGTTATTAACACATTTTATGATATTTTTGTGTTAAAGCATGCAGTTGTATTGTTTTCGAAAACTTTCTAAGATTTGTATATTTCGCACAAAGACTTTCAAAATGGCTATCGTCTTGTTTCAAAGTGAAAGTCATTTGGCTAGATTCCTAGCATAGAATTATCTGAAATGAACTTAATTGTTATTAAGAACACATTTTATGATATTAATGTGTTAAAGCATGCAGTTGTATTGTTTTCGAAAAAGTTTCTAAGATTTGTTTATTTCGCACAGTTTTGCAGAGTATAGACTTTCAAAATAGCTACCGGCTTAGTTCAAAGTGAAAGTCAAGGGATGTTACTCTAATTGCCTTATTTGCTAGGAATTTTGACAACTAAAGGTGAAAATTACCTGGTTAAATACTTATTCTATCAAAAAAAGCAGTCAGACAACATCAAATAAATTAAGAAAATTAATTGAAATAAGATATCCTTGAGCATGGACAGTATAATGAAAACAATGTTCCCTTGTGAATTGAATAGACTGGGTTTGTTTTGAAATTCCCCAAATCAATTATCAACTATAATAGACACCTGAAGTAGGCTGGTGGGTAAGGTGCCTGAACTTTGAGACAATAACAATCAAGATGAGGACACAACTGTCAGTACCTCAGTATATGATAGATAAAAAGAGATTTACCAATTATATTTTTTTATATTATCTTATATCATAAAGGGCCGGGTTAGCTCAGTTGGTAGAGCATTCGGCTAGAAACCACAAGGTTCTTGGTTCGATATCGGCCCTCGCCAACTCAGCGTATGAGTAGCACAGGGATCTGTGCGGTAAAATGAGGAGCTGATGGTAGGTGAGACGCTCCATCTCAGATCCTAAAATAATCTCCTTGGTCTAGCGCAAGTGAAAAGGGGATAGACTCCCTCGCTGTCTGGCTGATACTGACATTAGGCTGCCCCGATGACTTTACTTTTATATTATTTTATGAAATTCATATCATTTGTCTGTATTTTTGAGATGAGGCTTGATATGAATAATTTTGATGTTTCGGACTGTTGTCCTCATATTGTGGTATATATAAACACAATATTTTGGTTGCTGTATCCTCCAGCCTTTCTCAGGTGATCCCTATGTATCTGAGTATAGTAATGACTCAACCTGGGAAATCATTCTTAATAGTTTGACAGTAGGAAGCGCGTGGTGTAATGGTTAAAGTCATGGGTAATGGACTTGTCGCCCCGAGTTCAAATCCTGGACGTGGTAATTGCATTTCACTTAGCGCTAATACCTTTGGGAAAGGTATGAATCCTACTCTCCCACCAGCTATGCGTAAATAGCAGGGCAGACTGGGTTCTTTAACCATGGCTAGGTAACCAGTCTAGGAGAAGGAAAACTCTGAAAACTGTTGAACTCCACTTAAGAAATTGACCTTGTGTTGTATCCTGCTTGTGCAGAGGAGTTGGTAAATATATATAATAGTTTGACAGTTGATCAAACAGGCATCAAACATTTTTTTAAAGATCTTGTCAGAATGATAGGCATGCAAAAACAATGACGTCATTATTTGGACAAATGTCATGAGAATCATAATCATTTTAAAAAAAGAAGAAAAAAAAGATTGTCGTCATTTCCAATACAACTCGAAATGTAAAATCCAATGACAAAAATCTTTTTTTTTATATTGATATTGTTCCATAAAAATCTCACAGAGACTTGTAGGTATATTCTTTAGCTATGGTTGGCAGAATGAAAACAGGATACCCCCGTGGACTGAATAAAGGATTAGGTTCAAAGTTCCGTGATGGCTCCCAATTATGACAGCAAGGTTCCCAACTATGACAAGAAAGTTCCTGAGTTCGAAAAGAAGGTTCCTGACTCCAATAAGGTTCCAGAGTCCGACAAGAAATACCTGAAGAAGGCCACAGGGCATATCAGCTGAAACGTTGTACAGATAACAATGAAGATAAGGACAATAGTCCGAATAACGCAGATAATACTAATCATCAAGCCTCATCTCAAACATTCAGAGAAAATGAGTGATACTTAAGTGATTTACCAATTTAAACATTTTTGTCTTTTATCTAGATTGGTGGTTCTCAACCAGGGTGTTGATTAAATTTATGAACAAATACAGGGTGACCCAGAAAAAAAAGAACCCAGAAATTTTGTAATAAAACTTAATTTTAATTAGGGGGGTTAGGATTTAATGTGAAAATAAATGAATAATTTGGGTTCTGTTTTTTCTGGGTCACTCATGTTACTCAACTAGGAAATAACCAAGCTTCTTTTTTTATGTGGAATGGTTATGGAGGTCAACAAAAAAAAAAAAAAAAAAATTAATAGGAAAGGGGGTCATGGGTTAAAAAAGGTTGAGAACCACTGATCTAGATTCTTAATTGGAACTAAGCAATAATGGTATCTATTTATTTAGCATCTCCAGCTTGAAGAATTACCGATGAACCTAATTAGTAAGGATTAATTAAAAGTGAATAGCAGATATGCTGATAGGTACGCGTCCTGCATCCCTGACACATAAATATCTAAAAAGACGCAGTAAATATATATATATAATATATATATATATATATATATGAAAAGGCTATTCATCTATTTTGATTTTATGATTTGTACTTGACTCAGCGACAGTCCTGTTCACAGAGCTTAGAATAAATCCTAAAATAAATTTTTTAGAATAAAATCTAAAAAGACGCAGTATATATATATATTGACCTCGATATTGACCTGAGTGCTTGGGAAGATCTAGCATCGGATCGGAAGGAATGGCATAAGACATGTTTCGCTAAACTAAAGAGCTTTGAACAAAATAGACTGAAGCATAGAGATCGGCTCCGCATAACTTTAAAAGAAAAACATTTAACTCTGCCTTGGATCATTCCGTTTGTCAGTGTGGCTTCATGGCTCGCAGCAGGGCTGGGCTGCTGTCACACTCGAGGAAACATAAAATGTCTTCTTGACAGCATGCACAACATGGGAGGAATCAAATTACTCACTGCTGACCCTCATCTATCGTTCTCGATAGGAGAGTCCACCATATATATATATATATATATATATAAAGGCAATCATTTATTTTGATTTTATGATTTGTACTTGACTCAGTGACAGTCCTGTTCACAGAGCTTAGAATAAATCCTACTAGTGCAAAGGGGTTGGGTAAATGTTTACAAAGATGACTTTGGCATTAAATAACCCACAAAGGTTGATATGCCATTAAACAAAGAAATTAATCTAAACTAAACTAAAGCAAGAGTATTTGATTGTTTTGTTCTTGTTTTTGAAATGAGATATCTTTGAGCATAGACATGAGAATTGAAACAATCTCCTCTCGGGAATTGGAAAGATGTTTTGTTTTGAAATTGCCAGAGATGTTTTCTATGATGGACATCTGGAGAAGGTTAGAGCAGGCATGTCAAACATTCGGCCCGTGGGTCGCAGGCGGCCCTTATCAAGCACAAATGCAGCCCACACGCAGACTGCACTCTCATACAGCGCTTTTACAGTACTCCAAAGTTTGTTTTTTTATAAGTTTTTTCCAAAAATTTTTGGGTGAAAACAGTTGTTTATTGTCATTAGGACAATGTGTTATTAAGAAACCTTCTGTTACCAACACCTTGTATCTCACTTATTCCTTTGAGTTGCAGAAGGAGGAGGCTAACTCAGTCAGTTAAAGGGAGTGAGTCTTTCCTCCTGTCTTCTCCTGCTTTCAATCAACACATGGCTATAATTGAAAGTGACACTTGTACATTTTATTATTTGAACTCGGTCAGTAATAATCTTTTTTTCTTTCTGGAATCCCCATAAAAAAAATTCATTTTGTTAATCCGACCTGGGGGAGATCAGGAATATTTTTCTCCCCCCCTCCTAAAATTTTAACATTGTTTATTTGGAATATACCATTCTACATATCTTGTGCAATTTTCTGTCTATACCTTTTAAAAAGTCTTGTCTCTGGCCAGTTTTTTATTCATTCTTTTTTTTTTTTTTTAGTTTTATTTTGTATATATCCTATAATCTGGTTTTTAGTCTATTCGCCTTGCATTAAACAAGTATTTTTTTTTTTTAAAAAAGCTGAACGATTTTTTTTTTTTTTTTTTTTTTTTTTTTTCATATATGAATTTTGGGAACTGGTTTTAATCAAATGTTCTTCTCCCTTTGTCTTGCAGGAGCTGGTTGGAGATGCTCAAAATCAGAGGAATTGGCGGGGCATTGGAATTGCTCTTCTTGTAATTCTTATAGTATGTGCGCTCATCGTAACAGCTATGATCCTTGCTACTCCAAGTAAGTCTCTTTATTTTTTAAAAATCTTTCTTTTCTTCCTGTCTGTTGAAAATCATAAGAAAATTTTCCTAACCTAAAGACCACATTTCTACAATGAGATTCACACAGTATTCCCATAATGCATACAGATTTAAAAACCACATTTCGCCATTATTCATTTGTTGAGTTGATTCTATGATATACTGTATATATAATATATATATATATATATATATATATATATATATATAACCAATAATATATTATATTATGGATATTAATATCATGTTACTATTATATTTATATGTCAGTACTTTTCTCATTCATTCTACATTATATATATATATATATATATATATATAATGTTGTAGGAGGCGCGTGGTGTCATGGTTAAAGTCATGGGAAATGGACTCGTCACTCCGAGTACAAATCCTGGACGTGGTAATTGCATTTCACTTAGCGCTAATACCCTTGGGAAAGGTATGAATCCTATTCTCCCTCTAGCTATGGGTAAATAGTAGGGCAGACTGGGCTCTTTAACCTTGGTTGGGCAACCAGTCTAGGAGAAGGAAAACTCTGAATTCAAACCTGTTAAACTCCGCTTAAGAAATTGACCTTGTGTCGCATCCTGCTTGTGCGGAGGGGTTGGTAAATATATATATATAATGTTGTGGGGCCTCACATCAGTGAGGAGGGATGTGTGCAAATAAAACTGTGAGGAAGGCCCTGAAATGGTGCACATTTTCTCCTGATGACCCCAAAAACATAACAAAACAATTATGGAGTTGAACTGCTCAGTGGATTTGAGAATTGTTTGAGCATTTTATAGTCCGCTCGCTTTCTGGTGGGATTCCATTCTTTCTTCAAGTAAAAGGAAAACCAATTGTCACATAGAAAAAGTATTGATACTCTAAAGAGGTACAGTGTTTCAGAAAAAAATTGATATAATCTGAGATGTACTAGGTATTTCAGAAAGAAAGTTGATATCTAGTATTATTTGTATTATTCGGACTATTGTCCTTATCTTCATTGTTATCTGTACAACGTTTTGGCTGATATGCCCTCCAGACTTCTTCAGGTATTTCTTCTTGAACTCGGGAACCATCTCAGACTCTGGAAAATTCTTTTCAAACTCAGGAACCTTCTTGTCGTAATCGTGAACCTTCTGTTGTACAGATAACAATGAAGATGAGGACAATAGTCCGAATAATACAAATAATACCAATTATCAAGCCTCATCTCAAAAATTCAGAGAATATCATTTGAGATGTACAGGGTGTTTCATTAAAAAAAAAATGATATCATTTGAGATGTACAGGGTGATTTATAAAAAAAAATTGATATCATTTGAGATGTACAGGGGGATTCATAAAAAAAAATTGATATCATTTGAGATGTACAGGGTGATTTATAAAAAAAAAATTGATATCATTTGAGATGTACAGGGTGATTTATAAAAAAAAAAATTGATATCATTTGAGATGTACAGGGTGATTTATAAAAAAAAAATTGATATCATTTGAGATGTACAGGGTGATTTATAAAAAAAAAATTGATATCATTTGATGTGTTTCATAAAAAAAAATTGCTAACCATTACACCACAATGGGACACCCTACCCTTGGGGAAGGTATATATCCAAGTATTCTCCTCCAGCTCTGGGGAATATAGTAGGACAGACTGGACTCTTTAACCTTGGTATGGAAACCAATCTAGGAGAAGGAAACACTGAACACAAACCTGTTAAACTCCACTTAAAAAATGCATCCTAGTCATGGGGAGGGGTTGGGTAAATAGATATATAAAAGTCATATGAACTTTTCAACCCACCCTTGTAGTCTGTAGATGGATACATAAAATTAGCTTTTGAGTAAAGGTGTGTAATAAAAAAAAAGAAAGAAAAAATGCATTCAACCTTGGTATGTGTTATATAGTACCTAAATGAGGACAATGGAATTGTCTGTTTTCCATAAATAGTGAAACTTTAAATGAGAAAGATCTCACAGATTTGTGAATGTAGCCTGTCAATGCTGATTACTTGTTTCACTAGTATCTTGCTGAGTAAACCTTTTTCCTTACCTAAAATAATCATTGTGTTATTTTCCTACTTACTCTGTTAACTTGGATACACGAGTTACAACGGTATCAAAACTGGTCTGGGCGGGGGGAGGGGGTGCTGAATTCAAACCTGGTAAACTCTGCTTAAAAATTGACCTTCTGTTGCATGCTGGTTGTGCGGAGGGATTGGGTAATTCACATATATAA
Organism: Doryteuthis pealeii; assembly: GCA_023376005.1. Lineage (NCBI taxonomy): Eukaryota > Metazoa > Mollusca > Cephalopoda > Myopsida > Loliginidae > Doryteuthis > Doryteuthis pealeii. Next base: position 30,005,863 of record CM042155.1, on the reverse strand, counting down.
AAGTCATATGAACTTTTCAACCCACCCTCCTCGTAGTCTGTAGATAGATACATAAAATTAGCTTTAGAATAAATGTCTACTGAAAAGGAAAAAAAAAAAAAAAGTTTCAATATATTATGGATTTTATGGATTTATAAATCCGACAATACAAACTATGTTAGCAAAATGGATTCATAACAGTAATCCAAATTCTTGAACCGAAATCTGAAAATCCATTGTGCTGTGAATTTGCAGTCCCCACCTCCAAACCCCCTCCCCCATCTCTTCTTCTGTTTATTTTGTCACTCTCTTATTCCTAAAATGGAAAAATGAAGCTTTTTTTTTCCCCACTCAACATAACTTTTTCCAGACTACTACCTCTAATAACATCCTCTTCCTACTCCTTCTCCTCCATTTGCACCATGATGTATCCAATCTCTTGGATATTTCCAGCTTTGCTCGTTGGATCCAATGGACTGATCAAAGACTCCCCCACCACATACACACACACTCACTTTAGTTTCATTGCTCGATCCCTGCCCTAATGTTTTAAACCAGGTTCACAGTTTCATTTGGCTGGTTTAGCTTTGTACCGACATTTTTAGCATCAATCAATCACTCCATCAGACAACTGAGGCTGCAGTGATAATAAAATCAATAGATGTATATATTTGGTTGTTGATTAAGTTATAATGATATGGCATTTCATAAAAATATTACAAGACGCCCCCACCCCCCCAAACCTTTCCAGCCTCTTTGTGAAATTTTTTGAAGTTGTATTATGAATCAAACAACATTCCAGAACACAAAAAAAGAAGAGTGACAATTCCCGTCCATATTTTTTATATCCCAATCAGGGTTTAAAGATGGACATGTCCATTTTTTTTCTTTTAAAAAGAAGCTCCAATTCTGGAACTCTGGAAAATGTGGAGTACCCCTTCATCACCATTACTCCCAGGACCACTCTGACCCGGAGTGGTAGTACCTGTTATGGTCCCATCTCTGGGTTAAATAGAAGAAAAAAAATTGAGTTTGAAAAAAAAAATAGCTAAATACTCATGAAGAATGAATAAAATAAAATATCTTCGGCATAAAATAACCCAACAAGGGTTGACATGCCATAAAATCCAACCAACAGAATCTAACCTAGAATAAAGAAATGATGCTGCAAGGTTCAATGGACATTACTTCTATTCCTGATATTTTTACAATAAAAATGCATTGGAAATGATTTTTACTATAGAAATGTATTGGAAATGATTCTTACTATAGAAATGCATTGAAAATGATTCTTACTATAGAAATGCATTGGAAATGATTTTTACTATAGAAATGCATTGGAAATGATTTTTACTATGCATTGAAATGATTTTTACTATAGAAATGCATTGGAAATGATTTTTTACTATAGAAATGCATTGGAAATGATTTTTTACTATAGAAATGCATTGGAAATGATTTTTTACTATAGAAATGCATTGGAAATGACATCACTTCTGTTCCTGATATACATAAATTGGGGGAGGGGAGGAATTCCATTTTTCACTTGACTTAACTTGAAAAATGAATTTAGATTTTATTACAAATAATTAACTCATTCATTGCTACATTTTCCAAGCAAAAAATGACTGTTTCAAAAAACAAAACAAAAAATACATTACTTTAAAACCTTTTAAATCTCCATAAAATGTTATAGTAATCAAAATAAATGTATAAACTGGTGTTAGAATAATAAAAAGAAACATTTTCTGAATAAAATAAGTCAATTTCCGGCCTCTTTGTTCTTGGGTGGGTTTTTTTTTGGTTTTTTCTATAATGATTTAGAAGAAGAAAAAAACAATACAAAGAGACAGGAAATTTACTGATTTTATAATGTAGCATTCAGAATTAAAAAAAAACATTATGCAAAAATAGTCAAATTTAGTGTGAAATTTCCAAATAGGTGAAAAATATAACCAACTGATGTGAAACAGACTTTAAGCTCAGAAAAGGAGATATGGTAAAGTAAATAAACAAACACTGAAGACTATATCTTGGGTATGATACTAACCTGCATCTAGTGGTAAGGTCAGTTTTGGAGTGTATCGACCATGCAGTATTGTTGGTGATTGGCCGGAGTAATAAACCATGTGACTTAGGCCAGTCTATAAATCCAGGTGGTGAATTAGGGCAGACCTTATATCCCAATATATAGGAAGTGCGTGGTGTAATGGTTAAAGTCATGGGAAATGTACTCATTGCCCCGCGTTCAAATCCTGGACGTGGTAATTGCATTTCACTTAGCGCTAATATCCTTGGGAAAGGTATGAATCCTACACTCCCTCCAGCTATGGGTAAATAGTAGGGCAGACTGGGCTCTTTAACCATGGCTAGGTAACCAGTCTAGGAGAAGGAAACTCTGAATTCAAACCTATTAAACTCCGCTTAAGAAATTGACCTTGTGTCACATCCTGCTCGTGCGGAGGGGTTGGTAAATATATATATATATATCCAAATATTCTAACAGTCAGGAATCAATGGCTTTTGGCATACTTTTCACTGCATCTGTTGAAAATCTGCGGCAAACAAGGACATCTCCTTCCCTTAATCAAGATATGAAAAAAACAATACAAAGAGGCAGGAAATTTACTGATTTTATAATGTAATATTCAGAATTTTAAAAAATATGGCAAAAATAATCAAATTTAGTGTGAAAATTACAAAAATCTTTGTAAAATTCCCCAATAGGTGAAAAATATAAACCAACAGATGTGAAACAGACATTAAGCTCAGAAAAGGAGATAATTGGCATTTCAGTCTCGGAAGACTATGATAAAGTTTTCATGTGCCCCTGAAGTTACAGCGCCTCCTGTGACTGTGAAGTCTGATGTTTGAAAAACATTCTCAACCACAGATTTTGCATTTGAAGGCTGTCCCTGAAGAATATGTTGATGTTCCAATGCTTTGTTGCCGGTGTTTTCTTCTGGACCGCTTAGCTTCATGGTGTTGTGTCAGGGTGACACAACACCATGAAGCTAAGAGATATGGAAAAGTAAATAAACAAACACTGAAGACCATATCTTGGGTATGATGCTAACCTGCATCTAGTGGTAAGGTCAGTTTTTGTATCCCCTGCGGAGTGTGCAGTACCCCTTCAATTCCATTATTTCCAGGTGCCAATCTGATCCGGAGTGTTAGTACCTATTAGGCTCCCATCTATGGATCAAATAGATCTGTTTGCAAGTTATGTTCTGGGTATGATGTTAAACTGCATCTAGTGGTTAGGTTCAAGCTCTGGGGAGTGTGGAGTACCCCTTTATTGCTACTACTCCCAGGTCCACTCTGACCCGAAGTGGTATTACGTGTTAGGGTCCCATGTATGGGTTTGATAAATAAAGAAATGAATTAAATAATTGAATAACCAACAAGACTAAATAAAATAGAAACGTCTTCAGCATGAAATAACCTAACAAGGGTTGACATGCCGTAAAATCGAACCAACTAATTGCAAGTTAATGAAAATTATTTCTACCACTTTATTGATACACATGTTGTTAAATTTGGCTTTAAAAATTGACCTTGTGTCACATCCTGTGCCATATTTTCAAGCCAAAAGAAATGACTGTTTGAATAAAGAATTCCACTAAAATTGTTACATCATAAAACATTATATTAAATATTATGAATCTTATGAACTGATATTAGAATAATAAAAATGAACATATTCTGTATTATATATTTGTTATAATGGAAATTCAGTGTTTGTAACCAAAACAAGAGAGGTTACTCTTATTGCCTTATTTGCTAGGAATTTAGCCAACTAAAGGGAAAATTACTGATGCCAGTATATTTTACCTGTATTACTTGCTACAGCCAAATCAGTTTAAAAAGACAGATCTTTTTCAACATCTTAAAATAACTAGTAAAAAAAAAAAAAAACGCCCTCCGGGTGGTGTAAAAATTATTTTTGCCATGCTCTTTCCTAAAAAAAAAAAAATGTAAACAGATCTTTGGAATCTTATATTTATTTTGATAATAGACATAGAAAAATTGTTTTGCTGTCATAATTCAAATAAATATAAATCAGACACACAGACATAAGCACAAGCACGCACACATACTTACACACACAAGCACTTATACACACAAACACACACACAAGCAAGCACCCCCCACACACACACACAAACAGAATTTGGAAGTCATGAGACAGAACAAATTGTGCAGCTACTAGCACCACCTCCGTTCTAGTGATCTTCTGATGAGGGGATTTTTTATCCTGAAATATTAAGAATAAAATGATAGGTTAACAAACAACATCATAGTTACCTTCTTTTTTCTTTACACTTGCATTGTGATAGCCTTTAAAAACCAACCAACAAATCAAATAAATATGTTTTTCTTTCTCATAAAACCAAATTTCTAACAGTTAAATTCACATTAGTTAAAATATTTACGTTTTTTCTTTTGTTGGGCATCAAAACCATCTGTTATGTTTATTGTCCGTCGTAAAACAAAATTTTATGACAGACGATAATCAAGAGAATGTTTTTTTTCACCATATAATAAGATATAAAATTTAATGTAGAAGAACATTATGTGACTATTTATTGATTGTAAATAATTTTCTCGTAAAACTCTATACAATAGATAACTTTAAATATATATTAAAATAAAACAAACTATATATATAAATCAATAATATTGGGCATGTATTTATTAAAACTTGTTTTAACAATGTAGACCATTGAATGTTGCATACTTAATTTCTGAATAATAATAATAATAATAATAATACAAGGTTGTTCTTTATTCTATATATGAATGATTTTGACTATAAATTAAATACTGTGGATGAGATGATACTACCTAGGTATGTGTGATAGGAGGCAAGTGGCCATACAGCTGCTTTTTTGTAGGGTGTCTGCTTGTAACCGAAAGCATATCACTGCTTACATTACAATACCTTCAGGAATTGCGTAAATTTATCAATGAATATTTAATTTATACTAAAAATCATTAATACATAGAATAATAAATCTTATTTATTAACAATGTTTCTATGAAAATCTGAGTGAGATTTGTCTAAAAACAGACCATGTTATTAGTGCTTTTAAAATCCTGCAACGTGTCTTATATATCACACATATAAATATGGTTTACATAATATATAGTGTTGTTAATTTGCATATTGGTTTTAACAAAACTGGTTTTAATAAATAATTACTTGGTGTTATTGATCTCTAATATTATTATTTTATTCTCCAACATATTAAAATCAATCCTATGAATGATTTTATATAGAAATCAATTAGTTAAAATAAGTGTAATCTTTTTATATGCGTTCTTATTTAAATTCATTAGTCTTTCTAATTTGATATTTCCAGGATTTATTCAAAATAGCATGCAGCATCTTTGTACTGTTCCTATCTAACTTTTTCTCCAAGCATTTTGTTAAAATCTAAGTGGTGCCACCATAGAGTAGCACTGACATGGCAACAGCTTGGGAGAATACATAACTTATTTTCCATTGAAAATTATGACATCCACCCATAGTACCCCAGAACATGAGAATCCCCTCGAGAGTTCATAGTCCAAGGGGATTCATTGAGAATCACTGACCTACATTAACTGTTGATTAAAAATGACCAATGCTGGTTGATCTATTTGTTACATACCATACTTTACACCTTATTTCTTCATATATAGTATACCTGTATACCCTTGGTTGTATACAGGTAGACTTATCATCTTTGCTTGGATACTTACCTTCTGTTTCTTCTATCTTGTTATCTTCCATCTTAGCTTGGGCCGGATCTGTCTATCTCTGTGTTGGTCTGGGCCTGCTGGCTGAATATCTTAATTAGCTGGATCTTCTGTTCTTCTGGATCTGATCTGGGACGTCTTGTGTTGTTATTTTGTTCTTAATTACTGACACACAACTTTCTTTTTGCTATGAGCTCATATTTTATTCTTATGAATCATAGACCAACAAACAAATGTGGGCAGATTTGGCTATTTGACAATGATGCTATGGCCGTCCTACTTGTCCCAGCACTCAGCAAAATCTAACTATATAAACTAACTTCCCATGGCTCACACTGGTGCACCAGAAGAGAGGTCAATACAGGGTTACATTGTGTCACTCATATTCCCTTATTGTGTCACTCATTTTCCACTAACTGTCATTTTGAATCTACTACACTTACTGTACATAATTAATAGGTTACCTATCAATTATGTAACATATTGACCTACATACTTAACCTACTTCATTTTGCACTTACTTACTTACACTTGGTAACATAGGAAATGGAATTGGCAACCCAAGTTCAAATCTTGGATGAAGCTTTTTGCTTTCACTTTACACTAATGCCTGTTGACAAGGTATGAATCCATCTGTTCTCCCTCCCCCCAGTTATGGGTAAATAGAGCAGACTTGGATTTTTAGCTTTGGTTGGGCAACCGATCTATGAGAAGAAAAACTCTGAATTCAAACCAGTTGTACTCTACTTAAAAATTGATCTAGTCACATCCTGCCTATGATGAACATTGGGTAAATATGTGGGTAATCCCAAAAGTAAGATCTCCAAAATATTTAGAAATCATAGAAGTGTATATTGTCAATGACGTTCACATCATTTTCAAAGTTTTAACATGATATCTATTTTTCTACATAATCACCATTTTGATCAATGCATTTTTGAACAAAAGGCAAGAACCGGTGATATTTAATGTGTATATATATTTACTTTGTCGTTAATTGTTTTATTTTTGTAGTTTCATACGGACATACATACATACACACCAATTGTCCTTTATATGTGTATAGATTAACTCTACTCTTATAAATGATACAAATTATCAAGCCACATCTATAAAAAATCATACAAATAATTATATTTATTTTATGCTAGACGGGTGGTCGGAGAGGCCCCCTCCAATTAATCGACTGGTCACATCAAGCCCTAGCACCTATATGATTGTCCCAACCCTATTGCCCTTATGGCAAGCCCCAACCCTTTTTTTATCATATATGTGCTAAAGGCGGTAGCTGAGGGTCTTCATGTTCTGGAATGATGTTAAACTCTATCTGATGGTGAGGTTCCAATTCTGGAGGTCAGTTGTGGAGCACCCATTCATCACCATTACTTCCAGGTCCACTTTCACCCGGAGTGGTAGTACCTGTTAGGGTCCCATCTATAGGTTAAATAGAAAAATGTTTATGAAAAATATTGTGTATCCATTAAGAATGTATTTAAAAACTTTATTGGCATTAAATGACCCACCGAGGTTGATATGCCATAAAACAAAGCCTTTAAATAATAAATTTGTCAACATTGAACAAATCAGTTGAGAATAATAAAAATTGTATTTCAATTACACCTGTGGTAAAAAAAAAAAAAATTTAGGTTTTTGGCGGCAATTTTTCAAGAATAGCTTCTTAATTCCCACTCTCTCTACACACTACTTTGTTCCAGCATTATTTATACATTCACAAACTGCTGTTTATATATGTATAGATTAACTCAACCATGATTGGGTACAAGTGTTAAACTATATTAGTTATTAAGTTATTTCCTAGTTGAGTAACATATTACAGAGTGACCCAGAAAAAACAGAACCCAAATTATTTATTTATTTTCCCATTAAACTAACCCTAAACCCTAACCCTAACCCTCCTAGTTAAAATTAAGTTTTATTACAAAATTTGTGGGTTCTGTTTTTTCTGGGTCACCCTGTAATATCATGTTACTCAACTAGGAAATAACCAGTTATTCTATGTTATTTTCGCCTGAAATCAGAATTGAATCTGCAACCTCCGGATAATTGTCATTTAGAACTCTATTAATTCAACCCTTATAAATAATACAAATTATCAAGCCGCATCTACAAAAATTCATACAAATAATTCCATTTTATTTTTCAATCAGCACCAAAAAATAGATTTGTCAACTATTGAAGTCAGTTAGCCTACTGTTGGTTTGAATAACAGCAGCTAAGTGCAACTGAAGCAGTGTCCAAGACAGTTGGTATAAATAGGACTCAAGAATGATCCATCCATGAATCTGGGTGATTCCATTCCTTGAGTTATGATTGGCTGCTTGACTGCTTGATTTGAATGACATTGTGGAGTCTTATATATACTCTGTCATTTTGCAGTGGACTTTGTGGCTTTCGAGTTTGTATTGAGTTACAACCGTTTGCTGCCTTGTCTTCCCAGTTTGACGGTAATTGGAACTTTAATTATTCTTCATTGTAGGAATTGGTTGAGAATAATAAAAATGTTTATTTCAATTTCACCTGTGGTAAAAAAAAATTTAGGTTTTTGGTGCCAAATATGAGAAAAGCCAAACATACTCAGTTGCCTTGAAACAATGACATTTTATTTCAGCCATTTTTTTTTTTTTTTTTTTTTTTCATTTTTTTATCTTCTTCATTCCCACTCTTTCTACACACTACCTTGTTTCAGCATTGTTTGCATTTTTCTCTCTACTCCATACCATAAAATCTTTTTACATGAGAGAGTGAGAGAGAAAAGAGGAAAAAAAATTGATTATTCATTCAAGTGTACCAGGTATTGATTTCTTTGTACTTGCATGGGGAAGCCACTCAATATGTTCAATCTTTTTTTAATGATTTTTTTTTTGTTGTTTTTAATGAAAGCAACCTAAATTCAAGTGGAAGAGATTTGGCGGGCAGATTTTTCAAATTTTTTCTCCTTAAAAAAATTGTTTGTTTTTTCTTGTTGAGGAGAGCAGAGTGACATGAGAGAGATATAAAGGGGTGCTGAAAAGTTTACAGTCTAACCAAAAAGGGGGAATCACCCACAGCCATGAAAGTAGAGAAAACCACCTACCTCAAAAAAAAAAAGGGTTTGTGTCCTTAATCTGCTAGAGGAAAAAAAAAAGAATCTTAGATACTAACCACTTTAACTATACACTAGCAGAAACTAGCAGGACACAGGTGAGTTTGTTGGATGAAGTCGGCTCAACTGACCCAGGGTGAATGCTGAAACAGAAACTGACCTTATTGCTAAATGCAAACATTATTGCTAGATACAAAGAAAGAAAGAATAGGAAAAGAAAGATACAAACCCAAATTATTATTTATATGTATATATTCTTTAAATAAAGAAAGAAAGAATAGAGAAAAAAATAATGATACAAACACAAAGAAATAAATAAAAAGAAAGACACCTATAGACTCCTTCAAATGGCCACACCAGTGTGGGTCTGCCAGCAAAAACCTACATTAATTAGCTCTGCATGGATACTGGATGCTGTGCAGAGGACCTTCCAGAGGAACTTATTAACAAACACAATGACAAAAGTTCAATGTGATTGAGGAGATACCATTTTATCTATCTATTTGTTAGGTAACCTAACGAGTTGCTAAAGAGTTGCTCCCCTTTGATCATTAAGGTACTAACGGAACCCAGATATGGGAATTCCGCCATGTTACTTTGGACTGGGGTTTTGGACTTTACAGATGTGCATCAGCAGGCTTGAACTAGTGACCACGTGCGTCAGCACGGTTGGGCTAGTTAAGTCATTTTAGGGTAGAAGCAATTTCTACCCCGTGTTAAATAAAGACTGACAAGCAGAGAGTCAGCAGACAAGGCCACTAGTCCCATATGTAAACACACACATGATAACACAAAGGACCACCCATGTGATGATCACGCACATGACTACACACACAGTTGATTTCTATCCAAAACCATCCGATTGTATTCCATGTCAGTGAGACTAAATAAAACAAATATTGTTATATGTTAAACATATTCACTGTTTTTATAATCATTTTGATATTTCCTACATCTCAGGATACAACAGCTTCATTTGGATTTGAGTTGGATTTTTGACACCCTCCCCCTTTTGTTTCCTCTTGGATATTGGATTTGGGATTCTGAATTTCCGACTTCATTCTTTCCCTTTGGACTTGTGATATGGACTTCTTGATATTTGTAAACTGATCCTCAGATTGCTTTAGCAACTTAAGAAGTCCGACGACAAAGTTTATCGCTTGCAACAACAACACAGCAGTCACCAATTACCCGGAGTGGTAGTACCTGTTAGGGTCCCACCTATGGATTAAATAGAAAACATGAGTTTATAAACAAAATTGATTATCCATTAAGAATGAATTTATTTCAAAACTTTATCAGTATTAAATGACCCACTGAGGTTGATGTGCCATAAACCAAACCAAACCAAAATCCTCATAAAGTCGTTCCTTTCTTGTTTGGCTCAGAACTTTTCAACAATTCTTCGTACATCAATGACCAAAAATTGTTGCTAAGTATTACTCATTTAATGATTTTTTATAAATATAATATTTTAGAGATGAGGATAAGGGCCTATCAATTCTCCAACCATTCTCAGGTGGTTATGGAATCCAGGAAATTGTGTTGTTTGATTTGGTTATCAATATTATAGTTCAATATCATATAATAATATACAAAAATTAGATTATTTATGTTGGTCAGTTTTATGATGTACAGTTTATAATTCAATTTGGTTGGTAAAAAAAAATGTATCTTCTCAGTTATTTTAAGCAAGTAAACACTTCATATTTAATTGCAACATCAATGCATTAAGAGCAAATGTATTTGCTCACTTCCTCTACAACAGACAAGATTAATCTGCCAAAGGAAAATAAAAGAATCCTAGATACTAACCACTTTAACTATACTGTAGCAGAAACAAGTGAATTTGTTGGATGAAGCCGGCTCAACTGACCCAGGGTGAATGCTGAAACAGAAACTGACCTTATTGCTAAATGCAAACATTATTGCTAGATACAAACACAAAGAAAGAAAGAAAGAAAAAGATACAAACCCAAATATATATATATATATATATATATATATTATATATATATTCTTTAAATAAGGAAAGAGTCAAGCCCTAGCACCTATATGATTTTCCCAACCCTATTGCCCTTATAGCAAGCCCCAACCCCTTTTTATCATATGGGTGCTAGAAGGCGGTGGCTGCGGGTCTACATGTCCTGGGAATGACGTTAAACTCTATCTGATGATGAGGTTCCAGTTTTGGAGGTTTGGGGAATGTGGAGCACCCCTTCATCACCATTGCTCCCTGGTCCACTCTGACCCGGAGTGGTAGTACCTGTTAGGGTCCCATCTATGGGTTAAATAGAAAAATGTATTTATAAAAAAATTGTATTATCCATTAAGAATTGGTTTATTTCAAAAACTTTATCGGCATTAAATGATCCACTGAGGTTGATATGCCGTAAAACAAAACAAACCAAAAACTAAATAAGGAAAGAAAGAATAGGAAAAAAAAATAATGATACAAACACAAAGAAAGAAAGAAAAAGGCACCTATAGACTCCTATAATGTATTTTCCCACTTCCTCTACAACAGATTAGACACAAGGTCAGTTTTTAAGGAGAGTATAGCTGGTTTGAATTCACAATTTTCCTTCTATGTCTAATAGTAAAGAATTGGACAAATATTGCTGTGTAGTGTCTAAAAGTTATCTTAGGTTCATGTCCTGCGGCTAAAGAAGTCAGTTTTTTCTCTCTCTAAAATATCTGGTGCCAAAATGTCCGTCACTAAATCCCTTAATTATCCAAAGTATCTCAGACTAAAATAAGCAAGTGACTCATTAGTTGCCCAAGCAAGGCTAAAGAAGTTAACCCATAGTGTGCATTAGCACAGATGAAACACAAACTTCTTCGTCCAGGATTTGAACTCTGATCGCCAATTGCATTTCCTATGATCATAACTGTTATGCTAAGCACACCTCTTAAAAGTAAATGTAATTTCCTGATAAAGGTAGTCTACGACATCTTACCAACACCAGTCAACCTACATGTCTGGGAGTTAGCTACATCTGACCTATGCAGAGCATGTGGGAAAACTGCTAGCCTGAAACATATTCTCACAAGATACGAGTATGCTCTAAGGAGCTACACATGGAGGCACAGTGAAGTCCTTGAGATTTTTGTGGAGGCATTGAAGGTATGTTGTGAGACTGCAAATAAAGCTGTTAATAACATCAACAAAGCAGTACATTTCGTTAAAGAAGGAAACATTTTGAAATTTTTGCATAAAAATAGGCGTATTTCGTCACTGTTTGAAGGCTGCACGGACTGACGCATTGTATGTCATTTAGAACATCAACTCGTATTTCCAACTGAAACAATGTTAACGGCCCAGCATCCTGATATTGTCATCTGGTCTGTTAATCAAAAAAAAGTTTTCATCATTGACTTAACAGTTCCTTTTGAGGAAAATCTTGACTGGGCACATCAGCATAAGTTGGAAAAATATGAAGATTTACAAGAACAATGCGTCAGAAACGGATGGATAACAGATGTATTTCTTATCGAAGTCAGATGCCGAGGATTTATTACCAACTCAACCTTGGAATTTTTTTTACTAAACTTAGATTTTCTCCACCAGACAAGAGGAAAAACATAAAAAAGATCCAGGATAAAGTTCTAACTGCATCAGCGTGAATATGGCAATCCTACAATGTGACATCAAACCGACAAAGTCTGGTGGTATCGTGAGATACTGCTGGGACACTCTGGGTTTGTAGTAATGATGCTTTGGCCCCCGAAACCATGTCTGAACCCAGAATTATCATCTGATAAAGGCTTTGTTGGTTGCAATAAACTTATAGAAATAATTATTCTGTTAGTTGGTTGGTTGGTTGGTTCTTTTGTTGAATGGTATATCAACCCTTATGGACCACCAAATACCAATCCTGTCTTTCTGTATATATGATTTGTAACCAAAATAGTTTGTTGGTAAATATCAATATATTTTTAGGAAATATTGATTTATTTTTAGTCATAAAATAAAAATTGTGGTTTTTGCCACTTAATTCATAAGCTGGAGACGGATTTATATATGATGTATGGGATTGTTTTAGACTTGGCACAATAGAATACAATATGAAGAATTGGACAAATTATGCTATGTTAGTAGTGTCTAAAAGTTATCTTAGGTATCATGTCCTGCGGCTAAAGAAGTCAGTTTTTTTTTCTCTCTCTAAAATATCTGGTGCCAAAATGTCCGTCACTAAATCCCTTAATTATCCAAAGTATCTCAGACTAAAATAAGCAAGTGACTCATTAGGTCAACCTTTTCACACACTTTTAGCAAATCTAGTCTATAAGTAAAGTTTAAGCATCATGATTAAGGTGTCCTGGGGAGCCACCATAGGTGTAATGGCTGTTGAAGTGAGTTAGCGTACTGTTGGTTTGAGCAACAAGATAAGCATAACTGAACCAGTGTCAAGACAACTGGTACTTAGGGGAATTCAGAATAGTCCATTTGGGTGATTCCATTCCTTGTCCCAATTGGCTGCTTGGTTTCTATGGCTTCATAAGTAACCTGGCATATTGCAGTAGTCAGCAGCAAGACAGATTCGTATTAAGTTACGACTACATGCTGCTTTGTCTTACCAATTCGGCGGTAATTGAACTAGTATGATTATTCTTCAATGGCTAATGTGCTGGAGTGAGGCATCGCAATAAGAATGAACTCCAGTCACGCTATTATATTAATTTTTGGACCTTTTAGAAAATGTGTGTACCCCTTCATCGTCTTACTTCCATGATTGCTCTGTCAATCTATCTATCTATATATAATATATATATATATATATAATATAATGTGTCAGTCATCCACAGACGTGTTTCGAAGTTTACTTCTCATCAGTGCGGCTCGACTTTTTAACAGCTACCTCTAGCTGGGATCGAAACCCGACAGAATTTTCATCTGGCAAGTTCCTTACCCTTGCGACTATCAGTGTCCATTAGTCTAGGGTGAACAATTAATCGCTACATACTTTTACAATCACCAGAGAACTCAAATCTGTAAACAGACGGGTAATGGCTAATGCCAAACGGTGAAGTTACAGTTAATGTCCCCCTGCAGTGCTCAACCATGGGAGTGGGAAGCATATATATATATATATATAAAGGACAGTTGTGCGTATGTATGTATGGGTGTATGTCCGGAGGAAACTATGAAAATGTAACAATTAATGACAAAGTAAATATATATACATATACACACATTCACTATCACCAGATCTTGCTTTTTGTGCAAAAATAATGAAGATTTTATTTATATCTGTGAAAATATTTAAAAATCAGAATTTAAATAGTAAGAGAAGGGAAAGTCATTGGTTGTGTTCGTAATTAAAATGTAAACAAATCAATTATGCAAGACCAAAACAATCAATGGATATGCAAGATTAACTTTTTATTATACCCCCTACCCAGGCAATGCCGGCCGGGTAACTGCTTCTCTTCCACTTAACCAGAGTAATAGGACTTTTATACACTATGTAACATATAGATTGAATTCATGGTTATCAGATAACTAAATATACTTTAATCAAGGCTTTTATAGACTAGGTCATTCTATCATCTTTACCAATTATTTTTTTTAAATGTTGCTTATTCTTAAAAACTAGTAGTAAAATTATGTAAAACCAAAACAATCAATGGATATGCAAGATTAACTTTTTATTATACCCAGGCAATGACGGGTAGCTGCTTCTAGTCCCATATAAACTATTACCTGTTCATTATTATATCTTTAGCTTGGTTGGTTGGTTGGGTTTTACGGCATGTCAACCCCTTGGGTTATTTTATGCCGAATACTTCTATTGGTAAAAAAATGTTTAATGCTAACAAAGTTTTGAAATAATTTCATTTTTAATGGATAATACAATTTTGTTTATAAACTCATGTTTTCTATTTAACACATAGATGGGACCCTAACAGGTACTACCACTCCGGGTCAGAGTGGACGAGGGAGCAATGGTGATAAAGGGGTGCTCCACATTCCCCAAACCTCCAAAAGTGGAACCTCGCCATCAGATAGAGTTTAACGTCATTCCCAGGACATGTAGACCCGCAGCCACCGCCTTCTAGCACCCATATGATAAAAAGGGTTGGGGATTGCCATATAAGGGCAATAGGGTATCTTTAGCTTGGTAAACCACATTATTAATTAAGCACTTAATTTCCAATCAAATATGAATATGTGGAGGCTCAGAGTTTTACTCCCCTTCAGGAATGCAGCCAACACCATTAGTTGATTAGTATTGACATGGCTTCTTCCAGGATTTATTCAAGAAAGCATAAAGCATCATTGTGTGGTTCCCATCTAGATTTTTCCCTAGGCGTTTTGTTAAAGTCCAAGTGGTGCAGCCATACAATAGCACTGACACAGCAACAGTTTGGAAGAATTCTTGCTTTATCTTAGAGAGATCAGATTTGCATATGATCGATAATCTGTCTATAGCAATCCATGCTTTTCTTGCTTGTGTATATTACAATCATTTTCTGTAGATGAGATATTACTACCTGAGAATATGAACTGGTCTACTAATTTGAGAGGCTTACCATTCAGTGTGTAAATGTCTCATATATATTAAAGAGAGACCTTCATGGATAGCAACAGCTTGGAAGAATTTCTTGCTTTATCTTATCACAGAGATCAGATTTGCATATGATCGATAATCTGCCTATACCAGTCTGTCTTTCCTCTGTGTATATTGACATCGCCCTCGGTAGATGAGATATTACTACCAAGGTATGTGAATTGGTCAACTAATTTGAATGGCTTACCATACTGTGTGGAGATGACTCCACTTTATCTGAGTTCAGAGAGATCAGATTTCCATATGATCAATAAACTGTCTATAGCAATCCATGCCTTTTTTATGCATATATTGACATCCTTTTCTGTAGATGAGATATTACTACCTGGGAATATGAACTGGTCTTATAATTTGAGAGGCTTGGTATTCAGTGTGGAGATGTCTCATATATATATTTACCAACTCCTCCGCACAAGCAAGATGCGACACAAGGTCAATTTCTTAAGTGAAGTTTAACAGGTTTGAATTCAGAGTTTCCTTCTCCTAGCCTGGTTGTCATACCAAAGTTGAAGAGCCCAATCTGTCCATTTTCCCATAGTTGGAGGGAGATTAGATGGATTCATACCTTTCCCAAGAGTATTAGCACTCTGTGAAATATAAACATCCTCGTCCAGGATTTGAACTCATCTAGTCATGCCCACTTCCTATGACTGTAACCATTACACCACATGCCTCCACATCTCATATAAAATTCGAAGCATGAGTGAGCTTCATATATGCTTATGTTAATAAGTAAAAAAAAGTAAAGTCATCAGGATGGCCAAAAGTTGGTATCAGCCAGACAGCGAGGGAGTTTATCCCCTTTTCACTAGCACTAGACCAAGGAGATTGTTTTTGCATCTGAGTTGGAAGCGCCACACCTACCATCAGCTCCTTACTTTACCGCACAGATCCCTGTGCTACTCATACGCTGAGTTGGCGAGGGCCGGTATCGAACAAGGAACCTTGTAGTTTCTAGACGAATGCTCTACCAACTGAGCTAATCCGGCCCTAAATGTTAATAAGTTCACTAGAAATATTTAAGTTTCCAAAATTTATTATGCCAAAGTAAAATATTTATATAAAATAAACATCAAAACATATTACAACATATGTTTCATTACATACTATTTTATTTAACCCCAAAAAATAAGAACAAAAACAATGAGTAAGATTATTGAAGTAAAAATAAGAGTAAATTAGACTTAAAAGGGCCGGATTAGCTCAGTTGGTAGAGCGTTCGGCTAGAAACCACATGGTTCCTAGTTCGATTCCGGACCTTGCCAACTCAGCGTATGAGTAGCACATGGATCTGTGCAGTAAAAGTAAGGAGCTGATGGTAGGTGTGGCGCTCCATCTCAGATGCCAAAACAATCTCCTTGGTCTAGCGCTGATTGGCTGATACCAACTTTAGGCCACCCTGACGACTTTACTTTTACTTTATAATGCAGTACTATTTTTCTTAAAAAAAAAAAAAATGTAACAAAAAATAGGGTGTTTTTTTTTTGGGGGGGGGGGGGGACAGATTAATTTGAGTTTTATTTCAATAGGGAAAATAGATTTGATATATCAAACTTTTTAAAAAAGCTCATTAAAAATTCAACTGTGTTTGTCGTCTGCCATTTAATCAACTTTTTTTCTATCTACAATTGTCAATTTCAATTTTCACAAAACATGTGAAATTAAAAAAAAAAAAAAAAAAAAAAAAAGAAAGAAATAATAAACGTCACAAAATAGGAATATAAAAGAAAAACATGAAATTGAAACTATTATTCGACCATTCTGCTTGCCTAATAATAATAATCTATGAATTAATACACGTGGGATATAGGACCGTTCTTACATATATATATATATATATATATATATGTGTGTGTGTGAAGAAAGGAAGGGAATAAAACTTACAAGTGGAATGAATTAAACTCATAAGTCAAGGTACTACTGTAACAAAGTAACAAATATAACAAAACTTGTAAATAATTTACAATGTTTGATTTGTTTTATTATCAACTCGTCTACTTCAACATAAAGCATATTATGTATGCATGTCTGGATGAAACTCCGAAAAAAGACAATTAACGACAAAATAAATATATGTATATATATCTTATAAAAAAAGGAAGGTCCGCAAAATGTATTTTGTTCTCAGAAAAAAAAATTTTTAATTCTTTTTGTTTTACATATGCAACACGTTTCAGATCTTCTGGTATCTTCTTCAGGCTTTGATTGATAATATGAAAATGAATTTTTACATGCATGTGTTCCACCCCCACAAAAACAGGAAGAGGAGGTGAAATACTCATGTGTATGTATATATATACACATGCATGTAAAGGTAAAGTAAGGAGCTGATGGTAGGTGTGGCGCTTCCACCTCAGATGCAAAAAAAAAAAAAAGAAACAAAATACATTTTGCGGACCTTCCTTTTTTTATAAATATTGAATTTTCTCCCGTTGGAACCAGAACAACATTTATATATATATATATATATATATATATTAAATATCACCAGTTATTGCTTTTTGTGCAAAAATTATGATGATTTATATTCAAAGATATTTAGAAATTGAAATAAACATAGAAATATCCAAAATACTCAAAAGTAAACGAATCAATACACCAGGGTGTCGCCCTCTCTATCCTGGCGGTGCTGGGTAGCCGCTTCTAGTATAAGTAAAATAATACTTATCACACTTTCTTTAGCTTATGTTTAACTATAATTCTAATGTGTTTTTCTTTTGTTTTTTATTTTTTGAGAAAATGTTCTATAACAAATCACCATTGGTTTTCTAATATCCAAGCGGGCACATATATATATATATATATGCGCGCCAACCCCTCCGCACGAGGAGGATGAGACACGAGTCAATTTCTTAAGCGGAGTTTAGCAGGTTTGAATTCAGAGTTTTCCTTCTACAAAATATGCATATATATATTTACCAACTCCTCCGCACAAGCAGGATACGACACAAGGTCAATTTCTTAAGCAGAGTTCAACAGGTTTGAATTCAGAGTTTTCCTTCTCCTAGACTGGTTACCTAGCCATGGTTAAAGAACCCAGTCTGCCCTGCTATTTACCCATAGCTGGAGGGAGAGTAGGATTCATACCTATCCAAGGATATTAGCGCTAAGTGAAATGCAATTACCACGTCCAGGATTTGAACTCGGGGCGACGAGTCCATTTCCCATGACTTTAACCATTACACCACGCGCTATGCATATAGACATTAAGGAACGGTAAAGAGATGAGACAGTTGAAAGAAGAATTCCTGTTCCATTATCAAAGATTGCCATTATATCATTCTTGTATGAATCTCCCTCTCAGACTATCTAAAAGTGCTGTGTACCATTTTATGAGAAATTCCTTTTTTGTGAATTCCCTTAGCAAATCATTACACACTTCTATGGGTTTGTCTGAAAATCATGTTTGCGTAACATCAAGGAGGTCTGTGTCAGACACACAACACCTCCCCCTCGTCTACAATAAAGAAATCAATCATTCAATGTAATTCAGCTCCCCCCTCGGCGTCATGTACTCTACCCAATCCAGGGGGCCAAAAGCTGGGTATTGGACAGGCATTCTTTGTCCTTTTTCTTTCTCTTGAATAATTACTCATTCTCTATGATGTCATCAGAGAGTGTTTATCCCCCAACTACAGTCCACTCAGTCAGTGCCGCCAACGTGTGGAAATATCTTTCTGTTTAATGAAAAAATCAATCAGTCATCCAATGTTCTAGAATGCTGTGCCTCCAAGACTTTGGCTTTTATAGACAATATCTTCTCTTCTTTTCTCCTTCACTTGTTGTGTAATCCCCTTTTAAATCAACTTTCCCCCCTAGCGGTTCTTCATTCCAGTGGAAGTTCCAATTGAAAAGATATCATCTTTGATTACTCTTTCATTTTCAACGCCCTTCCTTTTTAAAAGAAAGTATTGAAATTAATTTATTTCTGCCAATTATTTCAAGAAATTATCAACAGTTTCATTTTCATGCACACACACCACACATCACACACAAATGGTGAATCACATATAGTTATTTACTAAGCTTAGCTTAGATATGGCACAGGCCAGAAGTATGGGCTCCCAATGAGAATCGAACTCACTAACAATGGTTTGCGAAGCAAGCTTGCTAACCATTACACCCCGTGAGGTGAATCACATATATGTGTGTGGAGGCACTTGGTGTAATGGTTATCATCAAAGTAAATGGATTCAACCTGAGTTCAAATCCTGGATGAGATTGTTTGCATTTCACATAGCGCTAATACCATTGAAAAAGGTATGCATCCAACTATTCTCCCTCCAGCTATGGGTAAATAGTAGGGCACTGAGCGCTTTAACTTTAGTTAGGCAACCAGTCTAGAAGAAGGAAAACTCTGAATTCAAGCTTGATGAACTTTGCTTAAGAAATTGTCCTTGTGCCACATCCTACTTGTGCAGAGGGTTTGGTAGGTAAATGTGTGTGTATGTATATATATATAAATAAATTTATGCTCTACATTGTATTGAGCACTTTGTATTTGTTTTTTCTCAACCTTAACCTCTGGATATTGTGCACTTCCAACGATCGTTCTTATACCCACCGGTAAGTTAATACTTATACATATACAAATATATATATATATATATGTATGTGTGTATATGTACTTACCCAATCTCTCCACACAAGCATAATGTTTTTAGCAGAGTTTAACAGATTTGAATTGAGTTTTCTTTCTCCTAGACCGGTTGCCATATCCAGGTTGAAAATCCCTACTATTTTATGTATAGCTGGAGGGAAAATAGTTGGATACATGCCTTTACCAATGGTATTAGCACTATGTGAAATACCAACAGCCTCATCCAGGATTTGAACCCAGGTCGCAGTGCCCATTTCCTACAATAATAACCATTACACCATAAGTGCCTCCTACCTTCATATGCATTTCAATCAAATAAGATTTATATAGGACTCAAATAAAGTTTGACTATTGATAAACCGCCAATTTTATTTATAAAATTCGGAGTCTGATGAAGCTCATATGTATATACATATACATATCAGTAGAAATAGATCTATAATTGCTAACATGGCTGATATTTAAGCCTTTTTTTACCATATATAATATATATATATATATATATAATGGATGGTGGAAAGCCTTAGTGGTTATGTTAGAAGCATGGAAAAGTAAAATATACATATACATTTGGGTAGAAATAGATCTATAATTGCTAACATGACTGATATCTAAGCTTTGTTCTTTACCATATATATATATAATATATATATATATATTAATATATTTTTTAATATTTCGAACTGTCCTTTATCAAAAATTATAGTGAAAGTTTTATGTTAGTTGTCTTTTTTTTTCCATGCTTCTAATATAACCAAAAAGGCTTTCCACCATCCATCTTATATATCCTTAAAGACATCCTTTGACATCATCATATATATATATATATATATATATATATATATATATATGATGTCAGTCATCCACAGACACGTTTCGAAGTTTACTTCTCCTCTCTGCGGCTTGACTTTTTAACAGCTACCTCTAGCTAGGATCACAACCCGACAGAATTTTCGTCTGCCAAGTTCCTTACCCTTGTGGCCATTAGTGGCTGTCAATCTGGGGTGAACAATTAATTGTTACATACTTATGGGGGTATGTTTTTACAATTCTCTGAGGACTCAAATCTGTAAACAGCGACAGGCTAAATGGTGAAATTTCAATTAATGTCCCCCCCACAGTGCTCTACCATGGGAGTGGGAAGCATATATATATATATATATATATATATATATATATTTTATAATTAAAGAAATAGCAAAAGACTTAGAGATTTTGCATTATAGACTATTTCGGGTAGCTTAGACAAAATGTCTAATTCTCCCGACTGATGCGGGAGAATTAGACATTTTGTCTAAGCTCCTCGAAATAGTCTATAATGCAAAATCTCTAAGTCTTTTGTTATTTCTTTAATTATAAATTTGCTCTGTGACTAACAATAAGAGCACACATTGAGCTCTCAAACTGCGACAAGTTGTTTTAAAAAAAAAAACTCCTATGTCGTAAGGAAGATTTCTTCTCTGGACTTTTGGATTATATATATATTATATATATATATGACTGTAAGCCATAAAAATGACCCAACATAGCAAGATTTTATTTAAACAATGCACTTAAAATCTAAGTCAGAGAATAAATGAATTTCTGTGAGATGCTACTTAGAATTGTTCACTAATTCTTAAATAGAGAAACATCTTAATGGACTGATGTTACAAGAGGAATTCAACTGTTTCATGGGTCATCTAGACAATAAATATAATCAGCTTTTGTTAAAAGAATAACAGACAGACAAATGTGTTTGTCTATATCTGTATGCATCTAGATATGTGTGTTTGTTTGTATAGAAAGAAAGAACATTCACATACAGACACAAAATTCATTGATATATATACAGACATATATATATATATATATATATATATATATGAATAAAATGCCTTAAATAGATAGAACAAAAAATCACATTTGCTTAGCTCGTTAGAAATATTGGTAACTGACAGTTTCTCACCTCTGGGATTTTCAAACCAAGTAAACTTTGTTTAAAAATCGTGTAGGTAAGAAACTGTCAGTTAACAAGCGCCACTGATTTCAAGTCCACGATACTCTAACTTAGATATACATGGTCTATCAATGTCGATCAAGCACTATTTACTTATAATATATTGTGCTGTATATATATATATATATATTCTGATGAAGCCCTGAGACCAACAGAGGTGAAATAGTAATTGAATATATATATATATATATTTGATCCTTTGGGGGGGGGGGAAATGACGCAAAAAATCACTGCCTCTGTTGATTTTTCAAATCAGTGTCCCAGCATTCATTAACTGTGAATCTGTTTTTAACGGTCATAACCACAACATGAACTCCTGCATTTAGCTGTAATTAATCAATATCTTGATTAATTCAGTAGATTTAACCCTGAAGATCCTTATGGTGAAACTCGAGTAGGTTATTTCTGTACATACCCTAGTAATATATATATATATATATAAAATGGACTCTCCCATCGATTTTCGACGTATGAGGGTTCATACACACAATGAACATCCACACAGGGATTTGTTTATAGTGGTGAAGGCTTGTGTTGGACCATCCACACTTTTTGGCACAGTCGATAGGAAAGAATTGGTGCATCAAGGGTTGCCACAAACCCAATCCACGACCGACCTCAGGAATTTTGAATTCAGAGTTATCCCTCTCCTAGACTGGTTACCTACCCAAGGCTGAAGAGCCCAGTCTGCCCTAATATTTAACCCATAGCTGGAGGGAGAATATATGGATTCATACCTTTCCCAAGGGTATTAGCGCTATGTGAAATGCCAACAGATTCGTCTAGGAATTGAACTCGAATCGACGAGTCCATTTTCCACGATTCTAACCACTAGCCCACGCGCCTATATATATATATATATATATATATATATATATATATATATATATATATATTCCATTTAACATTTTTCTTCATCCTTTGAGGCAGATTTTTTGCTTCTGTTTTAGATTTTTTTTTTTTTTTTAATGCTTTCGTCTCCACTTTCCAATGCCTCATTGTTGCACATTTTCATAATTTCTACTTATTTTCTTTTTTGTTTTTTGTTTTTAATGGCTCATTTCTTTTGTAATTATTTTTTTTTTTTTTGTTTCATTTTCTTTAATTTTTGGTTTTGCAACTGTTGTTGCCGTTGCTGTTGTTTTCCTTGTCACATTTTTTGTCTTAAAATGACTCACACGTATGTCATGCCTAAAGAAGTGAACAATGCCGATCCAGATTCCCTCCACCGCCCTCTCTCTCTCTCTCTCTCCCCCCCTCTTCCCCCTATACCCCCTCACCTCCATTAACCTCCCACTCAATACACTCTCAACAAACCTCCCTCCATCCTCCTCCCCCCACCTTGATGCGATGCCATTTGCTGGAAGCAAGTAAATTCCAGGAAATTAAGCCATGGACTGAGCAGCATTGGAAAAATGGTCGGGAGGTGTTTGTTATTCCCCCCCTCTCTCTCTCTTTATCTCTCTCTCCCCCTCTATCTCTCTCTCCCCCTCTCTCTCTCTCCCTCTCTCTTCTCTCCTCCCTCTCCTCTGTCTCTCCCTCTCATCAGACATGAAATAAAAAGAAAGATGAAATGCTTCAGATTTATTTCTAATCATAAAAATATTCAGACTGTATCATGTCCACCAAATTTCCATGTTTATAAATTTAGTAACAATTCAGAATCCATTTTGATTTCCCTTCATATTGTACCAGTTATAATTTCTAACTATAGTTTGTTTTTTAATTACGAATATCCATATTTACCAAATCCTCCACACACGGTCAGTTTATTAAATGGAGTTTAACAGGTTTGAATTCAGTTTTCTCTCTCTTAAACTGGTTGCCTAACCAACATTAAAGAGCCCAGTCTTCCCTACTATTTACCCATAGCTGGAGAGAGAATAGTTGGATTCATACCTTTCCCAATGGTATTAGCACTATTTGAAATGCAAACAGCCTTGTCCAGGATAAGTAAATATATATGTATATCTATATTTATTCATTTATTCTTGGTGGTAAT
>CM042155.1:29974360-29976860 GCA_023376005.1 Doryteuthis pealeii | reverse complement strand
CTATAAGACTAGGATTTCAAGGAGCACTACAAGACTAGGATTTCAAGGAGCACTACAAGACTAGGATTACAAGGAGCACTACAAGACTAGGATTTCAAGGCACTCAAGACTAGGATTACAAGGAGCACTACAAGACTAGGATTACAAGGAGCACTACAAAGACTAGGATTACAAGGAGCACTACAAGACTAGGATTTCAAGGAGCACTACAAGACTAGGATTTCAAGGAGCACTACAAGACTAGGATTACAAGGGGCACTACAAGAGGATTACAAGGATTAACCGACTGAACCCAAACTGACTTGATTTACCAAACAGAAAAACTAAACACCTAAAATGGCAACCAGAATTTTAACAAATTCAAAATGTGTTTCTTGTTTTCTCATAGGTAGGTATGGCCAAACTTTCAGTACAACACCTCACCCAGTAGTATTAGGGTCACAACCCAGCCAATAGGGCTCTGGCAAAAATCCAAACAGTGTCTCCATCATCGTCAGGTCAACAGATTTTGGTGTACTTGTCAGTGTGGAAAATCTGCAGCAAACAAGGACATCGCCTTTCCCTTACTGGGATATGCATGTGGGGTTTGGGGACCACTTGTGAATTTCCTATTCATTTGTTACTCCTTCCTAAATTCACCACGGGTGATACTCCACTTTGGCCCTATCTTGGGCTAGACGGGCGGTCGGAGAGGCCCCCTCCGATCAATCGGCTGGTCACGTCAAGCCCTAGCACCTATATGATTTTCCCAACCCTATTGCCCTTATGGCAAGCCCCAACCCTTTTTATCATATGGGTGCTAGAAGGCGGTGGCTGCGGGTCTACATGTCCTGGGAATGACGTTAAACTCTATCTGATGGTGAGGTTCCAGTTTTGGAGGTTTGGGAATGTGGAGCACCCCTTCATCACCATTGCTCCCTGGTCCACTCTGACCCGGAGTGGTAGTACCTGTTAGGGTCCCATCTATGGGTTAAATAGAAAAATGTATTATAAAAAAATTGTATTATCCTTTAAGAATTGATTTATTTCAAAACTTTATCGGCATTAAATGACCCACTGAGGTTGATATGCCGTAAAACAAAAACCAAATCACCACGGGTGAATTTGTTGGATGGGGCTGACTCAACTGACCCAGGGGTAATGCCATAACAGAAGTTGGATAGAAATTAATTTCTAGCAGTCTGGTTGTTAATGTCCAAATGTTTCAGATGATACCATATTGCAAAAAATTTACTTTAGTTTGGATTTTGATGAAAAAAACTGCTACTTTTAATTACTGTTTCTACTCGTATAAAATTCTATCTGGTGTAAAGGTCAACACTTTATTTATGATAATGAAATTATTGATTTAATTATTTGTATATAGGTCAATACCTATTTTTGCCTAAAATATAGGTCTTCAAACTTTAACCTATACATAAGTGTGTGCACATATATATATATATATATATATATGTGTGTGTGTGTGTGTGTGTGTAATAAAGAGAACCCTTATTGGTTATATTAAAAGAACAAGATAATAAAAATTTAAAAATAATAAATCTTTCAAAATAATTAAATTAGTATTTTCTCTATTCCTATACTTAAACTTTGAATATACTAGTAGTATTACTAACACCAATTATACGTATATTAAATTCTAGAAATAAGAATTTCCCATAGAAGATTAGTTACAACTCACATGGGCTGTCAGTTTATGGCAGCAAGCATATAGCTTGACTCAAAAATCTTAAAGGATAAGCTCTTGGTATCCGGATTGGATAAGCTCATGGTAACTGGATTGGAAAAAAAATAAGGATAAACTCTCTCGGTAACTGTGAGCAGCTTATCCCTTCTAAATTCCGATCCATACCATTTGCTTGCTGCGATAAGTTAAAAGCTCAACTAGGTTGTAAGGAAAAGCAACTAAAAGTTAAGATAAAGAAAAAACACAAAATAACGGTTGTCAAAAATTAATAATGATTAAAAAAAAAATTAATGATAATAAGTAGTAAGAATATGCGCCCTCGGGGCATGAATATTTAAGTTTTGATGTAATTAAATATATTAAATTAGAAAGACTAACAAAATTGAATAAGAACGCATATAAAAAGATTACACTTATTTTGATTATATTCTAATTGGTTTCTAATTAAAATCATTCTTAGGATTGATTTTGATACGTTGGAGAATAAAACAATAATATTAGAGATCAATAACACTAAGTAATTATTTATTAAACCCAGTTTTGTAAAAACCAGTATGCAATTTAATCACACCATATGTAAACCTTTATTTCTTAGTGATATATAAGACACATTGCAGGATTTTAAACGCACAAATAACATGGGCTGTTTTGAGTTAAATCTAACTCGGATTTTCATAGACATCTATTTATACATATATAAAGAGCAGTTGTGTGAATCTGTATGTCTGGAGGAAACTTCGTAAATAAAACAATTAAGAATTGATTTATTTCAAAGCTTTAATCGGCATTAAATGACCCACTGAGGTTGATATG
>CM042155.1:29908119-29974260 GCA_023376005.1 Doryteuthis pealeii | reverse complement strand
CGCGTTGTTGTTAACCTGTGATTATTCCTTAATATTTCAAGATAAAAATCGGAGAGATCTTCTGTAGAAGAGATTTTATTCTCGAAATATTAAGAATAAATAACAGGTTAACAAACACTATAGTTACCTTATTTTTTCTTTTACTCTTGCATTGTGATAGCCTTCAAAACCAACCACCAAACCAATATATATATTATATATATATATATATATATATGAAGAAAAAGTGCAAAGTAAACCCGACAGTATGTAATGTTGTAAAAATTGAAAAAAACACAAGTTTCATTAACGATTGATGTGTTATTAAGCCTACACTGCAGTGTTTCGGTCCTTTCAATAGACTTTCATCAAAACCAACAAAAGCCCCAATGAAGTCTCTATCGTAACAGACCAAAAACACTGCAGCATAGGACTAATAATAAAGAAGAAAGTGTGTTACTGTTTTTTAAAAAAAAGTAAAAGAAAAAAAAAACTGCGGTTTTTCTGGGGTTTTTTTCTCCATTTTAGTATATCATCTTATTCGTATTTTTAAAAGCTATCTGATTGATGAGACTAGGCTCATGTATTAAAGCTAGCGTCTGAAATAAATTATGATAAGCCAAGTGACGGTTTGTTGAGTTTTCTTTCTATTGAAATTTATGTATATATATATATATATTATATATATACACAAATAGAAAGAAAAACTCAACCATCACTTGGCTATGATAAATATATATATATATATATATATTATATATATACACACACACACACACACACCTTTCAATAAGAAGGAAAAACTCAACCATCACTTGGCTATCATAAATATATTATAATATATATATATATACACACACACACACTTTCAATAAGAAAGAAAAACTCAACCATCACTTGGCTATCATAAAATTTATATATATATATATATATATAGAGAGAGAGAGAGATAGATAGATTGCTAATTGGATTTTTAAAGATTTCTCTTTTGTTTTTTTAAGTCAATTATGTCTTACTTTGTAAACTGCCTATTAGTTTATTCATTGATTATATTCAAATGTTTCACTGAATTCCAATCATTTGTTAGATTTTAACTCACTAAGATATAACTTAAAATCTTTTATCTTTCCTTAAGAAAAATATGACCCCCCCCCCCTTGAAATAAAGTCATTCTTAATGGATACTCAATTTTTTCATTGTAGACCCTTAGCCACCACCTTCTAGCACCCATAATGATAAAAAAGGTTGGGGCTTGCCATAAGGGAAATAGAGTTGGGCAATCATATAGTTGCTACGGCTTGACATGACCAGCCGATTGAATCAGAGAGTTGCCTCACCGACCCCGCCCATCATCTAGTTAAGTAAGGGTTTTAAGTGGAACTGGAGTGTTGCAGGTCATGGACTGCTCATCCACCAAGACTCCGTCCTTAAGCATCACAGGTCGCCACCCACGGCCAACAAGGTGGCCCCCATTTGGGGGAGTCTTAAGCCCTCTGCAGAGGTGCAGTCAGTGCATTCTAACGCCCCAGCCGACAAGGCCTACTTGGATTGTTTGCATGATGGCGAGGTAAGTAACCCTATAGCTGCTATTTTGTAGGGGCTGCTTTCCAGGATTTGTTCAAAACAGTATGCAGCATCGTTATGTAGTTCACATCTAGCTTTTTCTCAGGCATTTTATTAAAGTCTGAATGGTGAACCATACAATAGTACTGACATTGCTACAGCTTGGAAGAATTTCCAATTTTATTTCATCAGAGAAATTAGATTTCCATATGGGAGTCAAGCTGTCCATAATAGTCAGTGCTTTACCTATGCATGTGTTCATATCGTTTACAGTAGATGAGATATTGCTGCCGAGGTATGTGAACTGGTTTATTAGACCAGTTAACAATTGCTGTATACTCTTTACTCATTAATTTGGCTTGAAAATAACTTTTGTTAATCATTAATTTGGTTGGAATATCTGTGGTATAAGATGTTGGCCAAATGCCACTTTTTTTATGAACTTTCCCAACCTCAGCAACAGGCATTTCCGGTAAAAATTGGCCAATGAGAAACATATATGGAAGGCATTTAAGATCGTCATCAACTGCTCTCGAATCAATTGTAAATTGGGCTTTTCTGGCAGAAGGAGATCTACTGAGACTAAACTCTTTCTACGAGATTTCAAGGAGCACTACAAGACTTAGGATTACAAGGAGCACTACAGACTACAAAGGAGCACTACAAGACTAGGATTTCAAGGAGCACTACAAGGACTAGGATTTCAAGGAGCACTACAAGACTAGGATTACAAGGAGCACTACAAGACTAGGATTACAAGGGGCACTCAAGACTAGGATTACAAGGCACTACAAGACTAGGATTACAAGGGGGCACTACAAGACTAGGATTACAAGGGGCACTACAAGACTAGGATTTCAATGAACACTAAAGACTAGGATTACAAGTAGGTCTATTGATACTACACTCTTTTTTTACCTAGGATTTCAAGGAACATTACAGACTAGGATTACAAGGTGATCTACTGATACCACACTCTTTTTTTACCTAGGATTTCAAGGTACACTACGGACTAGGATTACAAGGGGATCTATTGATATTACACTCTTTTTTTACCTAGGATTTCAAGGAACACTACAGACTAGGATTATAAGGATTAACCCACTGAACCCAAACTGACTTGGATTTACCAAACAGAAAAACTAAACACCTAAAATGGCAACCAGAATTTTAACAAATTCAAAATGTGTTTCTTGTTTTCTCATAGGTAGGTATGGCCAAACTTTCAGTACAACACCTCACCCAGTGGTATTAGGGCCACAACCCAGCCAATGGGGCTCTGGCAAAAATCCAAACAGTGTCTCCATCATCGTCAGGTCAACAGATTTTGGTGTACTTGTCAGTGTGGAAAATCTGCAGCAAACAAGGACATCGCCTTTCCCTTACTGGGATATGCATGTGGGGTTTGGGGACCACTTGTGAATTTCCTATTCATTTGTTACTCCTTCCCCTAAATTCACCACGGTGATACTCCACTTTTTGGCCCTATCTTGGGCTAGACGGGTGGTCGGAGAGGCCCCCTCAATCAATCGGCTGGTCACGTCAAGCCCTAGCACCTATATGATTTTTCCCAACCCTATTGCCCTTATGGCAAGCCCAACCCCTTTTTATCATATGGGTGCTAGAAGGCGGTGGCTGCGGGTCTACATTTCCTGGGAATGACGTTAAACTCTATCTGATGGTGAGGTTCCAGTTTGGAGGTTTGGGGAATGTGGAGCACCCCTTCATCACCATTGCTCCCTGGTCCACTCTGACCCGGAGTGGTAGTACCTGTTGGGGTCCCATCTATGGGTTAAATAGAAAATGTTATTTATAAAAAAAATTGTATTATCCTTTAAGAATTGATTTATTTCAAAAACTTTATCGCATTAAATGACCCACTGAGGTTGATATGCCGTAAAACAAAAACCAAATCACCACGGGTTGAATTTGTTGGATGGAGCTGACTCAACCGACCCAGGGGTAATGCCATAACAGAAGTTGGATATAAAATAATTTCTAGCAGTCTGGTTGTTAATGTCCAAATGTTTCAGATGATACCATATTGCAAAAAATTTACTTTAGTTTGGATTTTGATGAAAAAAACTGCTACTTTTAATTACTGTTTCTACTCGTATAAAATTCTATCTGGTGTAAAGGTCAACACTTTCTTTATGATCATGAAATTATTGATTTAATTATTTGTATATAGGTCAATACCTATTTTTGCCTAAAATATAGGTCTTCAAACTTTAACCTATAGATAAGTGTGTGCATATATATATATATATATATATAGTGGCTTACCGGTGGGTACGGGTATGATTGTTGGGAGCACACAGGATTAAACAAAAACAATTTCCGGTGAGATTTTCAAATTTTTGTAAACAAGCGTCTATCTGTAACGATAAGATCCATTCCAACAGACAAACGTGGTATCAACTGATATTAATCGAAAACTCGATTAATTCAGCGGATGTAACCCTGACAATTCAGATGATGAAACTCGAGTAGGTTACTTTATATCCATTTCTTAAATACATATATATATGTGTGTGTGTGTAATAAAGAGAACACTTGTTGGTTATATTAAAAGCATGGAAAAGAACAAGATAATAAAAATTCAAACATAATAAATCTTTCAAAATAAAATCTTACTTTTAATATTTCAAACAGACCTGTTCCTTAAAGAAGCATATGTTTACTCTTTAACATCATTCACGCACACAAACATATATATATATCTATCTATATATATATATATATATATATTTATGAATGTTGAATTAAACAAAAGGCACGTCTCTTGTTTATTGATGATCTTTTCAAGTTTTCTGGCCAACTTTTTTTATTTGGATGAAATTCGTGGATTAGTCCACCAAAGTTAATTCAGAAAAATGAATATATATATATATATATATATATATATATATATATATATATATATAAGTTCTCTGAGAGTGTTTTGGGGATTTTCTTGTCACCTGACCTGCATTAGGCAGCAAACATGCCTTAGCTGCTGTGTGCATATTTACTTACACACACACACACACACATACACACACATTTCAATTTCAGACTAATACTCTTGGTAAAGGTATTAATCTCCTCATCTCCCCAGCTATGGGTTAAATAGTACCATTACTGTTCTTGTACAAAGATTGCTTTAGCATTAAATAACTGATGAGGGTTGACATGCCATTAAACAATGAAACCAAATCAATCAACCTGGTCTCACTACAAAGTAATGAAACTTTCTATCGATATAGTAACACTATGCATGAAACACTTCAATTGGTTGGCTGGTTGGTTGTTTTTTGTGGCATGTCAACCCTTGTTTGGTTATTTTATGCTGAAGATATTTTTTTAAATTAATTTTTGATGTGTATTGAAAATTCTTTTCAAACACATTTTTTAAAACTCAATTTTTCTATTTAACCCATAGATGGGACCCTAAAAGGTACTACCAATATGGGTCAGGGTGGACCTATGAGTAATTGTGATGAAGGGGTACTCCACACTCCCCAGAGCTCCAAAATTGAAACTTCAACATTATATGCAGTTTATACTTAAATTAGTATTTTCTCTATTTCTATACTTTGAATATACTAGTGGTATTACTAACACTAATTATACGTATATTAAATTCTAGAAATAAGAATTTCCCATAGAAGATTAGTTACAACTCACATGGGCTGTCAGTTTATGGCAGCAAGCATATAGCTTGACTCAAAAATCTTAAAGGATAAGCTCTTGGTATCCGGATTGGATAAGCTCATGGTAACTGGATTGGAAAAAATAAAGGATAAACTCTCTCGGTAACTGTGAGCAGCTTATCCCTTCTAAATTCCGATCCATACCATTTGCTTGCTGCGATAAGTTAAAAGCTCAACTAGGTTGTAAGGAAAAGCAACTAAAAGTTAAGATAAAGAAAAAACACAAAAAAAAACGGTTGTCAAAAATTGATAATGATTAAAAAAAAAATTAATAATAGTAAGTAGTAAGAATATGCGCCCTCAGGGCATGAATATTTAAGTTTTGATGTAATCAAATATATTAAATTAGAAAGACTAACAAAATTGAATAAGAACACATATAAAAAGATTACACTTATTTTAATTATATTCTAATTGGTTTCTAATTAAAATCATTCTTAGGATTGATTTTGATACGTTGGAGAATAAAACAATAATATTAGAGATCAATAACACCAAGTAATTATTTATTAAACTCAGTTTTGTGAAAACCAGTATACAAATTAATCACACCATATGTAAACCTTTATTTTTAGTGATATATAAGACACTTTGCAGGATTTTAAACGCACAAATAACATGGGCTGTTTTGAGGTAAATCTAACTCTGATTTTCATAGACATCTATTTATACATATATAAAGAGCAGTTGTGTGAATCTGTATATCTGGAGGAAACTTTGTAAATAAAACAATTAATGACAGTAAGTATATATATATACACATTAAATATCACCAGGGCTTAGTTTTTAAGCAAAAATAATAGATTTGATTTATATTCATGAAGATAATTTAAAAAATAAAATTTAAATGATAATAGCATGTAATTTTTTTTTTTTTTTCATTTAATATTTTAGATAATAGACATTAACATTTCTTTTCAGAGTAGCTGGATCAATGCAAGGTCTATTTTATTACATAGGGATTTAAATGGGGCATCCCACGAGGATTCAACTCACGATTGAATAATAATGGATCTGCGGGACTAACTTTTTAAAAATCCCCCCTGTACCCAGGCGATGCCGGGTAGCTGCTTGCTAGTAATTAATAAATAAGATTTACTCTATGTATTAATGATTTTGACTATGAATTAAATACTTATTGATAAACTTAAGCTATTCCTGAAGGTATTGTGATGTAAGTAGTGATGTTTCCGTTACAGACATTGAATCTCCATATGATCTGCCCTGTCGGTGGGGCGTTAGAATACACTGACTGCACCTCTGCAGAGGGGTAAGACTTCCCCAATGGGGCCACCTGTTGGCCGTGAGTGGCGACTCGTGATGCTTAAGGATAGAATCCAGGTGGATGAGCAGTTCATGACTTGCAATACTCCACTTTGGCTCTATCTTGGACTAGATGGGCGGTCGGAGATTGATTGATTGATTGATGTATTTATAAAAAAATTGTATTATCCATTAAGAATTGATTTATTTCAAAACTTTATCAGCATTAAATGACCCACTGAGGTTGATATGCCGTAAAATAAAACCAAACCAAACAAACTCCATTATGATAAGATAGTCATACTTTGTCCTACATTATTAATTGGATCCCAAAGTTGTGATGTAGACCAGACATGATGCCTTAAAAATGAGAACAAAGACTGTAAAACTAATATAAATAACTCACACAAAAAAAATAAAAACAATCACAAAACCTTAAAAAAACACTACAATCACATTGTTCTTCTCTTTTTTTTTTTTTTTTTTTTAAAGAATAATGAACATAATTAATGAAACCAAGATGGCGGATCTATGTAATGGTGTACATTTGCTTACATATAAATAAAAGTAAAGTCGTCGGGGGCGGCCTAAAGTCGATATCAGCCAATCAGCGAGGGAGTCTATCCCCTTTTCACTAGCGCTAGACCAAGGAGATTGTTTTTGCATATAAGGTGGAGCTCCCACACATACCATCAGCTCCTTACTTTAACACACAGATCCCTGTGCTACTTATACGCTGAGTTGACAAGGGCTGGTATCGAACTAGGAACCTTGTTGTTTCTAGCTGAACACTCTACCAACTGAGCTAACCCGGCCCTTGTTTACATATAAGTCGTCAGGGGCGGCCTAATGTCAGTATGAGCCTGACAGCGAATGAGTCTATCCCCTTTTCACTAGTGCTAGACCAAGGAGATTATTTTAGCGTCTGAGGTGGGAGCGCCACACATACCATCAGCTCCTTACTTTACCTCACAGATCCCTGTGCTACTCATACGCTGAGTTGGCGAGGGCCGGTATCAAACTAGGAACCTTGTGGTTTCTAGCCGAACGCTCTACCAACTGTTTACATATAAGTAAAGTCGTCGGGGCAGCCTAAAGTCGCTATCAGCCAGTCAGCGAGGGTGTCTATCCTCTTTTCAATAGCGCTAGACCAAGGAGATTGTTTTGGCATCTGAGGTGGAGCGCCACACCTACCATCAGCTCCTTACTTTACCGCAATTTTCATGTAAATATGTGGAGGGGGTAAATGTGTAATAGGGAGGAGGAAATTTTTTCACAACTAGATTATTTGCTACAGACAGAACTTATTTCTGTCAGTAATAGTTTGGTTTGGTTTGGTCTACTTGTTTAATGGCATATCAACTTCTTATGGGTTATTTAATGCTAATATTTGATTTTGTACTGTATATAAATTTTTTTGAATGTGGTTTCATTGTATTCTAAATTCTTTTATCTTTTATTTTTAATTTTCATGTATTTTATTTATAAGATTTTTAAGGAAAAATCAATTTATTTCAAGACCTTTTGTTATTATGTAGATAATGTTGCAGAGTGATGTAAAATCCTAATGTGAAGACATTTGCTTAACGGAAATTTAATCAAGAAAAGTGGAGTAGCAGTGAATTTCATGTTGGCTAAAAGTATGTAAAGCGGAGTATTACTGTGTATATACATATATATATATGGTAGAAATGTGAGGAGGTTAATCCGACAGTATGTGGAGAAAAGTAGACAAACACGGGATGTTATGGAAACTTGATGTTTATTGTCGACTATGCAACGTTTCGGTCTCTTATTAGACCATCTTCAGGACTTGGATATAGTTCTTACTCCAATAATGGAAATTCTCAAAATGCTGAAAACGGAAGGTCGTCAGTAGAGGGAGGTGTGGTAGCACCATCCACCATTCCGGCACTCCCCATTCTAGAGAGAAGAAGAATCCACTAACCACCCCCAACCACACCTCCCCCTACTGACGACCTTCCGTTTTCTCGCATTTTCTAGCTAGTGACTTTCACTGAAGTCTCTTGAGCTCTCCAGGACTCTTCTCAGTATTCTAGCCAATCTGAACAGTGCCATGGCCTGGATGATCTCAATCCTTCTTTGAATCCCCAATTCTCTTATTCTCCTAACCAGGTCTTTTCTGATTGTTCCAAGTGCTCTAACTATGGTTAGTATCACTGTCACCTTCTTGTTCCAGAGTCTTTTCATTTCTCTCTTATCTTATCATAATGGTGATTTGGTGTCTGTCTTTAACCGAAACTATGTCACTGTGTTATTGATTTCTAATATTGTTTTATTCTCAAATGTATTAAAAGCAATCCTGTGTATAATTTTATATAGAAATCAATTAGAATAAAGTAAAGATAAGTGTAATCTTTTTTGTGTTCTTATTTCATTTCATTAGTCTTTCTAATTCAGGATAATATTTGATTATATTAAAACTTAAATACCTGTGCCCGGCAGGCACATATTTCAGCTAGTAGTAATAATTTTAATCAAACATTTAGAAATAAACCAAATTTTAGCATTAAATAACCCACAAGGAGGTGATATGCCATTAAACAAATAGATCAAGCCAAACAATTATTCAGTGAAATCAGTTCTGTCTGTAGCAAATAATCTAGTAGTGAATTTAAAAAAAAATTTCCCCCTCACCATTACACGTTTACCCCCTCCCCGTTTACCCCTCCTCCCCATATACCTTTTTTTTTCTTTTCTTTTCTTTTCTTTTTTTTTCATCAAGTCTGAAAATCTTCTGTTATAATCATGATGACAGTAATCCTTCGGTCAAGTCAACCAGGTTTATGACAAAATGATGTGTCTGTCTCACAGCAACCATCAACTTTATCTTCTCCAACATGGCTGTGCATCAAGACTATTTGTAGAGACTCATCAATTGGCTGTCATAAAATGGTTGGAAAAAAGAAATCACATTTTAACAGACTTCTCTCTCTGTCAATTCACATCAAATAAAAACACACACACACACATCCAGTGGCGGCCATTGTTTGGAAGTAGATTCACTTTTAGTTTAGAATTCCTTTTCATGTCAATTTCTATCTCATTTATTGCTACTTCAATTTCTCTTTTTCACCTCATTCGCATTCGTTTCTTTTCTTATTCATTACTTTTCTCATTCCTCTTCTCTTACATTTATTTTTCTCGTTTCTCTCTCATTCCTTTTCCTCTTTCCTCTTTTTTTCCTTTCTTTTCATTTCTCTCTCTTTCATTCTCTCTTTCATTTCTCTTCTCTTTCATTCTCTTCTCTTCATTCTCTCTCTTTTCTTCTCTCTCCTTTTTTCTTCTTCTGTCATTCTCTTCTCTTCTCTTCCTCTGTCATTCCTCTTCTCTTCTCTGTCATTCCTCTTCTTTCCTTTTCTCTTTTCTTTCCTTTTCTCTCTTTCCTTTTCTCTTTTCTTTCCTTTTCTCTTTCCTTTTTCCTTTTCTCTTCCTTTCCTTCCTTTCTCTTCTCTTTCCTTTCTCTCTCTCTTCATTCCTTTTCTCTTCTCTGTCATTCCTTTCTCTTCCTCGTCTTCCTTTTTCTCTTTCTTCTGTCATTCTTTTCTTCTCTTCATTCCTTTCTCTTCTCTGTCATTCCTTTTCTCTTCTGTCATTCCTCTTCTTTCTCTGTCATTCCTCTTCTCTTTCCTTTTCTCTTTTCTTTCCTTTCTCTTCTCTTCATTCCTTTTCTCTTCTCTTTCATTCCTTTCTCTTCTCTTTCATTCCTTTCTCTCTTTTCATTCCTTTTCTCTTTTCTTTCTTTTCTCTTTTCTTTCTTTTCTCTTTCTTCTTTTTCTCTTTTCTTTTTCTTCATTCTCTCTTTCTTTCATTCTCTCTTTTCTTTCATTCTCTCTTTCTTTCATTTTTCCCTTCTTTTCATTTTCCCTTCTCTTTCTTTTCCTTCTCTTTTCTTTTCTTTCATTTACTCTTCTCTCTCTCTTTTGTTTCATTTCTCTTTTCTTTTCTCTTTCCTTTTCCCTTCTTTGTCATTCCTTTCTCTTTTCTTCCTTTTCTCTCTCTTTCTTCCCTTTCTCTTCTCTCTTTCTTTCCCTTTCTCTTCTCTCTTTCTTTCCCTTTCTCTTCTCTCTTTCTTTCCTTTTCTCTCTCTCTTTCTTTCCTTTTCTCTTCTCTTTCTTTCCTCTTTCATTTAATTTCCCTTCTCTTTCATTCCTCTCTCTGTCCTTTTCTCATTTCCCTCTCTTTCCTCTTCTCTTCCTCTTTTTCTTTCCTCTTCTCTTCTCTTTCCTCTTTCCTCTTTCCTCTTCTCTTCTCTTCCTTTCTCTTCTCTTTCTTCCTTTCTCTTTTCTTTCCTCTTCTCTTCTCTTTCCTCTTCTCTTTCTTCTTTCCTTTCTCTTCTCTTCCTTTTCTCTTCTCTTTCTTTTCTTTTCCTTTTCTCTTTCCTTTTTTTTTCTTTCATTGTTCCCCCTCATTTCACTTCTGCTTCATTCTCTCTTTATCTATTTTTTGGGGTTTCCTCACATTTCTCTTGTATTTCATTACCCCCCCCCCACACACACACACACTTCTTTTTTTCTTTTATTTCCTTCTCATTTCTCTTTTTCGATTATTCTTCATTCCTATTCTTTTTCATTTCCCTCTTATTTTTTTCTCTTTTGTTTCCATTCACATTCCCATTTTTTTCCTTCACTTCCCTCTCATTTCTCTTCTGCTTCATTTACCTCTTTCTTTTTTTTTCTTTCATTTCTCTTCTCATATCTCTTTCATTTTCCATTTATTGTCCCCCTTCATTTCTCTTCCACTTATTCTTCATTTCTCTTCTCTTTCATTTCCTTCTTATTCCCTCCTCTTTTCTCTTTCCCCTCCCAATTCTCTTCATTCACACATTCCCTCTTTTTCATTTCTTTTATTTCTTCACCCTCCCTCCCCCAATTTCTCTTTTTCATTGTGTCGGCCATTATTTCTTCCTTACTGACTTCATCCCCTCCCTCCCTTTTTTTTCTCTCCTATTCTTCAGATCATTAGAACTTTCTTCTTCCCATTCACAATGGACATTTCATTCTCTTGATATTCACAGCAATCAATGGAACAATAGAAAGCTCAAGTTTCCTTTTTTTCTTTTTCTTTCTTTTACTTTTCTTTTTTACTTTTTTCAAGACTTCACCCTCTTTGTAGTCCTACCTATTTCTCTCTTTCCCTCTCTCTCTCATTTTCACATTCTTTCTCTCTCACTCACATTCTTTCTCTCTCACATTCACTCTCTCTCTCTCACATTCACTTCACATTCACTCTCTCTCTCTCTCACATTCACTCCTCTCTCTTTTCTCTCTTTCATTCTCTCTCTCTCTCTCTCTCTCTCTCTCTCTTTCACTCACATTCACTCACATTCACTCTCTTTCACTCACATTTCACTCTCTCTCTCTTTCACTTCACATTCACTCTCTCTCTCTCTCTCTCTCTCTCTCTCTTTCACTCACATTCACTCTCTCTCTCTCTTTTCACTCACATTCACTCTCTCTCTCTTTCTCTTCACTCTCTCTCTCTCTCTCTTTTCACTCACATCACTCTCTCTCTCTCTCTCTTCACTCACATTCACTCTCTCTCTCTCTCTCTTTCACTCACATTCACTCACATTCACTCTCTCTCTCTCTCTCTCTCTCTCTCTCTCCTCTCTTTCACTCTCTCATTCCCCCTCTCTCTAAGCTCTTTTTTTTCCTTTCTTTTTCCTTTCTTTTATCTTCTTCTGTCTGATTCTATCTATTTGCATAAATACCTTTTGCATCTGGTTGTCTGTCTATTCAAATTTATCTATATTGTCCATTTACTTTTATTATTCTATCAATTTGTTGTTATTTGTGTCCAGTCGTTCTTATTCAGACATATCCATTCATCGAACACATCTCAATCTATATCAATAATTAGGAACAGTTTGTTTGTCTGTCCTTTATAGATGGTTCGGTTTGTTTTATGGCATATCAACCCTTTTCAGGTCATTTAATGCTGAATCAAGTCAGTTTGATAAACAAAGGACTCGGGTTGCTTACAGTACCTGCAGTTGCTTAAGTGGTCACCCAATTAAGTATTGAACAAGCTCATTACTACTTTGGTGTTCTAGTGGGAATCGGTGCTTTTAGTGTGACTTGACCGCAAATTGGTTGGTGGTTTTAGGTCATATCAGCCCTTTTCAGGTTATTTAATGCCGAATCAAGTCATTTTGATGAACAAAGGACTGGGAAGATGATGGTACATGTAGTGCTTCATGTCGGATGCAAAAACAATCTCCCTGGTTTAGTGCTAGTGAAAAGGGATAGACTTCCTTGCTGTTCGGCTCATACTGATAATAGGCTACTCTGTAGACTTTACTATTTAAAACAGGTTTGAATTCAGAGTTTTCCTTCTCCTAGGTTAGTTTGTATATCAAAGTTGAAAAGCAGAGTCTACCCTGTTATTTACCTAATTACTGAGGGATGAACCTACAGTTGCTATTTTCTTGCGTATTATCAATTTTCACTGTATTATCATTTACTGTTAGTAGGGCCGGTTTAGTTCAGTCGGTATAAAAAATTAAAAAATATCTTTCTAACTCTTTTTTGTTTGTTTGTTGTTTTTTTTGGTTTTTTTTTTTTTTTCCATCTCTATTATTTTAGGTCACAACCCATTTGTATCATTATTAAGGGCTGGGTTAGCTCAGTCGGTAGAGCATTCGGATAGAAACCACAAGGTTCCTAGTTCGATACCGGCCCTCGCCAACTCAGTGTACGAGTAGCACAGAGATCTGTGCAGTAAAGTAAGGAGTTGATGGTAGGAGTGGCACTTCCACCTCAAACGCAAAAACAATCTCTTTGGTCTAATGCTAGTGAAAAGGTGATAGACTCCCTCGCTAATTGGCTGATACCGACTTTCAGCCACTCCAACGACTTTACTTACTGTTAGTAGAGCAGCCGCCTTGGAACTGAAAGGTTCTGAGTTCAAAAACCGGTCCCCGCCACCTCAGCGTATGAGTAGCACAGAAATTTGATCTGTGTGGTAAAGTGGGGAGCTGACGGTAGGTGTGACGCTCCACCTCAGCAAAAATAATCTTCCAGTGCTAGTGAAAAGGGGATAGACTCCCTCACTCTCTAGTTGATACCAACAATAGGTCTATTCGACAACAACAACTTTAGTATGAGTAGCACAGAAATCTGATCTGTGTGGTAAAGTGAGGAGTAGACGGTAGGTGTGACTCTCCACCTCAGCAAAAATAATCTTCCAGTGCTAGTGAAAAGGGATAGACTCCCTCACTGTCCAGTTGATACCAACACTAGGTCTATGTGACAACAACAACTTTTAGTATGAGTAGCACAGAAATTTGATCTGTGTGGTAAAGTGAGGAGTAGACGGTAGGTGTGACTCTCCACCCCAGCAAAAATAATCTTCCAGTGCTAGTGAAAAGGGGATAGACTCCCTCACTGTCAGTTAAATACCAACAATAGGTCTATTCGACTACAACAACTTTTAGTATGAGTAGCACAGAAATTTGATCTGTGTGGTAAAGTGAGGAGTAGACGGTAGGTGTGACTCTCCACCTCAGCAAAAATAATCTTCCAGTGCTAGTGAAAAGGGGATAGACTCCCTCACTGTCCAGTTGATACCAACAATAGGTCTATGTGACAACAACAACTTTTTAGTATGAGTAGCACAGAAATCTGATCTGTATGGTAAAGTGAGGTAGACGGTAGGTGTGACTCTCCACCTCAGCAAAAATAATCTTCCAGTGCTAGTGAAAAGGGGATAGACTCCTTCACTGTCCAGTTGATACCAACACTAGGTCTATGTGACAACAACAACTTTTAGTATGAGTAGCACAGAAATCTGATCTGTGGTAAAGTGAGGAGTAGACGGTAGGTGTGACTCTCCACCTCAGCAAAAATAATCTTCCAGTGCTAGTGAAAAGGGGATAGACTCCTTCACTGTCCAGTTGATACCACACTAGGTCTATGTGACAACAACAACTTTTAGTATGAGTAGCACAGAAATCTGATCTGTGTGGTAAAGTGAGGAGTAGACGGTAGGTTGACTCTCCACCTCAGCAAAAATAATCTTCCAGTGCTAGTGAAAGGGGATAGACTCCTTCACTGTCCAGTTGATACCAACACTAGGTCTATGTGACAACAACAACTTTTAGTATGAGTAGCACAGAAATCTGATCTGTATGGTAAAGTGAGGAGTAGACGGTAGGTGTGACTCTCCACCTCAGCAAAAATAATCTTCCAGTGCTAGTGAAAAGGGGATAGACTCCTTCACTGTCCAGTTGATACCAACACTAGGTCTATGTGACAACAACAACTTTTAGTATGAGTAGCACAGAAATCTGATCTGTGTGGTAAAGTGAGGAGTAGACGGTAGTGTGACTCTCCACCTCAGCAAAAATAATCTTCCAGTGCTAGTGAAAAGGGGATAGACTCCTTCACTGTCCAGTTGATACCAACACTAGGTCTATGTGACAACAACAACTTTTAGTATGAGTAGCACAGAAATCTGATCTGTATGGTAAAGTGAGGAGTAGACGGTAGGTGTGACTCTCCACCTCAGCAAAAATAATCTTCCAGTGCTAGTGAAAAGGGGATAGACTCCTTCACTGTCCAGTTGATACCAACACTAGGTCTATGTGACAACAACAACTTTTAGTATGAGTAGCACAGAAATCTGATCTGTGTGGTAAAGTGAGGAGTAGACGGTAGGTGTGACTCTCCACCTCAGCAAAAATAATCTTCCAGTGCTAGTGAAAAGGGGATAGACTCCCTCACTGTCTAATTGATACCAACAATAGGTCTATGCAACAACAACAACTTTTATAAACTAACATGTTATTTTTTTGTTTAAAAGGGGCCAATTTTGCTCAGTTGGTAGAGCATTCACCTAGGAATCATTCCTAGCTTCGAGCGTCGATACCAGTTCCTGCTAACTCAGTGCATGAGTAGCACAGTTTGAGCAATCTGATTTGTGTGATAAAGCATCTGGTAACTGATGGTAGGTGTGGCATTCCACCTCAGTCAAACCATCTCCCTGGTCTAGCACTAGCAAAAAGGAGATAGACTCCCTTGCTGTTTGGCTGATACTAACATAAGGCCACTCATTAAATTTTTAAACAAAAGTAAATAAAAAAGTAAAACATTTTTACTTGCTTTTGGTTAATTATTTAACTTCCAAAATAAGTTTTTTAAAAAGTATTTCTTTTACTCATTTCCCTCTCACTCTCATACTCTCTAAAACTCCTCCATCCCTCTCAAACACTCTCTCTCATACTCTCTAAAACTCTCTCTCCATCCCTCTCTATTTCTCTCTCCATCCCCTCTATTTCTCTCTCCATCCCTCCTCTATTTCTCTCTCCATCCTCTCTATTTCTCTCTCCATCCCTCTCTATTTCTCTCTCCATCCCTCTCTATTTCTCTCTCTATCCCTCTCTCACACTCCCTCTTCTCTCTCTCTCTCTCTCTCACTCCCTCTTTCTCACCTCCTCTTCTCTCCTCCCTCTCTCTCTCTCTCTCTCTCACTCCCTCTCTCTCTCTCTCTCTCTCACTCCCTCTCCTTCTCTCTCTCACTCCCTCTCTCTCTCACTAGTTTACTGAAGCAGATAATAAGCATCTGATATATAGCATTATTCCTTCCCTTTCCTTTTCTTTCTTATTATAGTTGCTTTCTTTTTCTCTGAAACATGTAGCATGTTCTTTTTCTTCCCTTTCTTTCCTCACAGGCCAAACAGAGGTGATGACAGGCCATAACATTCAAACACATGCATTCATGTCTTTCTTATTATATTAATATTATAGATTGTAAATCTAATAATCACTATTTGGGCCGTAAATCTTTTATTATGTGAGTCAGAACTAAGCTTTTATAAACCACCTGTCATGTTTTAGCTTCAATATATTCATTGAAATATCTATATATTTCTGTCTGTTCCTACCAACCTCATTCGCATCTGTGGCTTTTCTTGGCTACTTTCAGCCATTGTTGTCTATTTATCTTTCTTACATGTTTATATTAGTTTGTCTTGTTCAGTTTTGTCTTAACAATCTATTTGCCCAATCTGTTGTTTTCAATCTCTTTATGTCTATCATAGGATCTTCCTTCTTACTTTCTATCTCTCTCTGTCATGTCTATCTATCTATCTATCTCTATTCATGTCTATCTATCTA
This sequence comes from Doryteuthis pealeii, assembly GCA_023376005.1. NCBI lineage: Eukaryota > Metazoa > Mollusca > Cephalopoda > Myopsida > Loliginidae > Doryteuthis > Doryteuthis pealeii. The sequence continues at coordinate 29,957,621 of CM042155.1, read as the reverse complement.
TCTATCTCTATTCATGTCATTCTATCTTATCTATCTCTGTTCATGCATCTATCTATCTATCTATTCTCGTTTCTATCTCTATTCTATGCTATCTATCTATTCTATCTCTGTTCATGTCTACTATCTATCTCATCTATTCTAGTACTATCTATCTATCTCCTGTTTCATGCTATCTATCTATCTATCTCTGTTCATCTATCTATCTATCTATCTATCTATCTCTGTCATATCTATCTATCTATCTCTGTTCATAGATCTATCTATTATCTATCTATCTATCTCGGTTCATTCTATCTTATCTAATCTAATCTCTGTTCATGTTATCTATTTATCTCTCTCTGTCATGTCTGATCTATCTCGTGTTCATGTCTATCTATCTCTGTTCAGTCTATCTATCTATCTCTGTTCATGTCATCTATCTATCTATCTATCTCTGTTCATGTTCCTTCTATCTATCTACTATCTCTGTTCATGTCTATCTATCTATCTATCTATCTCTGTTCATGTCTATCTATCTATCTATCTCTTGTTCATGTCTATCTATCTATCTATCTCTTGGATGTCTACTATCTATCTATCTCTGTTCATGTCTATCTATCTATCTATCTCTGTTCATGTCTATCTATCTATCTATCTCTTCATGTCGTATCTATCTATCTACTCTGTTCATGTCTATCATCTCATCTATCTCTGTTCCATGTCTATCTATCTATCTATCTATCTATCTATCTATCTCATGTTCATGTCATCTATCTATCTATCTCTGTCATGTCATCTATCTATCTATCTCGTGTTCATGTCCTATCTATCTATCTATCTCTGTTCATGTCTAATCTATCTATCTATGTCCTCTTGTTCATGTCTATCTTCTATCTATCTCTGCTTCATGTCTATCTATCTACTTCTATCTCTGTTCAGTCTAATCTATCTATCTATCTCTGTTCATATCTATCTATCTTCTATCTATCTATCATCTCTTTCATATGTATCTATCTATCTCTGTTATATCTATCTAATCTATGTTCTATCTATCATGTTCATATCTATCTATCTCTGTTCCTGTTCATTCTATCTATCTATCTATCTCTGTCATGTCTATTATCTATCTATTCTCTGTCATGGTCTATCTATCTATCTATCTCTGTTCATGTCTATCTATCTATCTATCTATCTATCTATCGTTCATTGTCTATCTATCTATCTATCTATCTGTTTCATGTCTATCTAGTCTATCTATCCTATGTCTATCTATCATATCTCTGTTCATGTCTATCTATCTATCTATCTTCTCGTTTTTCATGTCTATCTATCTATCTCTGTTCATGTCTAATCTATCTATCTATCTATCTCTGTCATGTCTATCTATCTATTTCTCTGTTCATGTCTTATTCTATCTATCTATCTATCTCTGTTCATGTCTATCTATCTATCTATCTATCTCTGTATCTATCTATCTAATCTATCTATCTATCTATCTCGTTCATGTCTAATCTATCTATCTATCTTCTGTTCATGTCTATCTATCTATCTCTGTTCATGTCTATCTATCTATCTATCTCTTCAGTCTATCTTCTATCTATCTTCTGTTCATGTTATCTATCTATCTATCTATCTATCTCTGCCTCATGTCTATCTATCTATCTATCTCTCCCTCTATCGTCTATCTATCATCTATCTCTGCTCATGTCTATCTATCTATCTATCTGCTCATGTCTATCTATCTATCTATCTCTGGTTCATTATCTATCTTCTATCTCTGCTATGTCTATCTATCTATCTATCTCTGTCATGTCTATCTATCTATCTATCTCTGTTCACCTGTCTATCTATCTATCTATCTCTGTTCATGTCTATCTATCTATCTATCTCTGCTCATGTCTATCTATCTATCTATCTCTGCTCATGTCTATCTATCTATCTATCTCTGCTCATGTATGTCTATCTATCTATCTCTGTTTCATGTATGTTATCTATCTATCTCTGTTCATGTCTGTCTATCTATCTATCTTCATGTCTATCTATCTGTCTATCTATCTTCATGTCTGTCTATCTATCTATCTATCTCTGTTCATGTCTGTCTATCTATTTATATATCTCTGTTTGTATCTATCTATCTATCTCTGTTCATGTCTATCTATCTATCTATCTATCTATCTATCTATCTCTGTTCGTATCTATCTATCTATCTCTGTTCGTATCTATCTATCTAAGCATGACTTCCAGTATATAAAAAAGTATGGATTGGCACTACTCCATAAAAGTATAATTCCCCAGCCCTCTGTATAGGGTCACTGCAGGAGATGACCTTGGAAAAGACATTAATCCATCTCTTCCCTCCCCTCAGCTATGGGTAAAACTAGAGCAGACTGGGGGTTTAACAATTGGCATAGCAACCCATCCAGGTGAAAGAAAACTCTGAATTAAAACCAACTGTACTTTGGTTGTGGTAAAGTGGGAAGCTGATGGTAGGTGCGGCTGATGGTAGGTGATAGACTTCCTTGCTGTCCAGCTTATACTGATAATAGGCTGCTCTGCTGACTTTACAAAGAAAAAATATCTTTCTAAATCTTTTTTTTTTTGTTGGGTTTTTTTGGTTTTTTTTTGTTGTTTTTTTTGTTTGTTTTTTTTTTTTGTTTTTTTTGTTTTCCATCTCTATTATTTTAGGTCACAACTCATTTGTATCATTATTAAGAGCTAGGTTAGCTCAGTCGGTAGAGCGTTTGGATAGAAACCACAAGGTTCCTAGTTCGAAACCCGACATTGCCAACTCAGCGTATGAGTAGCACAGGGATCTATGCGGTAAAGTAAGGAGCTGATGGTAGGTGTGGCGCTTCCACGTCAGACGCTAAAAAAAAACATCTCCTTGGTCTAGCGCTATTAAAAAGGGGATAGACTCCCTCGCTTATTGGCTGATACCGACTTTAAGCCACCCCGACGACTTTACTTTATTCCTCAGAAAGTGAAGAACAGTGTATATTGGAAATAATGATAGTGTATAAAGTCTTAGTGAGACTCAAATTTCTCTCTTTCCCTTTTCTAAGAAGAAAACTGGTTATCAATACCAGCTGTTTTTCCCACTACACAACAGAACCATTGGAATTGTAGAAGATATGATCCTACCTATAACTCATTGCATTTAGTGAATGTAATTTATATGTAAAATGTAACAGTTATTATAGGGCAGAGATGGTTTGGTTTGTTTTATTTTAGTGTTTTTGTTTCTATTTCTTTAAAGGTTTACAGTTATTTGCTTAGCTTACAAGATATGAAAAGATAGATGTGAACAGATTTGGATAGATAAATAGATAGATGTGAACAGACTTGGATAGATAAATAGATAGATGTGAACAGATTTAATTGTGCCATAAGACCAGAAATACTGGAACCCAGGGAGATTTGAACAGGGAGATGATTCTGACTTTAAAATATACTTTTTTATTATTATTCACTCCTTTTGGGATTTTCACGCAAGCTTAAAATGCTGGAGTCTGAGTGACAGCAAGTCTCCTTAGGTCTCCAGGACTCTTCTGAGTATTCTAGCTAATTTTAACAATGTTGTTATCTGGATGGTCCTAATTCTTCCTCTGATTTCCAGTTCCTCTAGATTATTATTATTATTATTTTGCTCCATTAGAGTTTTTTCACACCCAGCTTAGCCGGTGGTTTGCTGCAGGCTGAGTGACAGCAAGTCTCCTCAGGTATCCAGGACTCTTCTGAGTATTCTAGCCAATTTTAACAATGCCGTAGTTTTGATGGTCTGGATTCTTCCTCTAATTATTATGTGAGTTTTCACACCAGCATGATCTGATGGTCTTTCACTGGATTCTGAGTGACAACAAGTCTCCTCAGGTCTCCAGCACTCTTTCTGAGTATTCTTGAGTGATTTCAGCAATACTGTTTCTGGGTGGTCTCAATTCCTCCTCTGATTTCCAGTTCCTCTAGTCTTTTTTCCAAGCTTTTTGGGACCGTTCCTAGTGCACCAACTACAATTGGTATCACTTTGACCCTCACATTCCACAGCTTTTTCAATTCTCTAGCAAGGTCCAGGTATTTGTCTATCTTTTCGTTTTCCTTCATCTTCACCCTGTGAACTGCTTGAACTGCAAAATCCACCAGTTGACAAGTTCTCTTTTTTTCACACCTGCCTTAGCCGGTGGTTCACTGGAGACTGAGTAACAGCAAGTCTCCTCCGGTCTCCAAGACTCTTCTGAGTATTCTAGCCGATTTTAACAATGTTGTAATTTGGATGGTCTCGATTCTTCTTCTAAATTATTATTATTAAATATCTTTTACTCTCTTGGCTTCCTAATTCACCTTAAAAATTTCAAATTCTACCTTGGTTCGTTTAAATAAGGCTGGAAATTAGAAATCTGCTCTATATACAAATACAGACACTTGCTAAAAATACAATCAAGAAACAGTTATAGCATATGATATAATAATGGCGTCTATCAAAATGAAGGCAAGGAGTAAAATGATCGTGTTTATTTTTTTTTTTTTTTTATCAGTGTAGAGGGCTTTTCTTTTTCTCTTTTCAGTGCCGACTTTTTTCTTTTTCCTCATTTTTCCTCATTGTATTTAAAATGGTGTTAGCAGTACAAGCAGAAATAGTATTTATTAAGTAGACATTGTAGCCAGGCTTTGGTGAGTCTAAAGAAAGAGAAAGCAACTAGAAGTGAGGAGGAGACCTGCTACGACAATGTGCTGTAACACCTTCCTCTCTTTTTTCAGCAGTGGTTTTAGCTGTAACATTATTAGCGTGTGGATCTAGTTGGAATAGCGGAATTGGTGGAAGAATGTGGAGATCTGGATTGAGAGAAAGAGAGAGAGAGAGAGAGTTGAAAGACAAAGTAGGGAGAGGGAGAAAGTGAAATGAGCAGAGAGGATTGGCAACTACATGGTATTATGAAGAGAGAGTGGGTATGATTTAGAGGAAGAAAGAATAGGAAATTAATAGAGAGAGTGAAAGAGGAAAAAAAGAGGATTAAAAGAAAGAGGATTTGAGAGGGAGAAACAGAAACGGATTAGATGTCTTTCAAATATAGTAAACCTATGTCAGTAGACCAAAAATAGATCGACTCAATAGATGGGTACAATAAGTATAATGATGAGATCCATTTTCTCTTCAGATCTATGAAATATGTGTGTAGATGTGTGTGTGTGTGTGTGTTAATATCTGTGTGTAGATGTGTGTGTGTGTTAATGTGTGTTTAGATGTGAGTGTGTTAATGTGTTTAGATGTGTGTGTGTGTGTGTGTGTGTTAATATGTGTTTAGATGTGTGTGTGTGTGTTTAATATGTGTTTTAGGTGTGTGTGTGTGTGTGTGTTAATATGTGTGTGTGTGTTTTAATGTGTGTTGTGTGTGTGTTTTAATGTGTGTGTAGATGTGTATATGTGTGTTAATGTATGTATGTATGTGTATTAATGTGTGTGTGTGTGTGTTTTAATGTGTGTGTAGATGTGTATATGTGTGTTAATGTATGTATGTATGTGTATTAATGTGTGTGTAGATGTGTATTAATGTATGTATGTGTGCATAGATGTGTGTTAATATGTGTGTGTATAGATGTGTGTGTTAATGTGTGTGTAGATGTGTATTAATGTATGTATGTGTGCATAGATGTGTGTTAATGTGTGTGTATAGATGTGTGTGTGTGTGTTAAATGTGTGTTAATATGTGTGTGTGTAGATGTGTATTAATGTATGTATGTGTGCATAGATGTGTGTTAATATGTGTGTGTATAGATGTGTGTGTGTGTGTGTGTTAATGTGTGTGTTAATATGTGTGTTAATATGTGTGTGTATAGATGTGTGTGTATAGATGTGTGTTAATATGTGTGTGTGTGTTAATATGTGTGTGTGTATAGATGTGTGTGTGTGTTAATATGTGTGTGTATAGATGTGTGTGTGTGTTAATATGTGTGTGTATAGATGTGTGTGTATGTTGATATATGTGTGTGTAGATGTGTGTTAATGTGTGTGTATAGATGTGTGTTAATGTGTGTGTGTGTAGATGTGTGTGTATAGATGTGTGTTAATGTGTGTGTAGATGTGTTTGTGTGTGTAGATGTGTATGTAGATGTGTATATGTGTGTAAATATATGCACACATATATAAAAATGTATATGTAGAGTGTATATGCTTGTGAGTATATATCAGTGTTTCTATGTATATTTGTGAGTATATGATTATATGTATGTGGGTGCATGTGTATATAGATACATACAGTATATTGCTCATATATAAGTACACCTTTGCCAATATATATATTGCAATATATATATATATATATATATATATATATATATATATATATATATATATCAAACCTATTAATAGTATATTTCTTAGGAGTGTGCTAGATTTCCTTCTTGCTTTGTAAATTGCCATTGTAAATGAAAAACAAACAATATGTATATATATGTATTTTTTAATAAAAAATGGAAATGCATTATCTATCTATACATATATAAAGGGCAGTTGTGTGAATCTAAATGTCCGGAGGAAACTTCAAATATAAAACAATTAACGACAAAGTAAATATATATATACATTATGTATCACCAGGGCTTGGTTTTTGATTTATATTTGTGAAGATAATTAGAAAATAAAATCTAAATGATAACAGCATGGATTTTTCTTTTTTCATTTAATATTTTAGATAGTAGACATTAACATTTTTTTCAGAGTAGATGGATCAATGCAAGTCTATTTTTTTACATAGGGATTTAAATGGGGCATCCTGCGAGGATTCAACTCACGATTCAGTAATAATGGATCTGCGGGACTAACTCAAAAAAATCCCTCTCTACCCAGGCGATGCCAGGTAGCCGCTGCTAGTACATATATAAAGGGAGGTTGGTGTGTATGCATATTTACAAAAATAAAATAACGGCAAAGTAAATATACATACATTAAATATCAACGGTTCTTGCATTTTGTGCAAAACTTATGAAGATTTGATTTATATTTGAAGATATTATTGATTATTAATAAAAATTAAAATATATATAGAAATAGCACTGAAATTCTATTGTCTAATTGTTCTAAATGTCCAGCATTTGTAAATCTCAAAAGTAAATAAATACACAGGGTGGGGGTCTTGTCCCCTTCTACCTAGGCGATGCTGAGTAGCTGCTTCTAGTAGTGTATAATCTTAACAACAGCAACCTTGAGCACCTTTTTGATCTCCATGTTTCTAACACATGTGGGCATGCCTACAAAGTCAGAAAACAGCATTGCTCACATGACTTTCGGAAACATTTTTTCACGCTCAGAATTGCCGAGGCATGGAATAAGCTGTCTGCGTCTGTTGTAGGCTGCCGAAATACTGCATCTTTCAAAGCCTCCATGCTTCCTGTAGTCCACCAACACTGTACCTGATGCCCCTCTCCACACACATATGCACACATTATTATTACTGTAAACTGTTCATGTTCCTGACACTAATACATTATTCTGTGTACTTGACATGAGACTTTGATGAGTTGTGGTGCACCTGAGCACTGTATAAATTTCATTATTATTATAATGGTGAAATATAAAATCTCTGTGAAGAATGTTGACCTTAAAATTCTTGGTATTATTAGCGTTATTCGGACTATTGTCCTCATCTTCATTGTTATTTGTACAACGTTTCGGCCGATATACCCTCCGGCCTTCTTCAGGTATTTCTTGTCGGACTCGGTAACCTTCTCGGACTTGGGAACCTTCTTTTCGAACTCAGGAACTTTCTTGTCGTATTCGGGAGCGAATCTCCATTATTGAACCTTTAGAAAAATAATCAATTAACACAACTCCTACCCCAGCTATGGTTAGCGGAATGAGAACAGGATACCCTCGTGGAATAAATAAAGGGTTAGGTTCAAAGTTCCGTGATGGCTCCCGAATACGACAAGGTTCCCGAGTCCAACAAGAAATACCTGAAGAAGGCCAGAGGGTATATCGGCCGAAACGTTGTACAAATAACAATGAAAATGGGGACAATAGTCCGAATAATGCTAATAATACTAATCTTCAAGCCTCATCTCAAACATTCAGAGAAATATTAAAAATAAATATTAAATAAATTTCATTATTATTATAATGGTGAAATATAAAATCTCTGTGAAGAATGTTGACCTTAAAATTCTTGAATTAATATTCATAGTATATATCTTGAAAATAGTCCTTCTTCATGTCATCAATAATGATTTAATGAGTTTTCGGTGAATATGATCTCACTCTCCTGATTAGTCATATTGATGTGTTTTTTGTATGAAAACTTTAGCCACAATTAATGTCAAGAAAAAAAAAAAGGTTGAGTAAAATATTAATTAAAATAAGTGAATTTCCTTAAATGATTGTCTTATCACATATTACACATTAGCAACTTTAGTCTTTTTGCAGTCTCAATGAGACATAAATATTTTTGGCCTGAATTTCTGAAATGAGGAATCATCATTATTATTCACTGATCTACTCTGACTAACATCTGTCAAGTTGGATAAAAAGTGCATCCCCCATCTATGGGTTAAATAGAAAAATGTATTTATAAAAAAATTGTATTATCCATTAAGAATTGATTTATTTCAAAACTTTATCGGCATTAAATGACCCACTGAGGTTGATATGCCGTAAAACAAAACAAAACAAACAAAAAGTGCATCCCATTGTGGTGAGCTGAGGCTATGGAATATGCCGACTGCACCTCTGTATAGGGTTAACCCCCCCCCACTCCAATGGTTGACCATGGGTGATGATCCGTGATGCTTAAGGATGGAATCCTGGTACCTGAGCAGTCCATGACATGCAACACTCCATTTTGGCCCTTACTTAGGCTAGACTGGCGGTCAGAAAAGCTAGTCCTGTTGAGCCCTAGCACCTATATGATTATCCTAAACCTTTTGCCCTCGTGGTAAGCCCCAACCCTTTTTATTATATATTTGCTAGAAGGTGACTAAGGATTTTAGTGTCCTGGGTATGACATTAAACTCTATCTGATGGTGAAGTATGGGAATAAGTCTTGGTTCATTCGTCTTGTATCCCAATAAAAGTATTACTTACTTTGTGTGGGCTGGTGAACTGAAATAGAATTTAATGAAAAGAAGGAAAGGAACAGAGATGACTTTAAAAATTAGACCTTTATTATCGGGTACACACTATTTTGTTGAGGGGATATATTTCCCGAACAATTCGATAGGTGTTACCTCTCCAAAGTCCCAAAGTCCAAGCGTCTTAGAGACCTTTTCGATGCTAAGAACTTGGGGTTTTTTCCTGCGCATGCCCAGAGGGCTCTTCCTGTCCTAAGCCCTCTGGGAGATTGTTATTTTTGTGTCTTTTTTATTTATTTATTTATTTTATTTAATTTTGTTTTACTTTTGTTTTATTTATTTTTACTTTTATTAATCCCCACAGAAGTTCCAATTCTGGAGCTCTGGGGAATGTGGAGTACATTACTCTCAGGTCCACTCTGAGTAGTAGTACCTGTTACAGTCCTATCTATGGGCTAAATAGAAAAAAATTGAATTTTTAAAAAATATTGAGTACCCATCAAGAATGTATAAAACAATGTCTTCAACATAAAATAATCCAACAAGGGTTGACAAATGGTCAACAGGTTAAGTAAAAAGGGTTTCCTATCATAGTATGATGGGTAGCAAATTAGTCTCACAGATCCATTATGACTGAATGAGTTTGATCCTTGCTGGATGCCCCATACTTCCGACCTTTTATCAGATCCTACTTATGACAAACAAGTTGGGTAAATACCTACTCTGACTAGTATCCTCATCTTGGTTGTTATTATATTTATTTACCTAATCTAAGTGCACTTTTTCAAGCCTGGTTGCCTATCCAAGATTAATGAGCCCAGTTTGTCCTATTTTACCCATAGCTGGAGGGAGGATAGTTGAATATTTTATGGGCACTATGCTAGTAATATTATGACTGTTATTCAATGTTATTAAGTGAAATTCATCATTGAGGAAATGAAATGATTAATTCTTTCTTTCACCGCTTAAATCATCGTCTTATAGTTGTTGATCATTATCCGATTACTAAGAACGGTCATGACTAAGACCAAATTTATGCAAATTGAAATTAGGGATTGATGACTGAGATTTTTTTTTATTTGCAAATTGTCCACTTTGCAAATGAAAATAATCACTGCACAAGTGATGGGTTAATTCTTTTTTTTTTTTTTTTTTTTTTTTTTTTGGTGGGGGGAGGGGGCATCGTAGATATCCTAACATCAAGAGAAATGCCAAATAGTGAAAAAGATATAATATAAAATGAAAATGTTTTTAGTTAAATGGTGAATATCATGTAACTCTTTGGCTGAAGAGTTAGAAAAATGAAAAGAAATATATTGGCTGCTTCCATGGCTGCTTTTAAACCCCTTGTTGAGTTATTTTTTTATGCCAAAGTTAGTTTTAAAAAAAACCTAATACGTTTATATATGCATCTTATCTATTAATAATGGAGATTTGCTTCCCGTTTTTGTCTGTAACAAAAACTACGTCACTGCTTACATCACATTACCCAAAATCGTCATAACATAGAATAAAATTTATTCTACAATTTTTGGCATGTTCAAATTTTGAGTGTATTTATTCAATAAATACACTCAGAATTTGAACATGCAACATTAGACAGCTACACAAAACAATCTATCAACATCAGCAAGTAGAGAGCAAAGAGCAGAACACACTGGCTTCAAAAATCCAGTCCCCTCCCTTCCTCCTCTCATTAAAATACCAAACCACAGCGTATATAAACAAACCACTAAACCAATTTCCCATTTGGTCTGAAGATTGCATAGGTGAGAAACTGTCAGTAACCAACTGTTAACTCCATGTCCACACTACCTTGACTTGAATATAAATGCACTATCAATGATATTGAGAACAGTCTATCTACAAATATACCAACCATATTATCTACAATATATATATATATATAATATATATATATATATATATATATGTAATATTATGAAAAAATTGAAAAAACACAAGTTCATAAACGAGTAATATTTATTTCGTCCACGCTGCAATGTTTCGATCTGTTTCAATAGATCTTCATCAGGGCTTTCATTAGTTTGAGGGAAAAAATAAAAGTATCACAGAAAATGAACTTGTGTTTTTCAATTTTTTTATGATATTACATACTGTCAGATTCACTTCCACTTTTTCCTCACACACACACACACACACTTATATATATATATATATATATATATATATATATATATATATATATATAGCTTTAAAAAATTCATCATGTATATATCAAAAAACATTCCAAGCAAATTTAACCAGAAGATGGTTTTCACTGAACAAATGGACTTATCACTTTTACCAATACATTTTTCTGCCCAATTTTTTTGTGGCTTATCAAACATTTTGAAAACTTTTTTGAAACTTTCTATTATTTCTTAAATCCAACCCCTCCTCATCGTGGCAGGGCCATTTAAACTTGGTAGTATCAGAGCCATGCCATTGGGAATTTCAGTTCCTGGTAGAGTCACCCAAGGTGGACAGGTTTGGCACTCAGTGGTATTAGGGCCACAACCCAGCCAAAGGGGCTCTGGTGAAAATCCAAAGGGTGTCTCCATCATTGTCAGGAATCAACGGCTTTTGGTATACTTGTCACTGCATCTGTGGAAAATCTGTAGCAAACAAGGGCATCTCCTTCCCCTGACCGGGATATTCATGTGGGGTTTGGGGACTACTCATGAATTTTCTATTCTCTTGTTACTTCTTCCATGAATTCAGCACAGGTAAATTTGTTGGTTGGAGCCAGCTCAACCAACACAGGGTGACTGTTGTAATAGATAAACAGAGAGATACTATGATCAAAATAATTAGTATTTCTGAATTCAAGGGGTACAACTTCAGAGTGGACTTTCCTCACTCAATTACATGTTTTTTTTTTCAGTTGGTGAGACAACATTCCTTTCTCGGGTTTGCAGTTAAAGATACCAACAGGTATCCTGGCAAAGGAAGGCGAGGAAATTCTGATTTGGAAACGAGGTTCAGTTTGTTCCCATCTTCCCTTGCCAGGATCACATCAAACTTTTCAACATTGCGGACAAAGAAGACAGTGAGAATTTTCCTGCTAAGGATTTAATCATCACCAAATATAAAATGGTGGGACCATATGACCTTTAGGCACCCCTTTTTGATCTTGATTAAGAAAGGACATGTTCTTCATTTACACCATCAATATCCGGTTGTTTTAACATACAATTTTTAGATTTTTTTTTTTTAATTATAAAATTAACCCCTAACCCTAACCATAACCCCTAACAAACAACTAGATATTGACAGTGTAAATGAAAAACATGTCCTTTCTTAATCGAGATCAAAAAGGGGTGCCTAAAGGTAATATGGTCCAAATGGTGGGTGACATGACAGGAAGATATTTTCCCCTACAAGAAGTTGGACTCGTCCAACAAAACAAATAAATAATATGGACTACATGAGAGTATTGTTCAAGTTGTAGCTAATTGCTACAGAGAATTTAATTACTGTTGTGGAAAAGCTGCGTGTTGCACTTTATTTTATTTATATCTTTTGTACCAAAGGTAATAAACCTATTGTTGGATTTTGTGTCAAATATTCAGCTCTGTTACAAGTTGAATGCATAACTAACTCTAGAGTGTTGGTAGGTGGTTTATATACAGCTTTGGGTTATTCCATTATGAACTCTGGCAAGTTCACTTCCTGGATTTTGATTGGCTGATGGTTTTCAGGGTGAGTAAAGATATGGATAAGTACCCACTCTTCAGCCATCAGTCTGCACTATGCCAGCAGCTTGCATGTTGTTCTTGTCTGCTAACTCGACTGTAGTTAGAATCCCACTGTGACAGTGAGTATTGTATTGTTTCTATGATGTCTGGGGGATATCTTCTACACCTATGTTAACCTTTCTTCCAGATTTCGATATTGTTATTTGATAACTCGGACACAATATTAACAGTATTTTGAAGCTGGTTATCACTGAATGTAAAGCTGGCAAATCGTCATTTAAATTTGTGAATTTGGTGACAAAATGTTTCTTGAAGAAACTTAAAGTTTTCAAAAAGGATTAAAGAAATGAAAAAAGGTCTTGCTTTTCTAATCTGTATGCATCCACACGAGTGTAGGATGTGACACAATTTCTTAAGTGGAGTTTCGGACAAAACACACACCAATTATTACCAGCCAAAATACATGAGAGACCTCTTAAAAAAAAACAGAAGACATCTTGAATTTTCTAAAGAATAAAAGCAACCTTTTCATCAAAAACTTTGAGGTGTAACACATATTCTCAAAGATGCGTGGTTCAAAGTTAACTGACCTGAAAAAATGAAAAGTTTTTAAATAAAATAACTGATGCATTATATCTTTTATTCATTAATATATCAATGCTGAAAATTTCATTAAATTCAATTAATTCACTGATTTTTGGGGTTTTTTTTTTTTTTTCGGCAGGGTGACTTATGATGGTGGAATTTAGGTCTGTTAAGTTTGATTTAACCCGGGTGTTTTTCATCTGACCACAACCACATCATATATATACATTGAACACTCATGTATTTTAACATAAGGATGTGTCCAAATACCTAAATATTTTGATATTAATCACACACACACACACACACACACATACACACACCAACTCCTCTGCACAAATAGGATTTGACACAAGGTCAATTTCTTGAGCAGAGTTTAATTGGTTTGAATTCAGAGTTTTCCTTCTCCTATACTGGTTGCCTAACCAAGGTTAAAGACCCCAGTCTGTCCTCCTATTTACCCATAGCTGGAGAGGGAATAGCTGGATTCATACCTTTTCCCAAGGGTATTAGCACTATGTGAAATGCAATTGGATGGTCTCGATTATTCCTCTGATTTCCAAATCACCCAAATTCTTTTCCAAAGCTTTGGGGACCGTTCCAAGGGAACCAATTACAATTGGTACGACCTTCATGTTCCACAGTTTCCTCAGTTCTCTGTATTATTATTATTATTATTTGCATCTTTATTGCATATGATATTTATTTCAACTTCCTATCTATGTAGTTTATATTGACGGAAGCCTTGCAGACTCTAGAAGTCAGTTACCATTTGTCCAGGATTTGATTGTGAGAGGTAGTCAAAGAAATCCATGCTGTTGGCACACCTTGATAATAATAATAATGATAATCATATTATAATAATCATCAGAGACTCACCTGCAATCAATAAGAATAATGTAATACCTTTCCTTACCTTGATTTGATATTTATCTATATTTACAATGTGTAGCAATTTTCTGTTCTGTTACAGCATTCACCCTTGGTTAGTTGAACTGGCTCCAACCAACAAATTCACCTGTGTGGAAGGAGTAACAAAGGAATATGAAATTCACAAGTGGTTACCAAGCCCTGCATTCATATCCCGGTCAGGGGAAGAAGATGCCCGGGTATATTCGCAGTGTTCCGTCCCGGCCTCCTGCATCAAAAACCGCTAGCCGGTGTCACTTGAAAAAAAACTAGGGTTTGGTTTAGGGTTAGTTTAATGGGAAAATAAATATTTTGGGCTCAGTTTTTTCTGGGTTAATTTTAACTGGGGGGGGGTAGGTTTTCGGGAAAAACGCCCTAAGTTGGTTGGTTTTTTTTTTTTCAAGTGACACCACTTTGGCTACAGACTTCAATCGGAGCTGGTATTTTTTTTTTTCAGCAGCCACCGGCTAGCGGTTTTTGAGGCAGTAGGCTGGGACGGAACTCCGCGAATATTACCAGATGTCCTTGTAAAGTATCTGTATCAAATAGAGCATCCATTGTTGTTTAATCAATGCTCTGGATTTCCATTGCCTTTTAATAATTCAAAAATATAATAATCACAGTCTTAGTATTTGGCACTCACCAAATGTCATTTCTCTTTCACAAGTTTGTTTGGTTAAATGTACGGAACAGAAACTAAAGTCACTTATCAGTCAATGTTGGCTGGGGCAGAAGAATACACCAACTGCACCTCTGCAGAGGGGTAAAATCTCCCCCCCGCCAATGGGGCCACCTGTTAGCCCTGACTGGCAACCTGTGATGCTTAAGGACGGAATCCTGGTGACTAAGTAGTCCATGATATGCAACACTCCACTTTGTCCTTTACTTCGGCTAGACGAGCAGTCGGAGAGCCCCCTCCGATTAATCAGCTACTTACGTCAAGCCCTAGCACCTATATGATTGTCTCAACCCTATTGCCCTTATGGCAAGCCCCAACCCTTTTTGTGATATATGTGCTAGAAGGTGGTGGCTGAGAGTCTCATTGTCCTGGGTATGACATTAAACTCTATCTGGTGGTAAGGTTCCAATTATGGAGCTCTGGGGAATGTGGTGTACCCTTATATCACCTTTACTCGCAGGTCTACTCTGACCCAGAGTGGTAGTATCTGTTAGGGTCCCATCTGTGAGTTAAATAGAAAAAAATGAGTTTTTAAAAATGTGTTAAAAAAATAGTTTTTAAAAAAATTGAGTACCCATCAAGAATGAATAAAACAAAATATCTTCGGCATTAAATTGACCCAACAAGGGTTGACATGCCGTAAAACCTGACCAACCAGCCAACCACTCATCAGTCAACTAGGTACAACATAAAATAGTAGTAGTAGTCGTCGGGGTGGGCTAAAGTCGGTATCAGCCAATCAGCGAGGGAGTCGATCCCCTTTTCACTAGCGCTAGACCAAGGAGATGTTTTTGCTCTTCTAGGAGAAGGAAAACTGAATTCAAAACCTGCTAAACTCTGAAATTGACCTTTTGTTGTATCCAGAGGGGTTGGTATGTATGTGTGTGTGTGTGTGCATATATATATATATATATATATATATAAAGTAGTTGTCAGGGTGGCCTAATGTCGGTATGAGCCATAGAGCGAGGGAGTCTATCCTCTTTTCCCTAGCACTAGACCAAGGAGATTGTTTTTGCATCTGAGGTGGAGCGCCACACCTACCATCACCTCCTTACTTTACCGCACAGAACTCTGTGATACTCATCCGCTGAGTTGGCGAGGGCCGGTATCAAACTAGGAACCTTGTGGTTTCTAGCTGAGTGCTGTAACGACTGAGGTAAACTCATGATAGATAAACAGATTTAGAGACCAACTCTAGGTAAGGCTTTTAGTAAGATATTATTTGAAATATTCAATATATTAGAATTCACTATATTAAATTTCCAGGTAAGAAAACAAGGACAAAGTGTTGCAATGGACACATATTGTGTTATTCACATAATAAACAATAGTTTATGTGTCTGAGCAGTTACTTGGCAATAATGTATTCTTTCTCTATTCTCTCCTTTTATTATTCTTGGCTGATGAAGATGTCAGTTAATTCTCATAGAGAAAACTGTTGAAGGAAATACTCGGATAAGACTTAAATCTTATTGTTAGTCAAGTCTACAAATAGGAAAGCCAAGCCAGTTTTGTCAGCACTTAACTCAATCTGTATATTTAGTCGGCTCAAAAACTAAACTACAAACTAAAATAAATACTAACGGTAAATTCTTTAAGAAGAATTGACCTCTGACCTTGGTTAGTGTAAAGAATTTTTTTTTTTTTTTAAATATTGTTGGAAAGAGGGCTGTGGAATTGGAGTCATAGAATTGGAAGTAATTAAAGGGTCACTGGAGTCAGTCAGTAAAACTATACCGACTCCAGTTAAATTTACACTTTTTATATTTAGCTCAGTCGGTAGAGCGTTCGGCTAAAAACCAAGAGGTTCATAGTTCGATACCGGTCCTCGCCAACTCAGCGTATGAGTAGCACAGGGATCTGTGCGGTAAAGTAAGGAGCTGATGGTAGGTGTGGCACACTACCTCAGACACAAAAAAATAATCTCCTTGGTCTAGTGCTAGGGAAAAGAAGACAGACTCCCTCGCTGTATGGCTCATACCGACATGAGGCCGCCCCACGACTTTACTTTATATATATATATATATATATATATATATATATATATGCACACACACATACATACATACCAACCCTTCTGGATACAACACAAGGTCAATTTCAGAGTTTAGCAGGTTTTGAATTCAGTTTTCTTTCTCCTAGACTGGTTGCCTAACCAAGGTTGAAGAGCCCAGTCTGCCATACTATTTACCAATAATTACAAATAGTTAGATTCATACCTCTCCCAAGGGTATTAGTACTTTGAAATGCAATCAGCTTCATCCAGGATTTGAACTCATGTCGACAAGTCCATTTTCTACAACTCTAACCATTACACCACGTGCTTCCACATACACATTATATGGCCCTATTTTAGTCTGTAAAGGTATATAGTGCACACTCCTCATAAATAGATTATAAAAAATCATCAACTCTAACCATTACACCACGTGCCTCCACATACACATTATATGGCCCTATTTTAGTCTGTAAAGTTATATAGTTCACACTCCTTGTAAGTAGATTATAAAAAATCATGGTTGTATATTCTAACTCCTGCACTTCTTTCAGATCTAAATGGCTATTATAAAATGAGTTTCAAAAAGTTAACATCATTTAAAATGTACAGAGCAGGTAAAAAAAGAGTTGGTAAAACTATACAAACTCATACTACAGTTGAATTTACACTTTATATGGCCCTAGTTTACTCTGTAAAGTTATACAGTGCACATTCCTTATAAATAGTTTTTTTTTTAAATAATGGTTTTATATTTATTTGTAGGCCATAATCACTTAATTACATAAAGAGGAGTTGGAGTCAAAGGTTTTGTGTTCCGAGTCCACAGGCCTTGTTAGAAAGGTGTAGAATAATCATACTAAGTCCAATTACCGTAGAATTGACAAGACAGCAAGCAGTCGTAACCCAATACAATTCTGGTTTGCTGCAAAGACTACTGCAAATGCAGGATATTTATGAAGCCTCAGAGGATCATACAAACCAAGCAGCCAATCAGGACTCAGGGAATGGAATCACCCGAATGCATGAGTGGACTATTCTGAATTCCCATAAATACCAGTTGTCTTGACACTGGTTCAGTTGTGCTTGGCCAGTCACATTGTTCAAACCAATAGTAGACTGACTGACTGACTGACTGACTTCCTTCAATAGAAGGTCAGTCGGTCATTTTTACAGTATAAATGAAGAATACGATCTATCTAATTAACCACCTGGTTGACTGGGATTCTTGGTGGCTGAGCAGCCCATGGCATGCAACACTCAACATTAGCCCTTACTTAGGCTAGATGGGCAGTCGGAGAGGCCCCCTCAAATGCGTCAGCTGGTCATATCAAGCCCTACCACCTATATTGTCCAACACTTTTGCCCTTATGGCAAACTCCAGCTGAGGCTCTTTTTTAGTGGGGGGGGGTCTTACCCCTCATCAGGGGTTATAGTCAGCATATGCTAAGTCCCACCGACATGGTGTATTGTTCTACATTATATAAGTATTTATTGAAGTTAACTGTTACAAGGTTATGATAATGAGTCACTCGGTGAGAATCGAATTCATGATCTGTTGGACTATTATTGCTCTCAATAGGCATCCAAACAAAAGCATATCCTGGTATGACTTTAAACTGCATCTAATGGTGAAGTTCTAATTTCGGAGCTCTGGGGAGTGTGGAGTACCTTTTCATCACCATTACCCCATGTCCACCCTGACCCAGAGTGGTAATACTTGTTAAGGTCCCATCTATGGGTTAAATAGAAAAAATGAGTTTTAAAAAAATGTGTTTAAAAAAAAAATTTGAATACCCATCAAGATTGAATAAAACAAAATGTCTTCAGCATAGCATAACCCAACAAGCATTGACATGCCGTAAAATCCAACCAACCAACCTGTTTGATTGATTTTAATGGCATATCAACCCATCTAGAGGTTATTTTATGCCTAGAGGTTAGGGAATCATGTTCCTTTATATGTTCATATTTACATTCTTGTGTAATTGTTTCTTAAGAGACCCTTATGGCAAGCCCCAACCCCTTTTTATCATATGGGTGCTAGAAGGCGGTGGCTGTGGGTCTACATGTCCTGGGAATGACGTTAAACTCTATCTGATGGTGAGGTTCCAGTTTTGAAGGTTTGGGGAATGTGGAGCATCCCTTCATCACCATTGCTCCCTGGTCCACTCTGACCCGAAGTGGTAGTACCTGTTAGGGTCCCATTTATGGGTTAAATAGAAAAATGTATTTATAAAAAAATTGTATTATCCATTAAGAATTGATTTATTTCAAAACTTTATCGGCATTAAATGACCCACTGAGGTTGATATGCCATAAAACAAAACAAAAAAAAAACAAAAAAAAATTCTTAAGAGACCTCTGTTTTATTGTTTTCTTGGGGGTTGGTAAATACATACAATAACCCCCATCTGACTAAATTTTAAGAACAGTTTTTCTTTTTGGCCATTTTGGCAACACGTCACTACACTTGTTTAAAATACAGGATTATTTTCTTAAAACATTTTGTCTCTGTCTTTTTTTTTTTTCCTCCAAATAACCAATGCTAGTTGGGACTAACATGCAGTAATGTGTTCATGTCAACTTAAAATATGTCTAATTTGTTTTTTTGTATTTGTTTCAGGTTCTATCGAGGAGGAACTTGGGGAAAAATTTACCTTGAATGATGCATTTGACATGAATTACAAACCAAATTTTTTTTCTGTTGACTGGATAGCAGGTAAGTAAAGATTTTATCTTTTAACTCTAACAATATTTTGTCTTCAGATCTTTAAAAAGACAAGCGTTTCTCATTTCATATTTACAAACGGTTTATTTTGGTTAGTTTAATGGCATGTCAAACCTTGTTGGCTTACTTAATGCCAAAGTCTGTCTCTTTTGCAAGCAAGTATATAGTTAAAAAAAACTAACCCTCAACATCAAGGCATAAATTCCCTTTATTCTCTCTAAAAAAATATTATTTTTCTTTTTAAAAGAAAAAAAAAGAGAAAGAGAAAATAAGAAAATTAACTCATTTTATCAAAAACTTTTCTTGGAATTCAAATAATGTGTTTGATCTTTTTTCAAAATGTTCCACTGCAATGTATCATTATTATAGTATACTATAAATTTGATAACAATTTGATGAAATTAATATACTATATTAAGTATAGTATATCATTTTTTAAATTGAAAAGTGCATTGACTTGAAAACATTATGAAAAGAAAACTAAATTTTTTAAGAATTGATACATACTTTTTAAAAAAGAATTTTGAATGTGCTTAACTCGAGTGTCTCAAAGTTTTTTAAAAAAAGGTTTTGTTTACATTGATGAATGGACTAGGGTACAAATTTGTCAACTTCAAATTACCAGCAGCAGCGCCATTTTACTGTTCATACAGGCAGCAGCCAGTAGAAATTTTTTGTATATTAGCAGCAGCAGCTATTCCACGATTCATTTGATTTTTGTTTAATTAATTATATCCCTTAAGTAAAAATCAATAACCAAATTTGGTATGTTTTTTAGTTAGAAGGATATTAATGTGTATGCAAGATTTTGAATCCGAGTGACCTCCCGTTTTGGAGTTATACATCAACACGTACATTCCAAAATGGAGATTGTGGGTTTGTCTGTCTGTAACCGAAACTATATTACTATACAAGTCACAATTCCCTTTAGTTATTTACATCACATTCTCCATGATTTTATTTTTAATTTGAACTTCAATTATTAATAAAATTGTTTTACATCATTAAGACTGTTGACCATATCTACATACTAATACCATGCAATTGTATTTATATATACAACAAAATAGCGGATTACATTGTGAATGGGAAGGCTAATTTACATATTGATCTTAAAAATTTGATTTTAATAAATATATGCTTAGTATTATTGATTTCTAATTGTTTCGTTTTATTTTAATGAATTTGAGCAAAAACCTCGGGGATAAATCTTAAAAGAAATCCATTAACAAGAAGAAATAACTGTAAATTTATTCTTTACTTCCTATTTTAATTAAAGAGTTAAATTAGGAAAATTTACCAATGAAAGACGGGAGTAACGGAAAATGATGGAAGAGTTAGTTTCAAAGTTGTTCTATTTTTCAATCATACCCCCTCTGTTCCAAATCTTTTTATCTGCATTCTTATTCAGTTTCATTAGCTTTTCTAATTTAATACGATATTTTATTATATTAAAACTTAAATACTTGCAGAGGGTGCATATATTTGCTAGTATATAGTAATATTTCATGAACACAGTTTTTTTTTTCTTCCCAAGCATTACCAGGTATCTCTTCTAGTAATACAATTTAGCACATGTGATCATTTTAAAACACAAAGATTTAAAGTAATTGTTAAAAACTTTTTTTGTATTTAATATTTGATTAACAAATTAAGGTTTGTTTAATTACAATACTTCAATATTTATTCACCTGCTTTTTGCAATGTTTATTTTTTAGTCAGATACTGATTATCTATAAACATATTCTTTTGAAGTCAGTTTAATTTTGTTAAACTCAATAAATTTGTTACTCTGGGCCCCCCGAGGGCTGTCCTTCATCTGCTGTGATAATTGGGTTAATTTGCTTTGTTTAATAAAAACATGCATAAGGATTGGATGTAAAATTGTTGGTTTTAGTGATAAGGTTACTCTAAATATTCACTCCTCTCTCTCTCTCTCTCTATATATATATATATCTATCTATCTATCTATCTATATCTATCTCTCTCTCTCTCTATCTATCTATCTATCTATATCTATCTATCTATCTATATCTCTATCTGTCTATCTATATCTCTATCTCTCTATATCTATCTATCTCTATCTATATCTATCTATCTCTATCTATATCTATATCTCTATCTGTCTATCTATATCTATCTATCTATATCTCTATCTATATCTATATCTCTATCTATATCTCTATCTCTATCTATATCTATCTATATCTATCTATCTATATCTCTATCTATCTATATCTATATCTATCTATCTATCTATATCTCTACCTGTCTATCTATATCTCTATCTATATCTATATCTATCTATCTCTCTATCTATATCTATATATATCTCTATATATATCTATCTATCTCTCTCTCTCTATCTATCTATCTCTATCTCTCTATCTATCTATATCTATATCTATCTCTCTATCTCTCTCTCTCTCTCTATATATATATATATATATATATATATATATATATATATTAAAAAAATTTTGGGATGAAACAAAGAAATCACAGTGCTCAACCACAAATTTGTAGGAGCTTTATTTATTTGTTGAATTGTTTAAATATAATTGTTTTCCATAAGTAACTACCCAGGTTTCAGGTTATTTCACCATCATCAGGTTGCTAATAATTCTTCTGGTGTTTATGCAAAGACATTTCTTGCTGTTATGTTTTTGGACCGCAAATTACGTCCGTTGATTATTGTGGACTATTATTGAATAACTTTATGAGCATTTTTTTTTTTTTAAATGCAGAAATTGAAAAATTCAAAATTAAAATCGAAAGCATAAAGAGCGTCCACAATAATCAACCAACGTAATTTGTGGTCCAAAAACATAACAGCAAAAAATGTCTTCGCATAAACACCAGAAGAATTATTAGCAACCTGATGATGGTGAAATAACCTGAAACCTGGGTAGTTGCTTATGGAAAACAATTATATTTAAAAATTCAACAAATAAATATATATATATATATATATATATATATATATATATATATATATATATTTATATTTTTGTGGTAGTAAGTGGCGATAGCGATTATGGGTTTGGAATGGTAACAATTAAAGAGAGTGGGTCAACTCACACTTGGCGCTCTTAGAAAGGCTAAAAGCATATAGGTAGTGTTTAGTTAAGATATATATAGCGAGGGTTAAATTGATATGCAGAACTCGAGAGAGGGATTGGTGACTTTATGACTTAATTGCCAATTACTGCTAATTAAAAGGATGAAAATGTTTTTTTTTTTTCAAACATAATTTAATCATAGACCTAATGAATAACTAAGCATAATTTTCGTGTCATTAAACTAAACAGTAAAAAAGCCTTTAAGATCTAAAAAGTGATTCGCTCAGCTTTAGTATAATAATAATATATATATATTGATATCATATTTCAAACCGTCTACCTTTCCAGCGTTTCTCTTCAAATTTTGAACAGATTGATAAACAATGACTACCACAGTCTTCTTCATTATTCTGCGATAAAAATTTTTTACTCTTCCTTATATCAACAAAAGCCCTGAAGAAGATCTGCTTAACAGATGGAAACACTGCAGCGTCGGCTAATAAACTTATCACTCATTTTTTAAACCTGTGTTTTTTCAAATTTCTCACTATACTACATACCGTCAGATTCACTTTCATTTCTCTTCACATATATATATATATATATTCTCTCTCTTTCCCTGACTCTTCTTTTTTTCCTTCACTCTTTCATTCTCTTTCCATCATTCTCTCTAGCTCCTCACTCTTTCATATTCTCTTTCTCCCTCTATCTCTCTCTCTCTCTCTCATATATATATATATATATATATATAAGGGGCTGGGTTAGCTCAGTCAGTAGAGCGTTCGGCCAGAAACCACAAGGTTCCTAGTTCGATACCGCTCCCCGCCAACTCAGCGTATGAGTAGCACAGGTATCTGTGTGGTAAAGTAAGGAGCTGATGGAAGGTGTGGCGCTCCACCTCAGATGCTAAAAACAATCTCCTTGGTCTAGCGCTATTGAAAAGGGGATAGACTCCCTCGCTGACTTGCTGATACCAACTTTAGGCTGCCCCGTTGACTTTACTTATATATATATATAAAGTATAAATAAAAGGATATGAAAACACACAATATGCTGTTAAAGGGAAAATATTTTATATCATATTCATAGCTAATATTGAACAATATTTTGATTTATAAAAATCATCTTCAGAATTCAAGAATCGAAATATTGTTCAATATTAGCTATGAATATGATATAAAATATTTTCACTTTAACAGCATATTGTGTCTTTTCATATCCTTTTATCTATACTCATACCATCAGATTCATTTCCTTTCTCTTAACTTATATATATATATATGTGAGAATGGGAAATGAATCCGACAATATGAGGAAAAAATGAGAAAAGAAATGTAGATGGATAAAAATGAATTTTATCGTTATCACTTTTAATCGATATCACTTACACATGTGTTTCGGTCTGTTTATCAAAATGTAATAATAACGTAAATTCATATACATTTTGATAAACAGACCGAAACACATGTGTAAGTGATATCGATTAAAAGTAATATCGATAAAATTCATTTTTATCCATCTACATTTCTTTTCTTTACTCATTTTTTCCTACATATATATATATATATATATATATATATATATTAATATATATATGAGAGAGAGAGAGAGAGACAAATATCTAGATAGATTGATATTGAGATATGACTTTCTCTTACCTTAACTATTTCTTTTTTCTTTCTTTTTCTCTTTTCTTTCTTTCTCTCTCTCTCTAATCCATTAACTTTATCTTTCTTTCTTTTTCCTCATCTCTCTTTCCTTATAGCTTTCTTTTTCACCTCTTTCTATCTCTCTTTATTTTTCTCTTTTACCTTATCTCTCTTTCCTTTTATCAGTCTGTCTCTCTCTCTCCTTGATAATTGATAGGTGCTATACTTAATTCAGTAGAGACTTGGATATCATGTTTTATCCACAAGCCAAATATACACAGCTGTGATTCCACAGGAAAACTAGTTTATACAAAAAACTACCATCAGTAAATTTATTTATGGCTCACCCTCCAGATAGCCTTATGTTTACTTCAAATTTTGCTGCCAGTACCTATGAGTCTAAGAAATTACCAGAGAGAGAAAAGATCCTTCAACATGCAACCTTTCATCAAACAAATCCGATTAAGCCTTGTTAGTAATAATTACCACAATTACCACCATTTTTAATCAATTAAAATTACTTGTTAATGAATTTAATTAGTATTTGTTTTTATTAATTAATCCTTCTTTTTAATAAAACTAATTTCATATCAGAAACCAAATGTATTACTCTGCTTATGAATAATATCATTGCTTTTAATTATTTATCTGTATTGTTGGACTGTAGTGACATTTTGAGTAGATTAAGTATAGAGATAAACACAATATGGGAACCAATCATTGAAAAGGCTAAATCAGATTGTTTTTAAATTAAATTACTTTAGAAATAAAAAAATAAGTCGTCGGGGCGGCCTAATGTTGGTATGAGCCATACAGCAAGGGAGTCTATCCCCCTTTTACTAGCGCTAGACCAAGGAGATTGTTTTTGCGTCTGAGGTGGAGTGCCACACCTACTATCAGTTCCTTACTTTACCGCACAAATCCATGTGCTACTCATACGCTGAGTTCGAAAAAGACTGATATCCTTGGATTTTACACCTCTATAGCTGTACAGGAAATACCAATAAACATTTTTTTTTCTAAATGATTGTGATTCTTCTCATGACACATGTCAGATTGATAGGCATGCAAAAACAAAGACGTCATTATTTGAATGAGATCTTCAAAAGTTCTTTGATGCCTTGTTTGATCAACAGTCAAACAATTAAAAATGATTTCCCAGGTTGGGTCATATTATTTTGAACATGCATAATATATATTATGTTTGGTGTAATGGTTATCGTCATAGGAAATGGACTCGGCAATCCATGTTCAAATCCTGGACAAGGCTGTTTGCATTTCACATATTGCTAATACCCTTGGTAAAGGTATGCATCCAACTATTTTCCCTCCAGTTATGAGTTAAGTACTAGGACAGATTGGGCTCATTAACCTCAGTTTAAGCAACCAGTCTAGTAGAAGGAAAACTCTGAATTCAAACCTGTTAAACTCTGCTAAAATAATAGACCTTGTGTCGTATCCTACTGATGCAAAGGGGTTGATAAATATATACATAGTTTATACTAGAAGTGGCTACCCAGCATCAACTGGGTATAGCTTGTGTATTGATTTGTTTACTTTTGAGATTTACAAACAATGGACATTTTTAAGTAGAATTTCTATGCTATTTCAATTTATGTTAATTTTTAGATATCTTTGAATATAAATCAAATCTTCATAATTTTGGCGCATAAAGCAGGAGCTGGTAATATTTAATGTGTATATATATTTACTTTGTCATTAATTGTTTTATTTTCATAATTTCATCTGGACATACATACTTAACAAACTGCCCTTTATATATGTATAATAGATTATCCGGTGGGGTTTAGAACATATCTCCACAGGAGGTCTTATTGTACGTAAAGTCATTAGTGTATTATTTTACAGATGAGAATAGCCTTGATTTGTAAAAAAATGTGCTGAGTGGCTCAAATCGCCTGAGTTCAAAAGGCAAGATCAGTTGAGAAAACTGACTCTTCATGCTGAGCTTAGATTCAAACACTTTGATCTCACATAATGAATCCTTGTGACATTTTCCTTTCACCTTCTTCTAGGAATTCTTTTGACACCAAGTCATTCAGTCTAAGCCATTTCAAATATTTCTTTACAAGAATGAAATCTTTTCCTTGCCTATTTATGAAATGTCCTGCAAATGACCTTATGGGAGATTTAACCCAAATTTTCCTTAGTGTTTTAGAAGTTTTGATATTAAGAAGGCATATACCAGTCTTAAAAAGGAAAGGCTTATATATACCACTCTTAAAAAGGGAAAGGCTTATTATATACCACTCTTAAAAAGGGAAAGGCTTATATATATACCACTCTTAAAAAGGGAAAGGCTTATATATACCAGTCTTAAAAAGGGAAAGGCTTATATATACCAGTCTTAAGAAGGGAAAGGCTTATATATACCAGTCTTAAAAAGAGGAAGGCTTATATATACCAGTCTTAAAAAAAGGCTTATATATACCAGTCTTAAAAAGAGGAAGGCTTATATATACCAGTCTTAAAAAGAGGAAGGCTTATATATACCAGTCTTAAAAAGAGGAAGGCTTATATATACCAGTCTTAAAAAGAGGAAGGCTTATATATACCAGTCTTAAAAAAAGAGGAAGGCTTATATATACCAGTCTTACAAAAAAGAGGGCTTATATATACCAGTCTTACAAAAAAGAGGGCGGCTTATATATACCAGTCTTACAAAAAAGAGGGCGGCTTATATATACCAGTCTTACAAAAAAGAGGGCATATACCAGTTTTAAAAAACTGTCTGGCTTGGTTTCTTTGTTTAATGACATATCACCCTTCATATTTTTATGAAGGTTTTTTATATATTCCTTTTCTCCCCAAATTAGAATTACTTTCTTTGTCTTTCTTCCTAAAATTTAATAGATGAATATAACTTGCGTAGTTAAGATAAAAAATTAACATTGAATTTAAATTTATTATAGTTTATATTCTAAATCTGAGCTATGCAGGTTCAAAATCAAAACTAGTCAATATCTATGATTAAAAAACATACTAGCATTTTTAGTGACCATAAAAAAAATAACAGGATTATTTACATTTGGACTTTCTGGTTGGGACAGACAAAGTCTTCCCAGTTATTGATATAGATCAGTGGTTCTCAACCAGGGTCCATATAAAAAAATTTTGGACCCAGGCAAGCAAAATGTATTTAACTATAAAAATACAATGGGATTTTTAAACAATGAATGGCTATGGGTGTCCACCAGAGTAAAATAGGGTTAAAAGGGGGTCAATAGGTAAAAAAAGGGACCATATGACCTTTAGGCACTCCTTTTTGATCTAGATTAAGAAAGGACATGTACATGTATATTTACATCGTACATATCCGGTTGTTTTAACAGACGATTTTTAGTTTTTTTTTAATTATAAAAATAACCCCTAACAAACAACCGGATATTGACGGTGTAAAGGAAAAACATGTCTTTCTTAATTGAGATCAAAAAGGGGTGCCTAAAGGTAATATGGACCAAAAACGGTTGAGAACCATTGATATAGATGATTGTTATGCACAATGAATATCTTGGATTTTTATTGCTCAACATATTCTTACTCATTTGTTTATCGGATTTCAATTTCGTAAAAAGAAAAGAAAAAAAAATCTTATTTGAATCCTTTTTTTCTTTTTTCTTTTCATAATACTTAGTTTTATGAGTTATGAATATTCACTGAAATATTTTTGTATTATTTCAAGAATTTCAACAGGAAAAAAAAAATTGAAGACATTGGTGAGTAATTATTGGATTGGATTTACTACCCCACCCTCAGGAGCAAGATGTGACACAAGGTCAATTTTTTTAAGCAGAGTTTAACAGGTTCAAATTTAGAATTTTCCTTTTCTTAGACTGGTTGCCTAACAAAAAATGAGTAAGATATGACACAAGGTCAATTTTTTTAAAGAGAGTTTAACAAGATTGAATTTAGAGTTTTCCTTCTCTAGACTGGTTGCCTAACCAAGATTAAAAAAAGCTCAGTCTGCCCTACTATTTGCCTATAGCTAGAGGGAGAATAGTTGGATTCATAACTTTCCTAAGGGTATTAGTACTATATGAAATGCAACCAGCCTCGTCCAGGATTTGAACTCATGTCCCCACATACATACAGTGTGCAGAGAATCTGCAGTGAACAATGATAGGGATGGTTGGCGAGAGATTATTATGGATATCCTGCTACTGGTGCAGCATGATGATAATAAAGAAGCCAATGAAGTTATGTTTTACTTGGTGATGGGCCTCCTGCCTCAAAAACTGCTAGCCGGTGGCTGCTGAAAAAAAACACCAGCTACGATTGAAGTCCATAGCCGAAGCGGTGTCACTTGAAAAAAAAAAAAAAAAAACTATCAACTTAGGGCGTTTTTCCCAAAAACCCTAACCCTAACCACCCTAGTTAAAATTAAGTTTTACAAAATTTGTGGGTTCTGTTTTTTCTGGGTCACCCTGTATACAGGGTGATCCAGAGCCCCATTTTTTTCCCCATTAAACTAACCCTAAACCCCAACCCTAACCCTAGTTTGTTTGTTTTTCAAGTGACACTGCTTCAATCGTAGCTGGTGATTTTTTTTTTCAGCAGCCACCGGCTAGCGTTTTTGAGGCAGGAGGCAGGGATGGTTCTCTGCGAAGAGTACTGGTGATGGTTAATGGAATGAGTACAATCTACCCCAATGGATTAAATAAAGGGTTCAGTTTGAAGTTCCATGAATGCTCCCAATTCAACCAGAAACACCTGAAGGAGACCTGGGGAATATCAGCCAAAACATTGTGTATATAATAATAAAGATGAGGATAACAGTCGGAAAAATCTAAATAATACAAAAAAAAAATGTTTTTAAAAAAAGACACAAATATATATTAACCAACTCCTTTGCATGAGTAGAATGTGACACATGGTTGATTAATTAAGTGTGAAATGCAAACAGCCTCATCCAGGATTTGAACTCGGGTCATCGTACCCTTTCCTATGACAATAACCATTACACCACAAGTGCCTAGCATCTCTGTAAGTTTTGTATCTACATTGTTAATAGCGATTGTGAGTTACCTTCTCCTTTCCCAAGGGTATTAGCACTGTGTGAATTGCAAACAGCCTCATCCAGGATTTGAACTCTGGTCATCGTACCCATTTCCTATGACAATAACCATTACATCACAAGCGCCTAGCATCTCTGTAAGTTTGTATGTACATTGTTAATAGCGATTGTGAGTTACCTTCCCCTTTCCCAAGGGTATTAGCACTGTGTGAAATGCAAACAGCCTCATCCAGGATTTGAACTCAGGTCATCGTACCCATTTCCTATGACAATAACCATTACATCTAGCATCTCTGTAAGTTTTGTATGTACGCGATTGTGAGTTACCTTCTCCTTTCCCAAGGGTATTAGCACTGTGTGAATTGCAAACAGCCTCATCCAGGATTTGAACTCGGGTCATCGTACCCATTTCCTATGACAATAACCATTACATCACAAGCACCTAGCATCTCTGTAAGTTTGTATGTACATTGTTAATAGCGATTGTGAGTTACCTTCTCCTTTCCCAAGGGTATTAGCACTGTGTGAAATGCAAACAGCCTCATCCAGGATTTGAACTCGGGTCATCATGCTCACTTCCTCTGACGATAACCATTACATCATGCACCTCCACATAATACATAATATAGTTTTGCATACAGCATGCTGTAGTACCGAGTTGACCCCCAGGAAGTATTACCAAAACAAATGATTAATTTTCACAAAGAGAGGCAGGTAAAAGGTAGACGACAGGCAGCTAGCTACATGGTATATTACACTCTAGCATCAGTGTAGTGGGGGCGGAGTGGGGGAGTGGATGATGGAGGGAGGAAAGATGAGCTGGGGTGAGATTTTTAAGTGCAAATCACATTCAAAAAAGGAAAAAAGAAAAGAAATCTGTTAATAGAAGAAAACCTAATTTTAGCTGTGATGCTATTACATTGCAAGTATCTACTACCAAATTACAAAGTGAGGAGATGGGTGCTGCTGTACTTCTGTTGAAAATACCAAGGTCAACCGAGAAAAGAATACAATTCACTGTATCCCTGGAGTACTGTATTTTTTTGCTTGAAGGCAATTACAATGCGTATATCGCATAAAATTCGATAATTATAGTAAATAAGACTGTCTGAGGGAAATCGTTAGCATACATCGTTGATGAGACTTAATAATGTCGAAACAGTCTGTACGATGTTCTACAGACCGAACGATCCTTTGCCGAAATTCCCTTATGTTTATTTACTATAATTATCGAATTTTATGCGATATACGCATTGTAATTGCCTTCAAGCAAAAAAAATATAAATGATAATATATTTAACAATGCTTCTAAAAAACAAACATCTAAAAAAATCTTATATATATATATATATATATATATATATATAAATTTACCCAACCCTTCCACATGAGCAGGATGTGACACAAGGTCAATTTTTAAGTGGAGTTTAACAGATATCAGAGCCTGGTCAGTAGGGCTTTAGAATACACTGACTGCACATCTGATGAGGGGTAAGACACCTCCCCCCAATGGAGCCACCTGTTGGCCGTGGGTGGTGATCCGTGATGCTTAAGGACGGAATCCTGGTTGATGAGCAGTCCATGAGATGCAACACTCCACTTAGGCCCTTACTTAGTCTAGATGGATGGTCGGAGAGGACCCCTCCAATCAATCAGCTGGTCACATCAAGCCCTAGCACCTATATGATTGTCCCAACCCTATTGCCCTTATGGCAAGGCCCTCATGTCCTAGGTATGATGTTAAAATCTATCTGATAGTGAAGTTTGCATTCTGGAGCTCTGTGGAGTACCCCTTCATCACCGTTACTACCAGGTCCAATCTGACTTAAAGTGGTAGTACCTATTAGGGTCCATCTATGGGTTAAATAGATAAAAAAAAATGTGTTTTTAAAAATTGAGTTTAGAAAAAAATTGAGTACCCATCAAGAATGAATAAAACAAAACGTCTTAGGCAAAAATAACCCAATAAGGGTTGACATGCCAGAAAATCCAGCCAACCACACTAAGGCTCTCCTCTCTCCACTTTATTTTCTGTAAATAACCTCCAGGTGGTCTCAAAATTACTCTGCTCACTACCAGATTGTCTTTCCTCTAGGCATCACCTGCCTCCTTACTTGAGAGGGGTAAAGAATGGGTTTTATTGCCCAGTGCACCTGATGTACCTTATTAAGGGAATGATGGTGAAACTGGAACTATTTTTGACACAAAGAGCCTTGCTTCCTGCAGGGCACCTCATATTAACCTGACTTTGTGTAGTATTTCAACACTGTGAGTGGTTGGTTACATACGTCAATATTTTCACCCTCAAGGTGTGCAGATGTCTGTGTTGAATTAACTCTGGTACCCAGTTTCTCCACCACCTATATGAATTGTTTTTGGAATCTTATATATACAGTGTGTAGGAAGTGCATGGTGTAATGGTTAAAGTCATAGGAAATGGACTCGTCGCTCCGAGTTCAAATCCTGGACGTGGTAATTGCATTTCACTTAGCGCTAATACACTTGGGAAAGGTATGAATTCTACTCTCCATCCAGCTATGGGTAAATAGTAGGGCAGACTGAGCTCTTTAACCTTGGTTAGGCAACTGGTTTAGGAGAAGAAAAACTCTGAATTCAAACCTGTTAAACTCCGCTTAAGAAATTGACCTTGGGTCACATCCTGCTTGTGCGGAGGGGTTGGTAAATATGTATATATACAGTGTGTTACTGGGTGCCCTATACTTCTGGCCTTGTGCCATATCTAAGCTAGGCTTACTAAATAACTATATATACTGTCTGTCTGGGGATGCAATTCAAAACTAAGCCCTGTACCAAAATCAAGCCTGGGTAGAATTTTACGAGAAATTCGGTGATGGTATTTATATTAACCCCTGAATCCATTTGGGGTCACTAGAGACCAAATTACAATCTGTGGTGTGAGAAAATAGGAAAAGAATAAATAGGCTAAGGGGAATGACTCAATAAATTTGCAAATTCTATGAATTCCTATATTGTGCATTCAGTGTGTGTGTGTGTGTGTGTGTATATATATATATATATATATATATATATAAATAAAAGTCGACGGGACGGCCTAAAGTCGGTATCAGCCAGTCAGCAAGGGAGTCTATCCCCTTTTCAAGACCAAGGAGATTGTTTTTAGCATCTGAGGTGGAGTGCCACACCTACCATCAGCTCCTTACTTTACCGCACAGATCCCTGTGCTACTCATACGCTGAGTTAGTGAGGACCGGTATCGAACTAGGAACCTTGTGGTTTCTAGCCGAACACTCTACCGACTGAGCTAACCCGACCCCTTAAATGAAAAATAAAGGAAAGAAAATGCTGAATGGATAAAATAGATTTTATTTTATTTTACTGTCACATGTTTTGGCCAGGAGTTTATCCATGTACATATGTACTCTATCTATTATTTTAAATACAAAATAACAATAATAGAAAACTACAAAATATTGTTATTTTACTTTGTATTTAAAATAATAATAGATAGAGTACATATGTACATGGATAAATTCCTGACCGAAACAAGTGTCAGTAAAATAAAATCTATTTTCTTGGTAGAAACCTGGGTAGCTGTTTATAATAAACATTGATCTATAAAAACTATAACTATATAAGAGAGAATGGGGGTTATAACTCTTTTCTACTTCACCAGAAAATTTAATTACAAAGAGATGTGCAAATTGAGTAATGAATTTTTTAAGATGTTAAAAAAGGTCAAACATTTCCTTAACTGTGCTGGTCGTGGAACTGGTTTAGTCACCCATCAATAAAATATGTAACTAATAGTACTGGGTTGCATGGTACCAGTAACATACTTTGAGTGATCAGGCCACAATTCTGATATGGTTACCATATTAAAATGTAACAATAAAATGCTAAGAATTAAATACTTACAATTGCTCGTATTACAATTTCTTTTTTTCTTATTCCTTTTTTTTCTAAAACTCTTTTGTACATATGAAAAAATTAAATACTGATTAAAAATGGATATATTTTATTCTAAAATGAAAGTATTAATGATAAAACAAAGTTGAGTTATTATTAATTATTAAATTAAATGTTTTCATTTATTATTGTTATTTACTTCGCTGTAAAAAATAATTCAATTGATAAAACCACATACAAATTACATATTTAGAAAGATTATTTTATTTTCTTTCTAACCAAATAAATATTTCTAAGATTAGACCGGTGATACGTGAAAAATTCCAAGTTAAAATGATTAGGACACAAATTTGTCAACTTCAAATTACCAGCAGCGACTCCATTTTAAATCACGGCTGATATAGGCAGCAGTCAGCAAATTTTTTTTTATTAGCAGCAGCAGCTATACCACGATTATCGCAAATTATTTGATTTTTGTTTAATTAATTATATCCCTTAATCAGTAAAAATCAACAACCAAATGTGGTGTGTTTCTTAGTCATAAGAATGTCAAGGTGTATGCAATATTTTGAATCTGAATAACATCTAGTTTTTGAGTGATAAGTCGACACGTACATACCAAACTTTCTTATATATACTAGCAAATTTATGCACCCTCTGGGTGCAAGTTTTTAAGTTTTAATATAATAAAATATCATGTTAAATTAGAAAGGCTAATAAAACTAAATAAGAATGCAGATAAAAAGATTTGGAACTGAGGGGGTATTATCGAAAAATAGAACAGCTTTGAAACTAACTCTTCCATCATTTTCCATTACTCCCGTCTTTCACTGATAAATTTTCCTAATTTAACTCTTTACTTAAAATAGGAAGTAAAGGATAATATTAGTTATTTCTTCTTCTTAATGAATTTCTTTTAAGATTTATCCCAGAGATTTTTGCTCATATTCAATAAGATAAAACCAAACAAATAGAAATCAATAATACTTAGCATATATTTATTAAAATCAATTTTTTAAGATCAATATGCAAATTAGCCTTCCAATTCACGCTGTAAACCACTATTTTGTTTTATATATAAATACAATTGCGTATTATTAGTATGTAGATATGGTCAACAGTCTTAATAATGTAAAACAATTTTATTATTCATTGAGGTTTAAATAAAAATAAAATCATGGAGAATGTGTTGTAAATAACTAAGGGAACTGTGAATTGAGTAGTAATATAGTTTCGGTTACAGACAGACAAACACACAATCTCCATTATAATAAGATATATATATATATATATATATATAATGACATGAGTCTATTCACATTTTTAGTTTAAAAATTTAGTTTACCAAAATAGATGATTGGTTTACAGGAATTGTTGTATGGCAGAGGGAAAAAGATTTTTCATTTAACTTTGAGTTATTTTTAATTTTCCGTTACCCTCTTTGTAAGAGATGAGAAAATAAGATATTTTTATGATTCAAGATAAAATTTGAGTCAGTTTTATTTACGAGCTGCTAAATTTACTTGGAGTAAATTTTCATTGATTTATAAAATTAGAACCAAAATTGTTTTGTGTTTGATCAAGAATAGAAATTGTAACAGATGAATCTATAAAACCTGTAAATCTAATCAATTTGTTAAGGTGCACAGATTGACTTTGGTTGGCAAACGTGCAAAACATTTTCTTTAACGCCCATGTGGCTACTGATCTTATAAGCGTAGGGAGAAAGCTCTTTGCAGAATATATATATATATATATATATATATATATATATATATGTATATATATGTGTGTGTGTGTGTGTGTGTGTGTGTGTGTGTGTGTGAAGAGATGGAAGTGAATCCAACGGTATGTAGTATATTAAGAAAATTGAATAAAAAACACAGGTTTAAATAAGTCGAGTGGTAAGTTTATTGGCCAACGCTGCAGTGTTTCGATCTATTAATTAAATCATCTTCAGGGCATTTGTTGGTATAAGGAAGGTGATAAAAAATTTTTATCACAGAATAACGAGAAAAGCAAGTGATAGTCCTTGTTTGAACAGACTGATAAACAAGGACAATCACTTGCTTTTCTCGTTATTCTGTGATAAAAATTTTTATCACTTTCCTTCTACCAACAAATGCCCTGAAGATGATCTAATTAATAGATCGAAACACTGCAGCGTCGGCCAATAAACTTACCACTCAACTTATTTAAACCAGTGTTTTTTCAATTTTCTTAATATACTACACATATATATATATATATATATATATATATGTGTATGTAATATTATGAAAAATTGAAAAAACACAAGTTCATAAACAAGTAATGTTTATTTTGGCTACGCTGCAGAGTTTCAATCTGTTTTAATAGATCTTCATCAGGGCTTTCGTTAGCTTGAGAAAAAATAAATATATCACAGAAAAAATAAGAAATCTGCGTGACTCTTTTGCTTTTTCGGTCAGTCTATTTGAAAATTGTTGAGTGAAATTTCATAATATTACATACTGTCGAATTCACTTCCACTTTTTCTTCACACACACACACACACACATATATATATATATATATATATATATATATATATATATATATATATATATATAACCAGTATATGGTTAACACTATCTCACTTAATGAGACAATAGTAAGTCAATATATACAGTATTATTAGGAGAGTGCTAAATATCTGTGATAGAGCAATATAAATAATAAATAAACCAATATGGTAGCGGATAAATCTATAAAACTTGTATATTTAATCAATTTGTTAGATACAGACTTTATTGGCAAAGGAGCAAACCATTTCTTTAATGGCCATGTGGTTACTGATATTATAAGCATTGGGAGAAAGCTCTTCACCGTATATATATATATATATATATATATATATATACCAACCCCTCCGCACAAGTAGGATGTGATACAAGGTCAATTTCTTAAGCGGAGTTTAACATGTTTGAATTCAGAGTTTTCCTTCTCCTATATTGGTTGCCTAGCCAAGGTTAAAGAGCCCAATCTGTCCTTCTATTTACCCATAGCTAGGGGGAGAGTTGTTCAATGCATACTTTAGGTAACCAGACTAGGAAAAGGAAAACTCTGAATTCAAACCTGTTAAACTCCGTAAGTTGAATCTACTTCAGTCTACACAAATCACTACATGGCACTGCGAACAGCTCTCTAGAGATTTGTGTAAACTGATCAGTATTCAACTGTGTTGAAAGTTGAATCTGCTTCAGTCTACACAAATCTCTACATGCTGCTAATTCTGGGCTAATTCTTAATTAAAAATCTATCTAACTTTTATAATACCTTGGTCATCTGATCAAGACTATCCAATCACAGCCAAGTTCTCAAACTGCTCCCAGGGTCATCACCCATCAATCATACCCATTTGATGTTAAAGGTTTCTGCTATTTAAATCATTTAAAATTATCTGAAATATATCTCAAATAATAGATACAGGAAATTATTTAACAGTTGGTCTGTGTGGTTTGAAGAGAAAATGAAATGAACAGCCTAGCACACGGATTGAACTCACAACCTACAGGTAATTTTTTAGGAAATAATATTTTTTGGTGTATTTAGTGTTGAAATTATGTTGTTTTTGTTTAAGTAACAATGGAGAATCAATTAAACAAGGTTTTTTTTTTTTGGGGGGGTAAGATAATTTTTTGCTTAAGTGAATTAAAGACAAATTTTCAAATTGAAAAAGTCCAAAATAATAGTATTTTAAATTATTAATGATACAAAAGTACAGAACATAAGAAATGAAATGAACCTGTAGTTGCAAACGGGCTCTATTTAATGTTATTATTGTGTTCCCCTTATCTGTGTGTCTTCGGTATGACTTTAAACTGCATCTAATAGTAAAATTCCAATTCTAGAGCTCTGGGGAATGTGGAGTACCGCTTCATCACCATTACTCCCAGGTCCATCCCTGACCCAGAGTGGTAGTACCTGTTAGGGTTCCATCTATGGGTTAAATAGAAAAAAATAAGTTTTAAAAAAAAAAAGGTTTTAAAATTTATTTAAAATACCCATCAAGAATGAATAAAACAAAATGTCTTCGGCATAAAATAACCCAACAAGGGTTGACATGCTATAAAATCCAACCATCTATTTAACTGTTATAGTTTCCATGGAAATAAAGTAAAATAGAAAAGGTTGTTATACTTATGGCGGACATTGTAACATTTTCTTTTTTCCCTTTGAATCTTTCCACTTAGAACCTTACTTAGGCTAGATGGGCAGTCGGAGAGGGCCCCTCCGATCAATCGGCTGGTCACGTCAAGCCCTAGCACCCATATAATTGCCCCAACCCTATTGCTCTTAGAGCAAGCCCCAACACTTTTTATCATATGGGTGCTAGAAGGCAGTAGCTGAGGGTCTACATGTCCTGGGAATGACATTAAACTCTATCTGATGGTGAGGTTCCAGTTCTGGAGGTCTGGGGAATGTGGAGCACCCCTTCATCACCATTGCTCCCTGGTCCACTCTGACCCGGGGTGGTAGTACCTGTTAGGGTCCCATCTATGGGTTGGATAGAAAAACATGAGTTGATAAACAAAATTGTATTATGCATTAAGAATTAATTTATTTCACAACTTTGTCGGCATTAAATGACCCACCGAGGTTGATATGCCATAAAACCAAGCCAAACCAAACCCTTTGAATCTTGTTCTTATATCCTTGACCAATAGTTAACAGATGGAGTCTCCCAATACTTTCTAAATGAAGACTCCCCCCCCCCTCATATTTTTTGGCTCACTCTGCTCATATGTGCAATTGAAACACTGCCAATATTTGGCCCACTTTGTGATATAACCATTTTAGCCGCCTTCTTTCTGAATATTCTTTTATAATGTTTTATTTTTTTTTATGATAGAAATTTACTGTTCATTTGCTGTTGTGATCAAATCAGGCAACGTCGACTGACTCAGGGGAGTTGATAGTTATCAAGAGACTGTTTCCTCTCAGGCAATTTATATCAGTGCATCTCAGTCAGTATATTACAGTGTTACCATGACTTGTGTGTTTAATTTATTCTGCTCATAACTCAGTATCCTCGCATATCAAGTCAATTTTCAGAGATGCTGATAGGTATGCGTCTTGTGTCACTGATGCATAAAAATCTAAAAGGACGCAGTAAAATTGTATCCATGAGTCCCAGTGTTTTTCTTTTTTCTTCCCCCACAATTTTCAGCTAACTGTAAATACATTTCAATATTTTCTTGGAAATGAATTACACGGTATGGGGTACAATGTAGGGGTTTAGACATCTTTAGTTGTTCATAGAAAAAAACTCGACAATTTATTAAGAAACTTTAGTTGGGACCTATCAAATTTCTTGGGGACTCATTCTGTTACGTAGCCGTTCGTCACGGTACCATATAGATATATCTGTTACGTTGTACTCTGGTCTATTCTTCCGGCCGTCTTCTGATCGTCTAGTCTTCTGTCTTCTATCTTCTAATGGTCTCGTCTGGTCTTTCTTATCTGGGGATTCCGTGTCTGGTTCTGCTGGGGACCATTTCTTATCAGAAGCCTTGTGTCATTGTTAGCTTTTAGTAATAACAACAAGACTTCGATTTACTTTTGATGTTAGTTTATTCTGGATCCCCAAGACCAGACAAATGCGCGCGGAGAGTCACATCTTGCTAGCTTCTAACTCTGCAACTGACTAACTGCAACTAACTTACTGAGTTGCCCACCTTAAACCGGAAAGGGCTTTCTATCGGGGTTCCGTTCTCACGATTCTATCCCCAGAAAGCAAGGTGAGAGTGAGGTCAAGCATCGTCACTCACTCTCAAGGCCATCAGCTGTACTGATCGCCATAAGGATTTCTATACTACCTTAAAAAGTAATAGGGATCCAATTAATATGTAACAATTCAAATCAAATACATGCGTCCCGGGATGCACTAATTTTAAAAAGCTATAAGCATCACTGATTTTACCCATTGAAATAAACTAAAATTCCATTACTCCATTCCAGTCCCACCCCCAAACACTCTAATTTTTTTGTTACTTTTATTAAATAAGAAAAATAGTACTGTATTGTATAAAAACAGAATAAAATAGAATGTAATGAATTATGTGCTGTAATCTTTTAATGTTCCTTTTTTTATAAATATTTTATTTGGTAATCTTCACCTTTAGTTGTTAAAATTCCTAGCATAGAATTGTGCGTGCACATTATCTGAAATGAACTTAATTGTTATTAAGAACACATTTTATGATATTTTTGTGTTAAAGCATGCAGTTGTATTGTTTTCGAAAAAGTTTTAAGATTAGTTTATTTCACACGGAGACTTTCAAAATAGCTACCGGCTTAGTTCAAAGTGAAAGTCAAGGGAGGTTACTCTAATTGCTTTATTTGCTAGGAATTTTGACAACTAAAGGTGAAAATTACCTTTTATTTTAGCATAAAGATTGGAAACTTAAATGTTTTTAGTGAGCTTTTTT
This sequence comes from Doryteuthis pealeii, assembly GCA_023376005.1. NCBI lineage: Eukaryota > Metazoa > Mollusca > Cephalopoda > Myopsida > Loliginidae > Doryteuthis > Doryteuthis pealeii. Next base: position 29,917,898 of record CM042155.1, on the reverse strand, counting down.
AACATGAGCGTATCTGAAGCTCGCTTGTACCTCAAATTTTAGCTTTCAACACAAAGCAAAAAAATCGACCGAGTGACAGCTAGTAGCTTATAAAACTCGTAAGTTGGGACAATCGTAAGTCAATGTATATGCATATTGATAAATAGATAAATAGATAGACCCAACGTGACTATTGTTATTAGTGTTCTTTGTCCTCTCCCGAAGATGGGGCTTCCGGCAAAAAGACAAAGAGAAATATGAAAATATATATTTAAAAAAGGAGAAAACGGAAGCGAGGCTTTCCGGTCAAAGAAGCAGGGAGAAGATAAAGAAATATATAACAAAGGTCCATTATCAGATCAAAAGATAAAGATGCGTAGGTAGGAGTATCTATCGCTATAAAGGCCAGACAGTTTGAGCCGACAGTCAGTCAGAGAGACGCCATCCAGCAGCCAAAAGGACACTTCACGTCTCCCGTCAGCAAACACCCCTCGGGCACTCATTGTGAACACTGCGCTCTTCGCCAGCCACCGGCATTTTCATTGTGAAGCTCTGCGCTTTACCACCCATACACCAAAGAAAATAAAGAAGGGTCCTATCTTTGTACATACGTATCTGTTGTTTATTGAAGTCCAGTAGTTGGTAGTAGCTGACTACTACATACTTCACTACGTGACCATATATACCCGCAACGACTACTTACTTACACGATTTAGAGTAGCGAAGAAGGCCGCTATATAACATTAGTACACTGAAATCAGTGAATTGAGTTCAAATTTCCTCCTGCTCTGTTGGTGGAGCATAGAATATGTTTATATTCCCAACAGAGGGATAAGACCCCCACCCCCCACAAAGTGGGGTCCTGGGTATAACACTAAACTGCATCTGATTGTGAGACTCCACTTCTGGAGATCTGGGGAAAGTATGCATTCATCCCTTCATTGCAATTACTCCTAAGTTCACTCTGACTTGGATTGGTAGTACCTGTTAGGATACCATCCATAGGTCAAATAGATCTGTTTAAAAGTTATTCATATTGAATTGGACCATGTGCAAAAACAAACTTACTATACAAAAAATATAAACATTAACATACAATGAATGCAATTCCTTAACCTCAAAGTCATAAAATAACCCTAGACAGGTTGAAATGTCATTAAAATCAAATTCCATTTAATGCTGTTTACATTCTGATATATCCAGTTTAAGGGATATATTCTGAAGTTGGTATTTGGTATATTATCGCAGTAGTCGTTGGTGCGTTGAATAGCAATACGTCTGCCGAGTAAGCTTAGGTTGGTATAGGTATAGGTGCCTGTACCAACCCAGTGTTGACTATTTATACATGACACTGTCCAATCAGATTATAGTGAGGGGGTACCAAGGTATTTACATATTCATTACATTACATTCACTTTACACTAATGCCCTTGGGAAAGGCATGAGCCCATTTCTTTTAGGGGTAAAATATGACAGCTTTAGGGACAACTCTGAATTCAAACACCTTGGTGTACTGGGCATGACATTAAATTGCATTTAATAGTGAAATTTTAATCTTGGAGCTTTCAGGAATGTGGATTATCCCTTCATCACCATTACTCCCAGCTTCCCTCTGACCCAGAGAGGTAGTACCTGTTAGGGTCCTATCTATGGGTTAGATTAAAAGAAAAATGAGTTTTAGAAAAATTGGGTTTAAAAGAATTTTTTAAATACCCATCGAGCATGGCTAGAACAAAACGTCTTTGGCATAAAATAACCCAACAAGGGTTGACATGCTGTAAAATCCAACCAAACCAAACCAAATCAAATCAAAGCTCCTGCCAACACATCATGGGTCAACAGGATAGGATAAGGTCCATTACTCCATATGAGTAAGAAAAATATATTTTTCAAAACTAATTTTTGCTGCTTAGCATTCAGAACTTTCTCTACTCAGACATTTGATCAGATTTGAAAAATATTGATTTTTTTTTCTCTAGTTTCGATGTGGGTGAGGGGGGGCATCCTGCTTTCAATATAGATAAAATGTCCTAATGATCTCTGACATTCAGACATGTACGTGGAGGTGCTTGTGGTGTAATGGTTATTGTTGTAGAAAATGGACACAACGAACAGGGTTCAAATCCTGGACAAAGCTATTTGCATTTCACTAAGTGCTAACAATCTTGGGAAAGGTATACATCCAACTATTTTCCCTCCAGAAAGTGACTGTCACACATCCTACTTGTGTGGAGGGGTTAGTATATATATATATATATATATATTATATATATATATATATATATATATATATGCAGTGCTTCTAAAATCTTTAGTCTTTGTTTACATATTTGTGTTTCTAAAATGGTGGTGTTGTCGTTGAGTATTTTTCGGAATTTAGTATTGGGACAAGAGTGTGTTTTTAAATGTTGGGCTATTGAGCTAGTGTCTGAAAGGTGCATCGTACCACCATTTTAGAAACACAAATATGTAAACCAAGACTAAATATTTTAGAAGCACTGCATATTAGACACAAAAATCCAAAACTAAACAAAATAAACTTTGATATATATATATATATATATATATATATATATTTATTTAATTTGCTGAGTTTTTATAGATCAATGTTCATTATAAACAGCTACCCAGGTTTCATGCCAAGGGGCAATCATCAGGTCGTTGAGTTAGATCCCATGGTGTTTGTTGAAGATCTTTACTTAATGTCACATTCTGGACCGTAAATAATGTTGGTTACTTCTTGTGATTGAGCACTGTATTTTCTTTGTTTCATCACAAAAAAAATTTGTTTTTATATATACACATATATATATATATATAGAGAGAGAGAGAGAGAAATAGATAGATGGAAATGATTTCAAAACCTGAATGAGACTTTTTGTATTTCACAGTCTTAATACCCTTGGGAAAGGTGTGCATTCAACTATTTTCCATCCAATTATGGGTAAAATAGTAGGGAAGACTGGGCCCTTTAACTTTGGTTTGTGTTGTGGGGTTGTTATGGGTCACAGATAAAGACAAAAAAACTGGTGAAAGTTGACACAAGTGTATTGAAAAGTAGAATTTACAGAAGGAAAGTGAAGTTACGTCCAACAATACAGTCTAGAACTGAATCGCATTGCTTACTCTTCAAGCTACAATTGTCTTTGCTACTTATAATAGTAGTAGGATCATTCCATTATGTAGATAGGTTATATCACCTATAACAGTTTGGCAACCGGTCTAGTAGAAGGAAAACTCTGAATTCAAACTCCACTTAAGAAATTGACTTTGTGTCACATCCTGTTTGTATGGAGGAGTTGTGCAAATAGATAAAGTATTTTTCTGATCTCCCATCAGGGTGGATTGACACAAGAACTTTTTAACATGGAGAGCCACACACAAACCGAAGCTCCTGTGGTGGCCAGTGCAAAAAGTGTGTGATCCTTTTGGCGTTCCCCTTTTGGAGCACCCTAGGCACTGAGCAATAAATCCAGCACTGGTAATTTCGAATGGAGGTGCAGGTGCTGCCTGGAAAGACAGAAGTATGAGACACCCAGTGAGAATCAAAATCACTAGCAATGGTCTGTAGCCGAACTGTGAGTAATCACAATACGAGTGAAGACAAAAGGCAGCTAACTTTGGAACATCTATATATCAATACTCATGTTCCTTAATTGTACAATCGTTAGCATCTTGCAACACTCTCTGGTTAAAAATGTGACCGTCCAAATCATCCAAGATGAAATGCCAAAATGTAAATCCTGATTATGCGGTGTTGCTTATCCACTGAATTCTTATCTCTTATGAGTGTCGTCTCCTCAGCTAAATAATGGATCATTCTCGTTTTTATTATAAAAAATAAAGGGAAGAAAAAGTACATGCTACACAGAGAAAATGTAATAAGAAAGAGAGTAGGGAAAGATAGATAGAGGTGGTGAGAGTACGGAGGCAGTAATGTCAATCTGTTTTAATCAAACATAATGATAAGAGGAAAAGAAGAAAAAAAGGGTGAGATAAATCAGGAGTATTATGCTTTTTACATATTGAACTATTTGGCAATAGCTCTTAAGTAAACATATAAAGAAAGACAGAAGTATGAGACAACCAGTGAGAATCAAAATAACTAGCATTGGTCTGTAGCTGAACTGTGAGTAATCACAAAAGGCAGCTAACTTGGGAATATCTATATATCAATACTCATGTTCCTTAATTGTACAATCGTTAGCATCTTGCAACACTCTCTGGTTAAAAATGTGACCGTCCAAATCATCCAAGATGAAATGCAAAAATGTATGAAAATCCTAATTATCTACTGTTGCATATATACTGAATTCTTATTTCTCATGAGTGTCATCACCTCAGCTAAATAATGGATCATTCTGTTTTTATTATAAAGAAAGAAAGGGAAGAAAAAACATGCTACACAGAAAAAAAGTAAGAAAGAAAGAAAGAGTAGGGGAAAGATAGATAGAGGTGGTGGGAGCACAGAGGCAGTAATGTCAATCTGTTTTAATCAAACATAATGAAAAGAGGAAAAGAAAAACAAAAAGCTGAGATAAATCAGGAGTAATATACTTTTTACATATTGAACTATTTGGCAATAGCTCTTAAGTAAACATATAAAACGTTGTAATAATTAAATTATCATACTGTGGTATATCTACAGGTCCTGCTAGTCCTAATATTTTTTAAAAGGATGATCAAGAGATTGTGATGTTTCTATATTTATGCCTAATAAAAATAACTGCATTAGAAACTTGAGAGTTGGAACATGTCACGCTGAGAAAAACGTATTGGCAGGCTGTTCACATTTCAATCACGTGCTCCATTTACAAAAAAATTAATCAATTATTTTACTTAGGGTCGTAAGTTTATAAACTTCTTTTTTTTTCTATGGTTGTATCATCATTATGTCTTGCTAGTAGCATGGATACCCATAGCAATCTCTAGCCAACCATCATCATTAATTGACCTCAGGATGTCCTCTGGGCAGCATCCTGTATCTGCACAGTGCTGGTCAATATATATATTTACCAACCCCTCCGCATGAGCAGGATGTGACACAAGGTCAATTTCTTAAGCAAAGTTTAACAGGTTTGAATTCAGTTTTCCTTCTCCTACACTGATTACCTAGCCATGGTTAAAGATCCCAGTCTGCCCTGCTATTTACCCATAGCTGGAAGGAGAATTGGATTCATACCTTTCCCAAGGGTATTAGTGCCATGTGAAATGCAAACAGCTTTGTCCAGGAATTGAACTCGGGTTGACGAGTTCATTTCCTACGACTCTAACCATTAGAACATGCGCCTCAAGCGCATATATATATATATATATCATCAATTATTTTACTTAGGGTTGTAAGTTTATAAACTTCTTTTTTTTTTATGGTTGTATCATCATCATGTCTTGCTAGTAGCATGGATACCCATAGCAATCTCTAGCCAACCATCATCATTAATTGACCTCGGGATATCCTCTGGGCAGCATCCTGTATCTGTCAATATAGGTTTTTGCTGGACACCCCACACTGATTTGCCCATATGATGGTTTACACAGGAGAATGTCCGTGCTTATCTAGCAGTGTCCAACATGTTTTGTTTGTCTCGCTCAGAGGTGCAGTCAGTGTATTCTACTGCCCCATCCAATGGGGCAAGTCTTTCTCTGGTTCTAGGTTCCATTTTCTGTTCTTGTTATTTTCATGATTATCAGAGACAAACACAGAGACATATTTTTGTGTACATTTTTATCACCTTGAATTCTAATACTTTCTTTGCCACACACACGTGGGGAGAATCAGATGAAAAATACATCTGCCCGAAAGGGCTGCCTGAACTAAACTACTTAGATTCTAATTCTACTTTCCCAGAGTCAATCTCAGTTGTTAGAGCATCAGCCTAGGAACCACAAGGTTCCAGGTTTGATACCGACCCTTGCCAACTCAGCACATGAATATCACAGCTTTGAACTGTGCAGTAAAGTTGAGCAGCTGATGGTAGGTGTGGCACTCTACCTCAGATGCAAAACAATCTCCCTGGTCTGGCACTAGGAAAAATGGATATTTTTTCTTGTTGTCCACCTGATACCAACTATAGGCCACTCCACTGACTTTACTACTTACTAAGCTAGTGGGAGGCTTGCTCCAGATATCTCTGGGTTCAAGACCTGTCTATCAAACTTTCTAACTGTAATTTCTCTAGTGTTAAAAAATCAGTGTTTAAAATCTACACTACACTTCCTTATAAAAATGATAGGCTATGCCTATCCATTATGTAATAAAAGAAGCTGCTACCTAGTCAAAATTTATCTGAAAAAGAATTCTCTTTCTTTAAGCATTATTTGACCAGAGTTAGTTAAATCTCTTCTCTATCTTTAAAAGCCTATGGATGTAATTAATTTGCTACTATGCATATGGCTGGGGGTTGATATTTACTTTGTCTGTTTACTCGTAATATATTTTGGGGTGAAAAACAAAAGCCAACAAAAAAAAGAACACTTTCAAAATACCAGACAAAGAATGACAGTTTTAGTAATTGCTGTAAATAAGTTCAGTTGAATGGCAAATTGAAATGCTCGAGTCAAAGCAAATATTGTGGAACAAAACAAAAGTGAAAGTGAAAGTAGGATCAACTGTTCTGCCTGTTGTGAGTTCAAAGTCAGTAAGAGAGAAAAAGCACACAGCTCTTAAAAGAAGATCAAATCCATTAACACAAACACCTGGAATATTGTCATGAATAACATGACCAGATTTAACACACTGGTGCTTTTATTTCCCAATCCAATCTCAGAAATTGATATTAACTTTAAAAAAGAAGAATAGGCTTTCTTTTCTTTCTTTTCTTTTTCCTTCTATATGATTGCTTCAGATTTCTGAGTTGGAAATTTCACTTTTCTCTCTCTTATCTCTCTAGTTTTAGTAATTGGTATATATGTAACATTTGCGATTTGATTAAAAGTAATCAAGTTGTAGGTAAATCTCTATATGTGTTGAGATTGAATTGGAGTGTATGTACACTCATTACTTTTGATATGTGACGTGACATCTAATGGAAGGAGTATGTACTTTCTATACTTATCTTTTTCTGTTCTAATTATCTCTGGACTGGATCTGGTTGGGTCTCTGCCATTCTATATCTGTTTTTTGGACTGGCTGGCTTCTCTCTATTCTTCGAGGGTCTGGAACAACTTGGGTTCTCCTTGGCAGTTCTTAATAAAAAATAAAAAAAACACAAAACGTTCTTATTTTTTTCTTAGCTCATTTATTTCTTTTCATTAACCCAAGTTGGGGATTTTAAATTTAAATACAAATAACAATCTATTCCCTATTGAATAATAATATGATGTTATCTATCAAATTTAATATGACATAAAATCCTCTAAAAAGTTCTGTCACCAAAAGATTCCACGTTATAATGTTGCGTGTTGCCATAACAAATGGAATTGTCATTGCTCTGTAATGAGACCAGATTACGTACTATATATATATATATATATATATATATATATATATGTGTGTGTGTGTAGAAAGGAAAATAAAGTGCTCGATTACAGGTGCAAGAGGTATATTCATTTATAAAAGACTAAACAAGATGCGTTTGTTATCATTGGTTATATATATATATATATATTGGTGGACTCTCCTATCGTGAACGATAGATGAGGGTCAGCAGTGAGTGATTTGTTTCCTCCCATGTTGTGCATGCTATCAAGAAGACATTCAAAACCCTCAGCCAGACTGCCCAAACATTTCACTTTCTCTTTCGCTGCTGTTAACACTCTTCAACCAATAAACTTCATGTAACTTTCTTAATATTACAGATTGAATAGGTGGTTTATTTATTATGTAAGGCAATTGCAGAGTTCAAAAAGTTAACTGGTAATGTTACATAATCTATGCATAGATTATTGTCAACCCCCTGTATTTCTGAAGGGATGGTCCCTTTTCATATCACGGGCGGGACTTTCCATGGAATATTACAGAAAGCCCATGAAATACATGAAGTCACGTGAGACCTGGTTTGGTCTTCAGTTTCAGCTTGGACGTCAGGCAGATAAGATATATCTGCTTTAGCTGGAGCTCACTGCACACGCACGTTGTGTTTAGTTAGAGAAATATGTTTAGTTAAGTAAATAAAGGTTTAAATAAATAATATGGTTTTGTGGTTGATGAATGTCTTGGCAACAAGACTGACCTAGAAGAAGAAATGAATCAAGGACGACCAACCAGCAAAAACAGAGATGTTAGAAGAGGCACTAGAAGAAGAACGTAAGATACCAAAGATGAGCAGAAGAATAATAGAAGTAAAGAAAGAGTATACAACAGTATTTCCTTAGAATAAAAGTTATATAAATAACCAGTAATATAATAGACTCAACCCCTGTGTCACCTTTTAACAGTTCTCTGTTTAATTTGCTTATTCGATAGAATGGGTTAGAGAATCAGAGTTAACTGGTCAAGCAAGTGAAGCAGACACTGATGGCGTCTCTCCTGCAAGAGTCCTCTACACGCGTGCGATGATGGGTTTGGGGGGAAAAAGACGTCAAAAATTAAAGTCGTGGTGTTTATTCATACGAAATGAAGATAAAAACAGGTATCAAGAAACATCCAAGTCCACACAAGAAGTCCCAGATGAATAGCAGATGAATATGTTTAAGGAGGGAATTCTTGTGATTGAGCAGTCCATGACATGCAACACTCCACTTTGGTCCTTACTTAGACTAGACGAGCAGCCGGAGAGGCTCTATACTTTCAATCAGCTGATCACATCAAGCCTTATTCCTTATATGATTCTTCCAACCCTAAAAAAAGCCAACAGGTCAGCCATTCACACATCATCCTTAATTCTAGTTAATTTCCACTATTACATAACATAGAACTAAAATCTTGGGTTTTTCCACATTTCATTATCTATTCTTATATAAATGGCAGTTAGTATGTATGTATGTATGTATGTATGTGTGTCTGAATGAAACTACAAAACTACAGCCGGTGGTCTCAAGCTTCATATGATAGATCACAGTGATGTGTATACAATGCCTGTCAACTCAGTCAATACCGATCATTATGTGTGTCAGATATGTTCTAAGTTCTGCAAGATTTTGGCAGGATTGAAAAGTCATGAATGAGCTCATAAACGGACAATGAATGAAGGAGTGGCAGTCAGTCGCCTGACAAGACGTTGTGATCTGGAAGGAACTACAAAAATAAATCAATTAACAAAGTAAATATATATACACATTAAATATCACCAGTTCTTGCTCTTTGTGCAAAAATTATGAAGATTTGATTGATTTATATTCAAAGATATTTAAAAATTAAAACATACATAAAAAATAGCATTGAAATTCTCCTTAAAAATGTCCAGCATTTGTAAATGTCAAAAGTAAACAGATCAATACACCAGGGTCTCCCTCCCTCCACCGTCTACCCAGGCAATGCTGGGTAGCCGCCTCTAGTTTTGCATATAGAGGAGATTAAATATAAACTTGTCTGTAAGTATATCTCTTCTTGATAAACATATTCATAATCTTAACCTAGCTTTTTAGATAACGTGAATATTTTATACAAATTCAAAAGCATACATACATATTTATGAGAGTGAGTAAATAAACAATGTGTTTATTTGATATGTCTTTTTTGCCGACAATTTTTGGAGGATATGTGCTTAATTGAAGTCATACCTAATTTTGAAAAGTAATTAGTTAATAATTAATGAATTTTAGGCGGGCATATATGTTCAAATGTAAGGCTAAACAAATCGAGAAAATGTCAATCCCTGAATGTACATTTCGACCTATTAGGTCTCATCAGCAAGGTTATA
>CM042155.1:29785122-29903019 GCA_023376005.1 Doryteuthis pealeii | reverse complement strand
AACTGCCAGGGGCAATGCTAATAAGGTGATGGGTGGTGCAGAAAGACGTCAAGGGTATCCGTGCCTGTCAGTGAAAACTGATCAATAATGACTCTCCTTAAAAGGAGAGTAAAAAATATGTTGGTCACCTGGACTAGTTTAGATAGGTGACAACACCATTTTTTACTGTATTGCCCATTATCACCAAACCTCAGAGTGACGCACGAATCAAGATATGCTGGACACTGCTGGAGAAGCAAAGACGAACTCATAAGTGATGTTTCCCTCCAATGGAAACCAGCACATAGGCATGAACCAGAAGTGACCATCCTCAGCTCTAGCACCCCACACTGACCAGCCCTTCTGCACAAATATTTGGTTGTGTGCAGAGGACCTCGCCAGACAGCAATTAATGGATCAGGGGATCGATTGGAGAGAGATTGTCAGGATATCTGTGGCTCTATAATGAACATGATGATGATGGTGATGATTTCAAACACCTTTCAACTAAACATTTTTAGCCATTTCTATTTCCTGGACATAAAGTGAGGGAATGTTTTGGTATTATAATCAAGTTGTAACTGATCCTCATTTCTCGACCATGTTGATACAACCGGAATTAATGATTCCGGATGGATTTGAAGTGTTGCTTACAATAGTTTTATCAAGGATTTCACCACTGAAAAATAATTCTCTAACAGGCTTTTTAACCATTTGAATAAAGATGCAGTTGGTTGGTCATTTGTTTCACAGCATGTCAACCCTTGATGGGTATTTTATGCCGGGTCAATCTTTTCAGCTAAAATTATCGCATCAGAAGTTATATGCCTGTGCTAATAAACAAACCAAACACCGTCAACTGTTTTTAGCCATTTCTGATTCTGGACAAAAGGTGGGGGAATGTTTTGGTATATAAGCAAGTGTACATTGATCGCCTCATTTCTTGACCATATGTGATCACCAGATCAATGGATCACAAGTGGATTCAAAGAGTTGCTAACAAGTTTTATCTGAGTTCCCCTAGCTGAAACATCTATAACGGCTTTCTTAATTATTTCATTGATGAAGGTGCTGAGAAGTTCTGAGCCAAACCAGAAAGGGAATGACCTAGAGTGAATCAGTAAATTCATCTTGTGGGAAATTATTTCATGGTAAGGTATTTATCTAACCCATTCACAGATTTTATATATTTATATATAATATGGAGCACTCTATGGTGGCCTTACATACATACATACAGATGTGTGTATTAAAACAGTTAAAATTCCTTTCATAATTCTGTGGGTGACGATAGCCGAGCGGTTAAGCTGTTTGACTGCTGCTGAATCGATCCGGTTCTATCTCGGCTGTAGGTAGCTCACAAATGTCTAGCCACACTGAAGAGACTTGATAAGTCGAACACGTGTCTGTGGATGACTATATATATATATATATATATATATAATATATATATATATATAATATGAGGAAAAAAAAAGATTGGGTAAAATCTGACAAAAATGTAATTAAATTCCGACGAAGCCTGATTAATACACTGAAGCAAAATATTAATTGAATGAAATGTTTGTGTTTTATCTGCTTTTATTCCTCAACTTATATATATATATATATATATCCATATATATATACACACACACACACAACATGATATATATAATACATATGTGTGTGTGTGTTGTGTTATTACATTACAGATATATATATGATATATGTTGTTATATATAGACATATATGACATGTTATTATATACACACACGTCATTATTTGCACACAAACACACACACACACAAATGATATATAATGTTATTATATACACACATACTTAATATACGCTATACATACACAACACAATATAATGGTATTATATACTTACACACACACACACACTATATATATAAATTTATGATATACAATGGTATTATATAGACATGATATTACAATGGTATTATATAAACACAGCCCCATATGATATATACAAGGGTTATATATATATATATATAACATATATATATAATATAATAATAAGAATAATATATAAAGGTTTTACATATCTATTAGGTGAATGTTCTTTGTCACCTAATAAATAGATATGTAAAACCTTCATATATTTTATCTTATTATATTATATAACAGCTCTATTTTATATTGAACACTCTACCAATAATACTGCCTTTGGTACGCCATTCCCAGTGAAAGCTGAAACAGTGACCATCTCACACTATATATATCTGAAATACCATTTAAAAATCTGAAGAACCAATTCCAATTGGCAATGATTTTAAATCAATCCAGATTTTAAACATCACATTTGACCACATGTTTTGAATTGTGCCAAAGAATTGTTTCTTCTTCTTCTTCTTCCTTATCATTTTCTAAAAACTGAAGAGAGGTGTGCCAAATTGTAAAGGTTGCCCGAGATATCAAATGCTATCAGTTTCCCGCAAGTGGGAAACACCAATTTCATGCAACGCCAAAATCTTGTAGAAAAACAAAAAAAATAACAAGTAGACATCGAGCAAGAAACAGACAAGCCAACGACGCCCACACACCATGTGCCAAGGTAAAAAAACCAAGCCGCCATCAAGCACAAAATACACAGGTGAAAATCTGGCGATAATCAGAGATCAGTTTTATTATATATATTATATATATATACACACAAACACTTACATAGCTTTGCAATCCAGGCACGGCATATCTAGACTGAAAGCCATGGTGGATTTCCCAAGGTTATTAGTGTAAAGTAATGTCACCATCCGAATATAGAGTAATCATATCCTGAAATAAATATTCCAAAAGTAGTCGGATATTACGAGGGCTATCCAACATGAAGCCCAATTTTTTTTTTTTTTTTACCCACAACATGTTTCCCAGCCCTTTACTGATATTATACTATTCCCGACATTGTTTTTTCCAATTTTGTAAGTGATCTTGAAAGATTGCTTCTTTCTTTTTTTAAAATTTTATTTTTTTTATGGCATATCATCCCTTGTTGGGTTTTTATGCCGAAGATTTTTGTTCTATTAATTCAGGATGGGTATTCAACATTTTTTTAAAACTCGTTAAAAAAAAAAAAAACACAATATTTTTGTTAATCCTTTTTCTTCTATTTAACCTATAGACGGGACCCTAACAGGTACTACCACTCCAGGTCAGAGTGGACCTGGGAGTAATGGTGATGAAGGGGTACTTCATATTCCCCAAAGCTCCAGAACTGGAACTTCCTTATCAGATAGTTTAATGTCACACTCAGGACATTAAGACCCTCAGCCACTGCCTTCTAGCACAATATATAATAAAAAGGGTTGAGGCTTGCCATAAGGGCAATAGGGTTGGGACAATTATTCTGAGTATAGAGTATAATATATGGTTGAAAATAGAGGAAAGTGTGGATATAACAAGGATTGTATACAGTTAGTTTGTTGGTTGGTTTTACAGCATGTCAAACCTTGTTGTGTTATTTTATACCAAAGTCAGTTCTTTTTTCAAAGCCATTATCAGGTTTCAATTATATAATAATAATTCTTTATAAACAATTATAGCTTCAAGTAACTATTCTTAACTAGCAGGACCTGTGGATATACTACAGTATGATAATTTAATTATAATGTTCGATATGCTTACTTAAGAACTATTGCAAAATAGTTCAATATGTAAAAACTATAATAATCTTGAATTTAACTCTTTCACTTTTCTTTCTTTCTTTTCTTCTTTTTCATTATGTTCAATTGAAACAGATTACGTTATCGCTTCCATGCGCTCAACCCCTCTCTTTATCCCCTACGTTCTTTTATTTTTCTGTGTAGCATACTCTTTTTCTTCCCTTTCTTTCTTTATAATAAAAACGGAATAGTCCATTATCAAGCTGAGGTGACAGCATTTTTGCATTTCATCTTGGATGATTTGGACAGTCTGATTTTTTAACCAGAGGGTGTTGCAAGATGATAACGGTCGTACTTTTAGGAACATGAGTATAACTATTCTTAATAGAAATAATTTGCAGTTATATGATTTCAATATGGTCGAGGCATGTAGTGATTTGTTTATTTGTTTTTTTTTTATCTTATGGCATATCATTCCCAAGACTCCAGAACTGGAACCTCACCATCAGATAGAGTTTAACGTCATACCCAGGACATGAAGACCCTCAGTCACCGCCTTCTTGATATAGATTTTTAAAAATGTACAAATTCTTAATTTATATCTACACCAATGTATCCATTGATTGATTTATTTATAATAATCCGTATATGTAAAAATATAATGCAAACCTTTATATGTATGCTTGAGTTCTCAATTTTGGTTGAATCTTATCAAAGAAACATTATCCACCTCTCTCTCTCTCTCTCTCTATATATATATTATATATATATATATATAGTATCCAATTGCTGCTTTAACTTTTCCGTCGCAGTGGCATCAGTAAATAATCCAAAAGTGCTCAATTATTAAAAACAGAGCAGTAATAATACTACTAATATTATTATTAGAGGAAAATAAAGGGTCTACATGGTTTCAATCAAATTGAAATGATTTCATCAGGACCCTACCCTACGTTTAACTAAGTTGATGTAATTCCATAGTTAAATTAAAGATATTTTTTGGATAATAACGGTTGAGAGAAAAATAACGTAGCATTCAACCGTCATTATCCGAAAAATATCTTTAATTTAACTAAGGAATTACATCGACTTAGGGTAGGGTCCTGATGAAATCATTTCAATTTGATTGAAACCATGGGAGACCCTTTATTTTTCCTCTAATAATAATATTAGTAGTATTGTGTATATATATATATGTATGTATATATGTATGTATGTATGTATAATTAAAGCAGGAAAGGTATCCAGGTGCTAAAAGTCTCACCAGTGAATAACATTTGTATTGAGTTTCTTTATTCAATTAGGATGACCATCTACTAAATTTAGTTGCCCTAGACTCATAATAAATAACCGTGCGTGTGTGTGTGTGTGTGTGTGTGCAGACATGTTGAAATATCAACACAGCCTTTCATTTCATTTAGAATCAAACATGAAATATGAACTTCAAAAGGTAAAAAGCATTTTTGCCCAAAGACAAAAAAAAAAAAAATGAAGTTAATCAGAAGAAATATATAGGAAGATTGGCTGTCTAAGTCAGATTTTATTGTTTACATTATAGTTCATTTGCATTTCAATTAGTAGACAGACACATGCATGGTGCACAGACAGACACATACACACTGAGATTGTGTCTGTAAAGTCACCTTGAGATTTAGAAAATGAAATTCTCTACAAAGCAGAAAATAGAAAACATCTCTCAACAGCAGAATTGGTTTTGTTGGCCATTTTGTAAATTTTGTTTTGATAGAAAAATAATCATAAATAATTTATTCAATTTTAGTAACTTTTTATTTTATTACAAATTCCAAGGTGACTTTTGGGACAGTAGTATATATTCACACACACACACACACACACACAAGCATATATATATACATATATATACACACACACACACAAGCATATATATATGCATATACATACATATTCGTATACACACACAAGCATATATATATGCATATACATACATATTCATATACGCACACAAGCATATATATATGCATATACATATATATTCATATACGCACACAAGCATATATATATGCATATACATATATATTCATATACGCACACAGCATATATATATGCATATACATATATATTCATATACGCACACAAGCATATATATATATGCATATACATATATATTCATATACACACACAAGCATATATATATTGCATATACATATATATTTCATATAACACACAAGCATATATATATATATATATATATATATATATATATATATATGCATATACATATATATTCATATACACACATATATATGTATATACACAAACAAGCATATATATATGCATATACACACACATTTATATGTATATACACACATGTA
Source organism: Doryteuthis pealeii (assembly GCA_023376005.1). NCBI lineage: Eukaryota > Metazoa > Mollusca > Cephalopoda > Myopsida > Loliginidae > Doryteuthis > Doryteuthis pealeii. The sequence continues at coordinate 29,897,084 of CM042155.1, read as the reverse complement.
TATATATATGTATGTATATACACAGACACACACATATATATATGTATATACACATGCAATCATAAACGTACATACACATATGAATATATATATTTAGGGTACCCTAATTTTCTTTTAAGAAATTTTTCCTTCTCTCTAATGATGTATATGCTTCATAAAATTTTGTACTAATAAGAAACTCTTCATTATTTTATATATATATATATATATATATATATATATATATATATATATTATACACACACACGCACATACATGTACATACATATGCAATCATACACACGCATATATATGTATGTACATACACATGCAATCATATACACGCATATATATATGTATGTACATACACATGCAATCATATACACGCATATATAATGTATGTACATACACATGCAATCATATACACGCATATATATATGTATGTACATACACATGCAATCATATACACGCATATATATATGTATGTACATACACATGCAATCATATACACGCATATATATATGTATGTACATACACATGCAACATATACGCATATATATGTATGTACATACACATGCAATCATATACACGCATATATATGTATGTACATATGCATACACATATATGTATAAATATGCAATCATATACACGCATATATATGTATGTACATAAATATGCAATCATATACACGCATATATATGTGTACATAAATATGCAATCATATACACGCATATATTAGTATGTACATAAATATGCAAGTCATATACACGCATATATATATATGTACACTAAATTGCAATCATATACGCATATAATGTATGTAGCATCAATATGCATCATATATTATATATATTATATATATATATTATTATAATATATATACCACACACACACATGTACATACATATGCAATCATACACATGCATATAATGTATGTATATACACATGCATAATCATACACACGCATATATATGTATGTACAAAAATATGCAATCATATACACACACACACTATGTATATATATATATATGCATATATATATATATATATATATATATATATATATACCGCAGACACACACAGAGACATATGTACATTCACAAATTATCAATTTTTGAGACCATACACACACAGGTGTTTCAGAAAAAATTACATCATTTTGAAATATTTAAAAAACAATCTCAAATTTTGATAGCAAAATTCTATGTGTAATTTTTTTTTCTTTTCAGCTATAGAAATGCATTCACTTTTGGGAAAGAGAAAAGACATTAAATATTAAACAATTTTGCTATCAAAATTTGAGATTGTTTTTTAAATTTCAAAATGATGTAATTTTTTCTGAAACAACCTGTGTGTGTATGGTCTCAAAAATTGATAATTTGTGAATGTACATATGTCCTGTGTGTGTCCTGCGTGTATATATATATATATATATATATATATATATATGCATATATATTATACATATGTGTGTGTGTGTATGATTGCATATTTATGTACATACATTATATATGCGTGTGTATGATTGCATGTGTATATACATACATATATATGCATGTGTATGATGCATATGTATGTACATGTGTGTGTGTAATATATATATATATATATATATTATAATAATATATATATAATATATATATATGCGTGTATATGATTGCATATTTATGTACATACATATATATGCGTGTAATGATTGCATATTTATGTACATATATATATATGCGTGTATATGATTGCATATTATGTACATACATATATATGCGTGTATATGATTGCATATTATGTACAACATATATATGCGTGTATATGATTGCATATTATGTACATACATTATATGTTATATGTTGCATATTATGTACATACATATATATGCGTGTATATGATTGCATGTGTATGTACATACATATATATGCGTGTGTATATAATTGCATGTGTATGTACATACATATATATGCGTGTATATGATTGCATGTGTATGTACATACATATATATATGCGTGTATATGATTGCATGTGTATGTTACATACATATAATGCGTGTATATGATTGCATGTGTATGTACATACTATATATATGCGTGTATATGATTGCTGTGTATGTACTACATATATATGCGTGTATATGATTGCATGTGTATGTACATACATATATATGCGTGTATATGATTGCATGTGTATGTACATACATATATATGCGTGTGTATGATTGCATATGTATGTACATGTATGTGCGTGTGTGTGTATAATAATATATATATATATATATATATATATATATATATATATATAAATAATGAAGAGTTTCTTATTAGTACAAAATTTTATGAAGCATATACATCATTAGAGAGAAGGAAAATTTCTTAAAAAAAAATTAGGGTACCCTAAATATATATATTCATATGTGTATGTACGTTTATGATTGCATGTGTATATACATATATATATGTGTGTGTCTGTGTATATACATACATATATATATACATGTGTGTATATACATATAATGTGTGTGTATATGCATATATATATGCTTGTTTGTGTATATACATATATATGTGTGATATGAATATATATGTATATGCATATATATATATATATATAATATATATAATATATATATATGCTTGTGTGTGTATATGTATGTATATGTATATGCATATATATATATATGCTTGTGTGCGTATATGAAATATATATGTATATGCATATATATATATATATATGCTTGTGTGCGTATATGAATATATATGTATATGCATATATATATGCTTGTGTGCGTATATGAATATATATGTATATGCATATATATATGCTTGTGTGTGTATATGAATATGTATGTATATGCATATATATATGCTTGTGTGTGTGTGTGTATATATATGTATATATATATGCTTGTGTGTGTGTGTGTGTGTGTGTGAATATATACTACTGTCCCAAAAGTCACCTTGGAATTTGGTAATAAAATAAAAAGTTACTAAAATTGAATAAATTATTTATGATTATTTTTTCTATCAAAACAAAATTTACAAAATGGCCAACAAAACCAATTCTGCTGTTGAGAGATGTTTTCTATTTTCTGCTTTGTAGAGAATTTCATTTTCTAAATCTCAAGGTGACTTTACAGACACAATCTCAGTGTGTATGTGTCTGTCTGTGCACCATGCATGTGTCTGTCTACTAATTGAAATGCAAATGAACTATAATGTAAACAATAAAATCTGACTTAGACAGCCAATCTTCCTATATATTTCTTCTGATTAACTTCATTTTTTTTTTTTTTTGTCTTTGGGCAAAAATGCTTTTTACCTTTTTGAAGTTCATATTTCATGTTTGATTCTAAATGAAATGAAAGGCTGTGTTGATATTTCAACATGTCTGCACACACACACACACACACACACACGCACGGTTATTTATTATGAGTCTAGGGCAACTAAATTTAGTAGATGGTCATCCTAATTGAATAAAGAAACTCAATACAAATGTTATTCACTGGTGAGACTTTTAGCACCTGGATACCTTTCCTGCTTTAATTATACATACATATATATATATACACAATACTACTAATATTATTATTAGAGGAAAAATAAAGGGTCTCCCATGGTTTCAATCAAATTGAAATGATTTCATCAGGACCCTACCCTAAGTCGATGTAATTCCTTAGTTAAATTAAAGATATTTTTCGGATAATGACGGTTGAATGCTACGTTATTTTTCTCTCAACCGTTATTATCCAAAAAATATCTTTAATTTAACTATGGAATTACATCAACTTAGTTAAACGTAGGGGGTCCTGATGAAATCATTTCAATTTGATTGAAACCATGGTAGACCCTTTATTTTTCCTCTAATAATAATATTAGTAGTATTATTACTGCTCTGTATTTTTAATATATTGAGCACTTTTGGATTATTTACTGATGCCACTGCGACGGAAAAGTTAAAGCAGCAATTGGATACTATATATATATATATATATATATATATAGAGAGAGAGAGAGAGAGGTGGATAATGTTTCTTTGATAGATTCAACCAAAATTGAGAACTCAAGCATACATATAAAGGTTTGCATATATATTTTTACATATACGGATTATTATAAATAAATCAATCAATGGATACATTGGTGTAGATATAAATTTAAGAATTTGTACATTTTTAAAAAATCTATATCAAGAAGGCGGTGACTGAGGGTCTTCATGTCCTGGGTATGACGTTGAACTCTATCTGATGGTGAGGTTCCAGTTCTGGAGGTCTTGGGAATGATATGCCATAAGATAAAATAAAACAAATAAACAAATCACTACATGCCTCGACCATATTGAAATCATATAACTGCAAATTATTTCTATTAAGAATAGTTATACTCATGTTCCTAAAAAGTACGACCGTTATCATCTTGCAACACCCTCTGGTTAAAAATCAGACCGTCCAAATCATCCAAGATGAAATGCAAAAATGCTGTCACCTCAGCTTGATAATGGACTATTCCGTTTTTATTATAAAGAAAGAAAGGGAAGAAAAAGAGTATGCTACACAGAAAAAATAAAAGAACGTAGGGGGAAGATAAAGAGAGGGGTTGAGCGCATGGAAGCGATAACGCTAATCTGTTTCAATTGAACATAATGAAAAGAAGAAAAGAAAGAAAGAAAAGAGTGAAAGAGTTAAATCAAGATTATTATAGTTTTTACATATTGAACTATTTTGCAATAGTTCTTAAGTAAGCATATCGAACATTATAATTAAATTATCATACTGTAGTATATCCACAGGTCCTGCTAGTTAAGAATAGTTACTTGAAGCTATAATTGTTTATAAAGAATTATTATTATATAATTGAAACCTGATAATGGCTTTGAAAAAAGAACTGACTTTGGTATAAAATAACACAACAAGGTTTGACATGCTGTAAAACCAACCAACAAACTAACTGTATACAATCCTTGTTATATCCACACTTTCCTCTATTTTCAACCATATATTATACTCTATACTCAGAATAATTGTCCCAACCCTATTGCCCTTATGGCAAGCCTCAACCCTTTTTATCATATATTGTGCTAGAAGGCAGTGGCTGAGGGTCTTAATGTCCTGAGTATGACATTAAACTATCTGATAAGGAAGTTCCAGTTCTGGAGAATATGAAGTACCTTTTCATCACCATTACTTCCAGGTCTACTCTGACCTGGAGTGGTAGTACCTGTTAGGGTCCCGTCTATAGGTTAAATAGAAGAAAAAGGATTAACAAAAAAATTGTGTTTTTTTTTTTTTTAAACGAGTTTTAAAAAAATGTTGAATACCCATCCTGAATTAATAGAACAAAACATCTTCGACATAAAATAACCCAACAAGGGATGATATGCCATAAAATAAAAAAAAAATTTTAAAAAAAGAAAGAAGGCAATCTTTCAAGATCACTTACAAAATTGGAAAAACAAATGTCGGGAATAGTATAATATCATAAAGGGCTGGGAAACATGTTGTGGGTAAAAAAAAAAAAAAATGTGGCTTCATGTTGGATAGCCCTCGTAATATCCGACTACTTTTGGAATATTTATTTCAGGATATGATACTCTATATTCGGATGGTGACATTACTTTACACTAATAACCTTGGGAAATCCACCATGGCTTTCAGTCTAGATATGCCGTGCCTGGATTGCAAAGCTATGTAAGTGTTTGTGTGTATATATATATAAAACTGATCTCTGATTATCGCCAGATTTTTCACCTGTGTATTTTGTGCTTGATGGCGGCTTGGTTTTATTTACCTTGGCACATGGTGTGTGGGCGTCGTTGGCTTGTCTGTTTTCTGCTCGATGTCTACTTTGTTATTTTTTTTTGTTTTTCTACAAGATTTTGGCGTTGCATGAAATTGGTGTTTCCCACTTGCAGGAAACTGATAGCATTTGATATCTCGGGCACCTTTACAATTTGGCACACCCTCTCTTCAGTTTAGAAAATGATAAGGAAGAAGAAGAAGAAGAAACAATTCTTTGGCACAATTCAAAACATGTGGTCAAATGTGATGTTTAAAATCTGGATTGATTTAAAATCATTGCCAATTGGAATTGGTCTTCAGATTTTTAAATGGTATTTCAGATATATATAGTGTGAGATGGTCACTGTTTCAGCTTTCACTGGAATGGCGTACCAAAGGCAGTATTATTGGTAGAGTGTTCAATATAAAATAGAGCTGTTATATAATATAATAAGATAAATATATGAAGGTTTTACATATCTATTTATTAGGTGACAAAGGAACATTCACCTAATAGATATGTAAAACCTTTATATATTTATCTTATTATATATATATATATATGTATATATATATATATATATAACCCTTGTATATATCATATGGGGCTGTGTGTATATAATACCATTGTATATATCATGTCTATATAATACCATTATATATCATAAATTTATATATATAGTGTGTGTGTGTGTGTGTAAGTATATAATACCATTATATTGTGTGTGTATGTATAGCGTATATTAAGTATGTGTGTATATAATAACATTATATATCATTTATGTGTGTGTGTGTTTGTGTGCAAATAATGACGTGTGTGTATATAATAACATGTCATATATGTCTATATATAACAACATATATCATATATATATCTGTATGTAATAACACACACACACACACATATGTATATATATATCATGTGTGTGTGTGTGTGTGTGTATATATATATATATATATATATATATAAGTTGAGGAATAAAAGCAGATAAAACACAAACAATTTCATTCAATTAATATTTTGCTTCAGTGTATTAATCAGGCTTCCTCGGAATTTAATTACATTTTGTCAGATTTTACCCAATCTTTTTTTTTTCCTCATATATATATATATAGTCATCCACAGACACGTGTTTCGACTTATCAAGTCTCTTCAGTGTGGCTAGACATTTGTGAGCTACCTACAGCCGAGATAGAAACCGGATCGATTCAGCAGCAGTCGAACAGCTTAACCGCTCGGCTATCGTCACCCACAGAATATGAAAGGATTTTAACTGTTTTAATACACACATCTGTATGTATGTATGTAAAGGCCACCATAGAGTGCTCCATATATATATAAATATATATAAAATCTGTGAATGGGTTAGATAAATACCTACCATGAAATAAATTTACCACAAGATGAATTTACTGATTCACTCTAGGTCATTCCCTTTCTGGTTTGGCTCAGAACTTCTCAGCACCTTCATCAATTAAATAATTAAGAAAGCCGTTATAGATGTTTCAGGTAGGAGAACCAGATAAAACTTTGTTAGCAACTCTTCGAATCCACTTGTTGATCCATTGATCTGGTGATCAATATGGTCAAGAAATGAGGGATCAATGTACAACTTGCTTATAATACCAAAACATTCCCTCACTTTATGTCCAGAATCAGAAATGGCTAAAAACAGTTGAGGTGTTTGGTTTGGTTTATTAGCACAATGGCATATCAACTTCTGATGGATAATTTTATGCTGAAAGATTGACCCGGCATAAAATAACCCATCAAGGGTTGACATGCTGTGAAACAAATGAACCAACCAACTGATCTTTATTCAAATGATTAAGAAAGCTGTTTGAGAATATTTTTCAGTGTGAAATCCTGTTAAAACTTTGTTAGCAACACTTCAAATCCAGTCCTGAATCCATTAATCCGGTGATCAACATGGTCAAGAAATGAGGGATCAGTTTACAACTTGATTATAATACCAAAACATTCCCTCACTTTATGTCCAGAAATAGAAATGGCTAAAAATGGTTTAGGTGAAAGGGTGTTTGATAATCATCACCATCATCATCATGTCATTACTAGCAGCACAGATATCCATGACACTCTCTCTCCAATCATCCCTATCATTAATTGCTGTTGGGAGGTCCTCTGCACAGCAACCAATATTTGTGCAGAACTAGTCAGTGTAGGTCTTTGCTGGATGGTCCACTCTGGTATGCCTATGTGCTGGTTTCCATTGGAGAACATCACTTATGAGTTCGTCTTTGCTTCTCCAGCATGTCTTGTTCGTCTTTCTCTGATGGTTTGTGTAATAGGGGGCAATACAGTTAAAAAATGTTTGTCACCTGATCTAAACTAGTCAGGTGACCAACATATTTTTATTCTCCTCTTTAGAGGAGAGTCATCATCATCAGATTTCACTGACAGCACGGATACCCTTGACTCTTTCTCACCACCCATCCCTATTAGTCATTGCCCCTGGCAGTTCTTCCACAAAGCATCCAGAATCTGCACAGAGCTGATTGATGTAGGTTTTTCTTGGTTGGTTAACAGCAGTGTCCAGCATGTCTTGTTCGTCTCACTCAGATGGTTTGTGTGATATGGGGCAAGTGGCTGTACAGCTGCTTAATAGTGGGGTGTTGTTTCCATGATTTAAGATCACATGTATCATTCTTGTGCAGCTCCCATCTAGCTTATGCTCTAGGCACTTCGCTAGGGTCCAAATATTGCAGCCATACAGTAGCACTGATACAACTATGGCTTGGAAGAATTGTCACTTTAAGGACATGTAAAAAAAAAAAGTAAAGTAGACAGTGGCCTATTGTCAGTATCAGCCTGACGGTGAGGGTGTCTATCCCCTTTTTGCTAGCGCTAGACCAAGGAGATTGTTTTTGTGTCTGACATGGAGCACCACACATACCATCAGCTCCCCACTTTACTGCACAGATCTAAGCTGTGCTACTCATGCACTGAGTTGGCGAGAGCCGATATTGAGTCCGGAACTTTGTGGTTCTGAGCTGGATGCTCTACCGACTGAGCTAAACTGTCAAATTCAAAATAGATATCAAGCAACTGGGATGTATTATATATGGGGTGGTATGTATTCCTGTATATTTCAAACTATCTAAAAGCTAAAAGATTAAAATGGTTGTTGATGAGCAATCTGGGATTATCTAAAAGGTAACTGCGCCCTGTCAGCTGGGGCGTTAGAATGCACCGACTGCAGAGGGGTAAGACTCCCCAATGGGCCACCTGGGTGGCGACCCGTGATGCTTAAGGATAGAGCCCAGGTGGATGAGCAGTTCATGACTTGCAATACTCCACTTTGGCCCTATCTTGGGCTAGACGGGCGGTCGGAGAGGCCCCCTCCGATCAATCGGCTGGTCACGTCAACCTAGCACCTATATGATTTTCCCAACCCTATTGCCCTTATGGCAAGCCCCAACCCCTTTTTATCATATGGGTGCTAGAAGGCGGTGGCTGTGGGTCTACATGTCCTGGGAATGACGTTAAACTCTATCTGATGGTGAGGTTCCAGTTTTGGAGGTTTGGGGAATGTGGAGCACCCCTTCATCACCATTGCTCCCTGGTCCACTCTGACCCGGAGTGGTAGTACCTGTTAGGGTCCCATCTATGGGTTAAATAGAAAAATGTATCTATAAAAAAATTGTATTATCCATTAAGAATTGATTTATTTCAAAACTTTAAATGACCCACTGAGGTTGATATGCCGTAAAACAAACCAAACTAAAAGGTAACTGCTTAAAAAGTAGTTGATGTGCAAATTCTGTGATACAAAAAAACTTTAAAACAATCTAAAAGCTAATTTCTTAAGATGGTACTTGACAAGAATTCATCTTGCTGGGGTTAGGGTTAGGGTTATAGGGTTACAATTTTATGATTTAACAATTGATTGTGGAAAATGCCATTTTTCCACTTTGGAAAAAATTCATGATAGTCAAATTTACCTGGTTATTTCCTATAATTCCAACATAAACAAAGGGGAACCACTCTTGACTGATAAATTATTTATTTATTTTTTGATCTACTAGGAAAAAAGAAGACAGGTTTAGGGTTAGTTTAATGGGGAAAATAAGATAATTTATCAGTCAAGAGTGGTTCCCCTTTGTTTATGTTGGACTTATAGGAAATAACCATATATGGGGTGGTATGTATTACTGTTTTTGTTTTGACTTTCTGTTAATTTTTTTGTTTTTTCTGTCTTTCAGGTGAAGACAAATTCATCTACAGAAACGAGGATGGTGCTCTACTGGAATATGACTGCTTTACAAAGAATTCTACTCTTATTATGGACAATACAACATTTGTAAGTTCAGAAAATATTTTGGACCATATGACCTTTAGGCACCACTTTTTGATCTCGATTAAGGAAGGACATGTTTTTCATTTACACTGTCAATATCCAGTTGTTTTAATAGACGATTTTTAGATTTTGTTTTTTTTAAATTATAAAACTAACCCCTAACACATAACCGGATATTGACGGTGTAAATGAAAAACATGTCCTTTCTTAATCAAGATCAAAAAGGGGTGACTAATGGTAATATGGTCCAATATTTTAAATTTTCAATCCAGTACTAATTTACACCATGAATGTTGAACAGACAGGAGTCAAAAACTGAAAACACAAACACAACATGGAATTTCTAAGAACATTTATTAATACATTTACACAAACGAGAAATTTCATTTGAAATACTTGTGGATTGCAAACAAAGGTATTGTCTGGGGGAATGTTAATTATAAGTGTGTATATATATATATATATATATATATATATATATAGCAAAGACTAGAGGGAGAAATATGGACAAAGGAACAAAACTCAGACACGTATATGTAGGAGGTATATTTCGCCGTGCATTGAGCTCGGCTTCATCAATCGTTTATTTGATCATTAAAGTATCATACAAGTGTTTTATAGAAGAGAAAGTGGACGGGAGAGGGGTGGACTTGGGGATGAAGTCGGGTGGGTGGGATAGCGTTTCTGAGGATTTGATTGGTCAGAAGGAATCTCTGGTGGATGGAGAAGATCAAAAGTGAGGAGAGAGTTGGAAGGATATGCAGAGTAAGGTGGTTAAGTACAGAGGGAGAGAAACAAGATATAGGAGAAAGAAAATATATATATATATATATATAACAATACAATTCCACTTAACTGAGTTCTTGTGAGGTTGATAAGTTATTGTAGTACCTACTACAGCTCTCTGCCTCTTGCTGCTGAATATAGCAAGCGCTGTATTTCTTATTCAACTTCTAGAGATGCTGGTACCAAAGAGGAAGATATCTTATCTTCAATTTTGCCGCTAAAGTTTGCAGACCTGTGATTGGTTGGTTTGGAAAGAGGCAAGCCGACCAAAAGAGACAACCCACCTACCTTAGATAGATTTTTTACAACCCTTTAATTCTACCCCCTCATGGCAGATATTTAATTACTCAACCCCTCCATCACAAGCAGGATTTGACACAAGGTCAGTTTTTAAGCAGAATGCAGCTGATTTGAAATCGAAGTTTTCTTTCTGTTGGTTGCCTTACCATGGTTAAAGGACTCAGTCTGCCCTATTATTTACTCATAAATTTACACATCACTGTTACATTCCTGGCTCTCCCCCACCTCTGTTATGTTAAACTGCCTTCCTAACATGAGCTACTAGGGGACATCTTAACTGAGTATATTTCAAATGACTGTTTAATTTTTCAATGTAATATAAAACTTGTTTTATAAAAAGAATATTATATAAAATTAAATTGTTTTATAAAAAGAATATTATATAAAATTAAATTGTTTTATAAAAAGATATTATATAAAATTGTTTTATAAAAAGTTGTTTTATAAAAGAATATTATATAAAATTAAATTGTTTTATAAAAAGAATATATATAAAATTAAATTGTTTTATAAAAAGAAATTAAATTGTTTTATAAAAAGAATATTATATAAAATTAAATTGTTTTATAAAAAGAATATTATATAAAATTAAATTGTTTTATAAAAAGAATATTATATAAAATTAAATTGTTTTATAAAAAGAATATTATATAAAATTAACTTTGTATTATTTGGATTATTCAAACTATTGTCCTAATCATTTATTGTTATCTGTACAACATTTCGGACAATTTGCCCTCTGGCCTTCTTCAAGCCTCATCTCAAAAATTCAGAGAAATAGAATTAACTTGTTTTATAAAAAGAAAATTGTTAAGGGTGTACATATTCATAGGCAAAACGGTATGAGAAAGAGAAAAGACTACGTATATTTCATATGACTGCTTAATTTTTCAATACATCTGAAATCATTCAGATCATTTTATTGGATTTAAGCTGATTATTTTTATTTGGACATTTTTTAATTAGTTTTACTGTTGTCAACATTTTTTTTTTTAAATGATTCCATTTCAAGAATAGTGTCTATGAATCAAACCAGATATTAGGTTTTATTTTCACCAAACTCATTGAAACTGTCAAACATTAATGATTTTTTTTTTAAATATCAGACAACATTTACACAACAGAGCACCTTTTTGATCTCCATCTTTCTAACACATGTGGGAATGGCTACAAAGTCAGGAAACAGTACTGCTCACATGACTTTCGGAAAAATTTCTTCACGCTCAGAATTGCGGAGGCATGGAATAAGTGCCCGCGTCTGTTGTAGGCTGCCGAAACACTGAATCTTTCAAAGCCTCCATGCTTCCTGTAATCCGCCGACACTATACCTGATGCCCCTCTCTACACACATATGCACACACACGCACACATACATGCATATTACTACTGTAAACTGTTTATGTTCCTGACACTAATACATTATTCTGTGTACTAGACATGAGACTTTGATGAGTTGTGGTGCACCTGAGTACTGTACACAATAAATTTCATTATTTTATAATATCAGTATCAATGATGTTTTATACTTCCTGAGAGTTAATACAGTGACCACTTAATCAACAGCAGGTACTATAAACAACCTGACTCCTTTGTGTATCAAAAATAAATTGATCCAGAATTAAATCACCCAAAAGGGATTTGATATGCTGTAAAAGAAAACAACCAACCAACTTTTTTGAGAGAAGTGAAATTATAGCAAAAAATATAACAGTAAACTCCGTTATTTTAAAGCAAACAATATGAAAGACCTGTTTGAAAATGTCAACATGGAGGATATTCTCTCTTTTTTGAGGGAAATAAAATCATACCATAGAATATAGACATGAAACAAATCAATACCATACAACATAATCCCCAATAATGCTAACACATTGTTAAAACCACTTACTAAAAAGTATAAATATAAATACACGATATGATTCACTTCCTAACCATTAGGCATGACATAACCCCAGACGGGTTGATATGCCGTTAAAATCAATAACAAACAAACAAACTTGAATTTCAACCTACAAACCTAGCCCTCAAAAAGTGACCCTAAATCCACTTAGCAACAAACAACTGCAAACAACTTACAATAAAAATTAAGAAAGATCCTTTGAAAAAAACATTAGAATAAATTTACCGACACCCACAATTTACCTCTTGACAAAATTAACTTCATTGCAAAGTCTTGTAGTTGATTAATGCATGACTTTAAAAAAGAAGCTCTTAGTTAGAGACAATAACACAATAACATAGTAAGAAGATATATATATATATATATATATATATATATATATATATATAGCCAGTATAACACAAATTATTTTCGAGTTTATTATGAAACTATCAGTTTTAATATCTGTGTTATACAGCATATATATACTCTATCCCAGATATTGAGCAGTCTGTAGATACTTCAACCTTTAAACACGGTAATTATATATATATATATATAAAAAGTCTGATTAAAAATGAAAACCTTTTTATCAGTAATACTTGTATTTACATAATTATTTTCTCATTGCAGAGGCAGTTTGATACTAATATGTACTCAGTATCACCAGATCGTAAATACGTCTTAATTACATATGATGTGATGAGGGTAAGTAAATTCTGTTGCCTTTATTTTTCGTCCTTTTTGACTATGTAATTACTTTGCATCTTTTATTTTAACTGACTTGATTTCAGTTTTCATTAAATGCTGAGAACAATTAATCTTACAGCTTTTATAATTGTTATTTCATGCAATGCAATTCTTTGTTAGCTGCAATGGCTTCTTTAATGGAGGTGTACAAGGGAGGTAACTCGTAGAAAAATCTGATTTGATCCAATTAATCAAAATTTTAAATGTGAGAATGTTTTTTCTTGGGAGAATAATTGAATAGACATTCTTATTGGTTTTGTTGATTTATGATCTTTTATATATATATATATATATATATATATATATATATATATATATATATGAGAGTACGTAAATAAACAATGTGTTTATATTAAAATATATATATATAATATAATAAGATAAATATATAAAGGTTTTACATATCTATTAGGTGAATGTTCCTTTGTCACCTAATAAATAGATATATAAAACCTTTATATATTTATCTTATTATATTATAGTACAGCTCTATTTTATATTGAGCACTCTACCAATAATATTGCCTTTGGTACGCCATTCCAGCAAAAGCTGAAACAGTGACCATCTCACACTATATATATATATATATATATATATATATATATATAATATGATAAAATAAATATATAAAGGTTTTACATATCTATTTATTTGGTGACAAAGGAACAGTCAAAACCATTTTGGTGTCATGCGTCAGCAATCATCAGGTGAACTTGTTTCAAATGCCTTTGAAACAAGTTCACCTGATGATTGCTGACGCATGACACCAAAATGGTTTTGACTGTTCCTTTGTCACCAAATAAATATATATGTAAAACCTTTATATATTTATTTTATTATATTATATAACAGCTCTATTTTATATTGAGCACTCTCCCAATAATACTGCATTTGGCACACCATTCCAGTAAAAGCTGAAACAGTGACAATCCCACACTATAGTGTGTGTGTGTGTGTATATATATATATATATATATATATATATATAGCCAGTATAACACAAATTATTTTCGAGTTTATTATGAAACTATCAGTTTTAATATCTGTGTTATAAAGCATATATATACTCTATCCCAGATATTGAGCAGTCTGTTTGTAGATACTTCAACCTTTAAACACAGTAATTATATATATATATATATATATATATATATATATATATGTGTGTGTGTGTAATAAAGTAAGCCTAATGAGTCAGAGACTACCTAGGTTTCTCCTAATGGATCATCAGGATAATTCTGACTGCTAGGGGTTAGTGCAAAACATTTTTTTTTTTAAATGTGTTTAAAAATAAAATGAGTACCCATCAAGAATGAATAAAACAAAATGTCTTGAGAATAAAATAACCCAACAAGGGTTGACATGCTGTGAAATCCAACCAACTAAGCATCACATTGTAGGAATGCTAGATAAAAGTGCAGCCTTGTCTTGTAATTTTCTGTTGTATTCACAAATTTCAAATCAGTGTAAATGTGCCCAGCAACAAATCGTTAATTCAATGAATTAAGGTTTAAATTAAATAATGAGATGATGACATCAACACAATTCAATTCAGTGTACAAGAACCAAACAATGAACTCTTAATTTAATGATGTCAGATGTAAAAAAATTACACTGAAAATAAAATCTAAACTTGCCTATATATATATATATATATATATATATATATATATATATATATATATATAAAAGAAGGTCCACAAAAAGGATTGTTTAAAATAATTTTTAAACCTATCCTTTTTGCGGACCTTATTTTTATAAGATATTTAATTTTCTTCTGTTGGACCCATAACAACACTTTTATATATATATATATATATATATATATATATATAATTTTTTTTTTTTTTGAGGATATGTGCTTAATTGAAGTCATACCTAATTTTGAAAATTAATTAGTTAATAATTAATGAATTTAGGTAGGCATATATGTTCAAATGTAAGGCTAAACAAATCGAGAAAATGTCAATCCCTAAAAGTACATTTCGATTTACTTACTCTCATATATATATATATATATATATATATATAAATATATTTCTTATATTTCTTAGTGTTCTTACGGGTCCAACAGGAGAAAATTAAATATTTCATCGAAAAGAAGGTCCGCCAAATGGATTATATTTTTTTTATTTTTTTTTTTATTATTATTTTACATTAGTGACAGGTGTTTCATATCTTCTGATATCTTCTTCAGGTGTTAATTAACACCTGAAGAAGATATCAGAAGATCTGAAACATGTGTCACTAATGTAAAATGATAATTTTAAAAGTTTTTTTAAAAACATAATCCTTTTTGCAACTAATTATGATATGAACTCTGAAATTAAAATGCAGCTCACTACTAAATAAACAAATAGTAATTGTCCTTTTTTTCTTTTTATCTATTTCCAGATTTTCAGGCATTCTTATATAGCTAAATATGAAATCTACGACGTCAATACTAGGTAAGTTGTGTTTTTTTTTTTATTTGTTTTTTTGGGGGGAGGGTGTTGTTGTTTTTTTGTTGTTCTTTTTGTTGTTCTTCCAAACAGTGTTCAAAATTTTCCTATGCTTTACTTTCCTATCATACCAAACAGTTACTGCAGATGTTTATTCTGTGAATTCAAGTTAATTTTAATTTTTCATATCAGGAACAATATGTTATGTATATATTTGGGATTGGAGGCACATGGTGTAATGGTTAGAGTCCTAGGAAATGGACTCAAGTTGGCCTAGGCCTAGGCCTAACCTTAGCCAACTATTTACACATGCAAAGTTTATATCTTCTGTACTCCCCCAATGGGGCCACCTGTTGGCCGTGGGTGGCGACCCGTTATGTTTAAGGATAGAGCCCAGGTGGATGAGCAGTTCATGACTTGCAATACTCCACTTTGGCCCTATCTTGGGCTAGACTGGCGGTCGGAGAGGCCTCCTCCGATCAATCGGCTGGTCACGTCAAGCTCTAGCACCTATATGATTTTTCCAACCCTATTGCCCTTATGGCAATCCCCAACCCTTTTTATCATATGGGTGCTAGAAGGCGGTGACTGAGGGTCTACATGTCCTGGGAATGACGTTAAACTCTATCTGATGGTGAGGTTCCAGTTTTGGAGGTTTGGGGAATGTGGAGCACCCCTTCATCACCATTACTCCCTGGTCCACTCTGACCCGGAGTGGTAGTACCTGTTAGGGTCCCATCTATGGGTTAAATAGAAAAATGTACTTATAAAAAAATTGTATTATCCATTAAGAATTGATTTATTTCAAAACTTTATCGGCATTAAATGACCCACTGAGGTTGATATGCCGTAAAACAAAACAAACCAAACCAATATCTTCTGTATAGTGGGACTCCTAATGGTGTAAAATTGGGTTAAATAGTACCTCTACTGTTCTTCTGCAAGAATGGCTTTGGCATTAGATAGCTCACGAACATTGATATGCCATTAAACATTGTAATATAGATGATAGTACTGTATATGCACACATATCATCCCACATGAAATGGGACTATTTTTTTTTTTACTTTTGAAGCTGGAAATTGGAGGCATACCAGTTGGCCTAGGCCTAACCTTGGCCAACTATTTACACATGCAAATTTTGTATTTTCTGTATGGTGGGACCCCCTAATTAGAATTAAAAATTAGGTCTAAGAAAGTCACATATGAGTTGATGTAATGAATATGTAAATATCTTGGTACCCCCTCACTATAATCTGATTAGACAGTGTCATCTATAAATATATGACACTGTGGTGGTACAAGCGCCTAAGCCCACCAGTCTAAGCTTACTCACCTACCAGTCAGAATACCACCACGACTGCTCGGAAGACGTCTTGCTATTTGACGCACCAGCTACTACTGCAATAATATACCAAATACCAACTTCATAATATATCCCTTAACCCGGATATATCATGAGTATATACAGTAGATAGTAAAATCTTTTTTTACTATTTATAAAGGTTAATTTTGGAAATTGTCTCTCAAATTATTTGCTTACATTAAATAAAATACACCTATTTTATATTTTTTTATTCTTTTTTTATCAGGGTCACTACTGCTTTTGGCGGCCCTCAAAGAGAGAAAGACCGGTTGTCGTTTGTTCTTTGGGCTCCTACGGGCCACAGTGTGGTAAGTTGTTGTTTGATGTTTTTTATAATTATTATAAAATAATCAGCTTGATAATCAAGATGTTGTAAACCGTTTTGCATGCGAGCGTATGGTGATGAGGAAATGAACAAAACACAGATTTAAGTTTTATAATTGTATTAAGAAAAACAACATGAGAACAGTGAAAGGATAGAAAGAGAATTACAGGATAAATTTGGTTATAGTTATGGGTGGATATTAAGTTCGTAAAATGTCCAGGATGACTGTGGTATTGGGGTGGTGATGTAGGCAGAATATTGTATGTGTAGTGGTAGGCGCTGTGTCATGAATAAAAGTCAGTGAGTAGTGATGGGTGTTGGTAGGTGAGTCGAGTCTTGGATTTTAGAGTCGTTAGCTGTTGTAGACAGAATCTTGTAGTTTCGGTTATTTTGAAGTCGATCGCTGGTCGTATCGTATTATGATAGCTAGTATATTTTTGTATCGTCGAATCTTGTAGAAATGTTCGCTTCCTTCGTGTCTTGTTCGAGGCAGAATATTGTGTACTGGTAGTAGCGCTTTTTGTATCAACGAATGATGTAGAAGTGTTCGGTAGTTGACTTGTTGATTTGACTGCCTGGTGAGGTCAGGTTTGGGTAAGTTGGGGGTGTGACCCGCCGCTCTTTGATGTGTCCTTCTGTGAGGTAGCGCTCGTCGTGCCTGCGTTCGTGATGGTGCCTTCAGCTCTGACTGCCGTGCCTTTCAAAAGCTGTTCGTTTTATAGAGATCGGCGGTCCCAAGTTGGATCAATTGGAGTTGTTTTCACTTTACCCGGGAATCGCTTTCATTGGATGATATTCGAATTTTATTTACCAATTTTTTATTTTTATTTAATTTTGGGAATTGACTATCAAAGCGGAACTCCGATTTGGAGCCCATGCGCAGATATATGTTAAAATGGTCATTCCGTTTTAGGTAACGACCGAGGGCACTTCCGACTTTATCCGTCCCGTTGACGAGTGTATGTAGTTTGTATTAGTGAATCGGGAGATTTCGACTTTTGCATATACAACAAAGATATTAATTTTACTCTTGCATATACAGGGTGATTGTAAAGTAACTCCCTATTTTAAAATCTTATAATTTATTTCTGAATCATTATTTTTGACAAAAAATGAATATGAGAACACATAACATTCTATACGAGCACCAACATTTGCCTCCAGCCTTTCAACTTGCTCTTCCCAGAAACTCTTGTGGAATGGCAGAAATAAATTCTCGTATTTATCCTTCAAGTTCTTCCAAAGTTATTGGTTTCATAGAGCAGACTTGCTCCTTCAACTAACCCCAAAGAAATAAGTCACAGGGTGTTAAATCAGGGCTTCTGGCAGACCATGTCTATCCATCCATCTCCCAGGAAAATGGTGATTCAGCCATTCGCAAATAACAATAGCAAAATGTGGAGGAGTACCATCTTGCATAAAAAAACAAGTCTTCAATATTCTCACAAGTAAAATGTAACTGCATATTAAAAAATTATATGTAGTTTAAAATAGGGAGTTACTTTTCTATCACTATATATATATATATATATATATATATATATATATATATATATGTGTGTGTGTGTGTGAGTTGAAAAATGCATTAACTAAGCACATTCTGGAAATTAATCGCCATTTTGATTTCAAAGATTCCAAAATGTTAGTTGATATGCACAACAAAAAACTCAGAAAAATTATAGAATCTAGCATTATTTCTAACTATGATACTATTAAACAGAGACCTGGTTTTTACAACTTATCCCTTTACTTAATCAAACTTGTGTTAAAATGTTACAAGATACTTTAGGTTGATCAGGTTTGTTTGTTAGTTATTTTTTTTTTCTTTGTTTTTTTTTCAATACATTATACATTATATATATATAAATATCTTATGCTTGATATTTATAATGTACCTTGATTTATATATATATATATATAATATATATATATATATTATATATATATATATACCATTAAAATAAAGAAACCAAACCAAGCTACATACCAAGGATTAAGAAAAAAAAAAAAGCTTTAGATTAGGGGGAGTCCCATTGATGTAGTGGCTAACGTGCTGGACGGTGACATCATAATAACTGAGTTCAAACTGCAGTTGTGCTATCATATTCACTTTCAGACTAATATCCTTGGGGAAAGTATAAACACCCTCAGTATGAACCTCCTAGGTATGGGTTAAATAGTACTACTACTGTTCTTCTACAAGGATAGCTTTGGCATCAAATAACCCACAAAGGTTGATGTGCCAAGAAATCAAATCAGTGTGTCATTGGGGAGTCCCCATAACATAGTGGTTAATGTATTGAACTGCGATATCATAGTGAGTTTTATATTACTCCAGTGACGCTGCTATGTTCGGTTTTGGACTAATACCCTTGGGTATTGAACCCCATCACCCCTGTTATGGGTTAAATAGAACCACTACTGTTCTTCTGCAAGGATTGCTTTGATATTAAATAACCCACAAAGGTTGATACCACCACCCCCACCAAAAAAATCCTTCTAATCAGCTTAGATAACTTTCTTCTTTTTTTTTTCTTTCTTTTTTCTTTTTCTCTTTTTCTTTTTCTTTCTCTTTTTCTTTTTCTTTTCTTTTTCTTTTTCTTTTTCTTTTTCTTTTTTTTTCCTTTCTTTTTCTTTCTCCTTTTCTTTTCTCTTTCTTTTTCTCTTTTCCTTTTTCTCTTTTTCTTTTCTTTCTTTCCTTTTTTCTTTTTCTTTTTTCTTTCTCTTTTCTCTTTTTCTTTTTCTCTTTTTCTTTTTCTTTTTTTTTCTTTTTCTCTTTTTCTTTTTTCTTTTTCTTTTTCTTTTCTTTTTTCTCTTTTTTTTTCTCTTTTCTTTTTTCTCTTTTTCTTTTTTCTCTTTTCTTTTTTCTCTTTTCTTTTTTCTCTTTTCTTTTTTCTCTTTCTCTTTTTCTCTTTTTCTTTTTTCTCTTTTTCTCTTTCTCTTTTTTCCTTTTTTCTCTTTTTCTTTTTTTTTCTTTTTTCTTTTTCCTTTTTTAAATTTTTTTCCTTTTTTTTAATTTTTTTCCTTTTTTTTATTTTTTCCTTTTTTTAGTATTTTTTATAATATGGTTTTCTAAATATTTCTCTATTTCTCTTTACAAAGGTCTATGGAATGGAGAATAACTTGTATTACCAGCCAAATATCAATGACTCAGCTTCAATTATTCAACTCACCAAAGATGGGGAACATAACTTAATATTCAATGGAGTCCCAGACTGGCTCTATGAAGGTAAGATAGAAATGCTTATTATTCATGGTCTTCTTTTTTCACTGGTTTTACATCTATCTTATATATATAACAAGAGATTGGTCAGTTTTTTACTTAATTGCAAATTACGACTAATTAGAACGGATTTTTTTTTTCGAACATAATTCAATCCTAAAAGAAAGGAATAATTTAGGATAATTTTCATGTCATTAAATTAAATAGGAAAAAGCCTTAGGGAACCAAAAGTTGATTTGCTTAGCTTTAGTATAATAATAGATATGTTGAAAGGAAGAATAAACAAAGGAAAGAAAATGCTGAATGGATAAAATAGATTTATTTTACTAACACGTGTTTCGGCCAAGAGTTTGTTCATGTACACATGTATTCTATTTATTATTATTTTAAGTATAAAATAAAATAATAATGATAGAAAACTACAAAATCTTTAAGCATACAAAGAATAACGGCTTTCGTCAGAGTAAAATTTTTGGTGTTTTAAATTAAAGCTGTGAAAATACAGAGAATTTTGAAGTGTTCGAAAAAAAGATTTTTTTTAATTGTTTGAGAAACGGTCCACAGCGATAGAGAATAGTGATGTTGACATCATCATCGTCTGTAGGGAACTTCGAAAAGAAAGAAGACGGTTAGAGAATATATTTGGAATAAAGTTAGGTGGAATTTTAATTTTTAATGTTTGGGGGGGAATTTAAAAATATATAACAAAGGTTCTATATGTCTGTTTATACACTGAGTGCATGTCCACGCAGTATGGCTAGTGATTGGCAAAGGAATAAACCACATGACCACGGAAAGTCTATAAATCCAGGTGGGGAATTGTAGCACACCTTATATCCAAAATTATTCCAACACTTATATATATATAACAAAGGTTCTATATGTCTGTTTATACACTGAGTGCATGTCCTTTTATAAGGGGAAATTGGTGGAGATCAGCTAAGACCAAAGTTCAATAAAATCCACACCCTATTTATACCCAAAAGGAGGTTTAAAAACCCCGCATTTTCCATAAGAAAAGCTAAATAAGAATATAATAACGAATGGAATTGCCCTATTTGATTGTGTATTAAAAAAAATAAAAAATAAAAAAATTCCACTCATAAACAAAACCTTATATCCAAAATTATTCCAACACTTATTTTTATATATATATATTATATATATATATATATATATATTATATATATATAAAACAAAGGTTCTATATGTCTGTTTATACACTGAGTGCATGTCCTTTTATAAGGGGAAATTGGTGGAGACCAGCTAAGATCAAAGTTCAATAAAATCCGCACCCTATTTATACCCAATTTAAACTATTCTATATTCTTTAAATATATTTATATATATATATATATATATATATATATATATATAGTATTATTAGAGTTATTCGGACTATTGTCCCCATCTTCATTGTTATTTGTACAACGTTTTGGCCGATATACCCTCCTGCCTTCTTCAGGTATTTCTATATATATATTCATGTTCTTTTTCTGTTTTCTTTTTCAGAGGAGATTCTTTCAAGTAACACTGCTGTTTGGTTTTCCAAATCTGGCACTTACCTTGCTTATGCGTCATTCAATGACTCAATGGTCACAAACTATGACTATCCTTATTATGGCTACATGGAAAACCAATACACTAAAATCAATCAGATAAGATATCCTAAAGTAAGAATACAATAAAACTTTCTCTTTTTTTTCTTTGTTGTTTAATTGGCTTTATGTTAGACACTGGACCGGTCAAAGAACACAAACACTTGTATTTCTTTTATTACAGTTCCCAGTTCTTCAATCCATGATAATCTGATATTTCTGGCTTCTTTTCACAAATTCTAATCAGAATTCATTATTTTCCTTTTAACAATTTCTCCTCATAAAAACAAATTAAAAAAAAAAAAACAAGAAAAAAAAGCCTTCAAATTATCCCTCACCGATTTCATTATCTTTTTTAATTCCTCCATTTTCTTCTTCCAACACAACAAACTTGAAAGAATTAAAATTCAGCCTTAACTTCCTACTCTTGAAAATATCTTTTCATTTGTATCAAATCTCACCCTTGCAAGATGTTTAAAAAAAAAAAAATCAACTATTTTTTCTTGTGTTTATATTTCATGTTTTCATTTCTTTAAAAAAAAAAAAAGATCTTTTCTGACTGCATTGCATGTTCTTTTTGCTGCATCACATCAAAACAATTACCTGTGCACATTTAAGTTGGCAAATTCTCAAATACCCTTTGACATGTTGAGACAATTATTCAAATGCATTAGAACAGAGAAAACAACGCAGTCAGAACGTTATTTAGGAAAATATAAGATGATATGTTTATTCCCTCGGTTGTGTACAGCTGAGAGTCGTTGACAGGGTTACGCAAACGTGGAGCCTTCAGGAGTTCTCTTCAAGTGATCTCAAATCTGATCGTTGTCTGCCTAATCGATCTCCACGGGCTTCTTTTATTGTAGTCTAACCTCCCGGTGTCATGCCTCTTTGATCGTGACACCTATGCAGTTTTTCTGTAGACACACCTCTTCGTACACGCAGCCTGTTTTCATTGGCTATGGGCTACGCCTACAGATTTATGCACCTAAACCGTGTCAAATGTACACCTGCATTTCCAGGTGCAAAAGGTCAGCTCAGGGCCACATCCTGTTTTCGTTTCCAGCCTGCACTTGACCCATGCAATTCATGCAGGCAGCCTGGTCCTCAGGTGCAACTGATCAGGCAATATATTACATTTATTTCTGACACTTTCGACTAAATAAGTTTTCAGCCCTGTCAGCTGAGTTTTTACAGGGTGTCCACAAAGTCTGGATACATAGGGATTAACACACTTTTATTTAATTTAAAAAGTAAAAAAGTAAAATTATTATTTCTTATATTTGATTGTTTAATTCGAGGCGCATGGTCTAATGGTTAGAGTCGTAGGAAATGGACTCGTCGACCCGAGTTCAATTCCTAGATGAAGCTGTTTGCATTTCACATGGCGCTAATACCCTTGGGATAGGTATGAATCCAATTCTCCCTCCCGTTATGGGTAAATAGTAGGGCAGACTGGGCTTTTTAACTATGGCTAGATAACCAGTCTAGGAAAAGGAAAACTCTGAATTCAAACCTGTTAAACTATGCTTAAGAAAATGACCCTGTGTCGCATCCTGCTCATGCGGAGATGTTGGTAAATATATATATTTGTTTGTGTTATGAGTTTATTTACTGCTAAAATTCCATATCTGCCTTTTCAGAAAAATAACATAAATAAATACAATAGTTAAATCTCCATGTACCCAGACTTTGTGGACACCCTGTAGAATACACCAGCTGCACCTCTGCAGACGGGTAAGATCCTCCCCCTAATGGAGCTGCCTGTTGACCATGGGTGTTGACCCGTGATGCTTAAAAAAATGGATCTGAGCAGTCCATGACATGTAACACTCCATTTTGGCCCTTACTTAGGCTAGACAGGCAGTCAGAGAGGCCTCTTCCAATCAATTGGTTGATTACGTAAAGCCCTAGCACCTATATGATTGTCCCAACTCTATTGCGCTTATGGCAAACCCCAACCCTTTTTATCATATATTTGCTAGAAGGGTGGCTGAGGGTCTTATTGTCCTGGGTATGATGTTAAACTCTATCTTATGGGGAAGTTCCAATCCTGGATCTCTGTGGAATGTGGAGTATCCCTTCATCACCATTACTCCCAGGTCCACTCTAACCCAGAGTGGTATTACCTGTTAGGGTCCCATCTATGGGTTAAATAGAAGAAAAAAAATTTTAAAAGAATGTGTCTAAAAAAGAATTTATTTATTTTAAATTTTTGAATACCCATCAAGCATAAATAGATACAAAACGTTTTTGGCATAAAATAACCCAACAGGGCTTGACATGCCATAAACTCCAACAAACTAAATAAGTTTTGTATAATTTTGATTTTTCGGTCTGTTGTCCTCATCTTTATGTAGAATATATGTAAAAACACAACATTTCAGCAGTTGCATCCTCCAGCCTTCCCTGTCTATCTGAGCATAGCAATGACCCATTTTGGGAAATAATTTTGAATAGTTTGGCTGTTGATCAAACAAAGCATCAAAGAACTTTTGAAGATCTTATTCAAATAATGACATCATTGTTTTTGCATGTGTATAAATTATTAGTACTAGCAAATAATCCTAAGAGCTGAGTGAGATGTGTGATATATATATATATATATATAATATATATATATAATATATATATATTTGTACTTGTTTAAAATTGGAGTTTGTCCATGAATATAAAGAAATGTACACAACAAAGTATATAGAAATATAAATGAGAAAATCAAAGTGTTCCAAAAGATAAATTTATTTATAGATGATGAAGTCAACATTAAAAAGTTTTGGTTTGTTATAAAACCTTCATCAGGACATTAGGACAAAGTATATAATTTTGATTTTTCAGACTGTTGTCCTCATCTTTATTGTAGTATGTAAAACATAACATTTTAATCGTTGTATCTTCTGGCCTTCTTCAGGTGCTTCCTGTCTATCTGAGCATAGCAATGATCCAATTAGAGAAATTATTTTAAATAGTTTGACTGTTGATCAAACAAGGCATCGAAGAACTTTTAAAGATCTTCAATCAAATAATGACGTCATTGTTTTTGCATGCCTATCAAAACTATCAATTCTGTTACTGTTATGCGAGCCAAGAAAATAAAATTATGTATGTATGTATGTATGTATGTGTATAGATAGATAGATTACAAAAAAAATGAGTTTTAATTATTTTGAGGTTTGATTGTTAGCTAGACATCATCGTGGTCACAACCCTTGACATTTGATTTAAAATAAACATTTTATGTTTATAATTATTTTGAAGTGGGGAGGGGAGGGGGCTAAAAAGTTCACCAGATTATGCCATATCGGCTCTTGATTACTTAATTGACCAATGGGATCCAAGCACTGCAACACTAATGAAAGAAGTGTGTAGACCACAAAGTTCTAAAATTATTTTTCTTCTTTCTTCCTTCCAGGCTGGTACAACAAACCCAACTGTAAAATTGCGAGTAATTTATCTGGAAAGTAACCACCAAGTGGAACTTCGTATTCCAACTGATTATATAAAACCCAACAGGTAAAAAGATTATATAACTTAACATTTTCTTTTCTTTGAATGTAACTTCTGCTCTTCAAAAGGGAATGGTACACTTATTAAAAGGATTCTAAGAATATATGAGGGGTTGGTATCGCCACTTGAGTCCATTGAACTTTTGCTGACACCAGATCAAGTGGAATCTATACTTGATTAATGTGCTTTTGATGATCTGACAAGACGAGGACAAAACCCACATAAAAGCAACACACATTTTCATGCAGCAAATAGTAATCAGATGGTCAACCAAAGCATTATATAACTTAACATTTTTATATTAGTCCCTCCCCTCCAAGCACTGCAACACTAATGAAAGAAGTGTGTAGACCACAAAGTGAACTGTTTAAAAGTGGCTAAAAGAACAACCTAATAATGATTATGGCTTGTTTTTACCAATGGGATCCAAGCACTGCAACACATATATAAGAAGTGTGTAGACTGCCAGGAGGGGATATGTTTAACAAAAAATAGACCTCATTTGGTCACATTCCATGAGAATATCTTGGTCAGCCTATGAACTTTTCAGCTGACCCTTGTATGGATGTAATTGTAAGAGCAATATCTAATTTATTTATTCTATCAGATGACCAAAAAAAGGTTGTGTAACAAAGTCCCTATTCAGATATAACAAACAAATAAATAAAAAATAAATAAATAAATGTTTTTGATGGTGGCCAGACATCATCATGGTCACAACCTTTGACATTTGATTTGAAATAAACATTTTATCAAAAAAATTATTTCGAAGTGTGTGTGTGGGGGGGGGGGGCTAAAAAGTTCACCAGATTATGCCATATCTGCTCTTGATTACTTAATTGACCAATGGGATCCAAGCACTGCAACACTAATGAAAGAAGTGTATAGACCACAAAGTGAACTATTTAAAAATAAACCTTGGTCAATCTATGGCTTGTTTTTACCAATGGGATCCAAGCACTGCAACACCAATATACAAAGTGTGTGGACCGCCAGGAGGGGATATGTTAAAAGAAAAATAGGCCTCATTTGGTCATATTCCATGAGAATATCTTGGTCAGTCTATGTACTTTTCAGCTGACCCTTGTATGGACGTAATTGTAAGAGCAATATATTAATTTATTTATTCTATCAGATGACCAAAAAAAGGTTGTGTCCTACAATTGAGCTCTTAAATTAATAATAGAAATGAATGACCTACAATAGATATGGGTAATGGATAAATATATAAAATATTTATATACATCTTTGTATTTGATCTTCATTCTACTCTTTCACATCCTGTTGATGAGTAAACTGATAAACTTTTCTAAACTTCCTTTTACAGCGAATACTACCTGACAAATGTTGAATGGTTGAATGATGATTACCTAGTGGTAACATGGACCAACCGACCACAAAACTACAGTATCATCACAGTTTGTGGAGGAAGGGCAGGCACTTGCCATTTTGTAAGTACAATGGTGTCCTTTTGGGTAGGATTGTGAAGTGAAACATACAAAACCTTTGATTCTGACTCTTCAGAGCATATGACCTTTAGGCACCCCTTTTGCTTTGCTGATTCATAAGTACATTTTTTTCATTTACACTGTCAACATCCAGTTGTTTTTTAGGGTTAGTTTTATAATTTAAAAAAGACCTCTAAAAATCGTCTATTAACAAACAACCGGATGTTGACAGTGTAAATGAAAAAATGTACTTTTGAATCAGCAAAGCAAAAGGGGTGCCAAAAGATCATATGGTCCGACTCCTCTTTATTTAATACAGTGATTATGGCCTACAAATAAATACAAGGGTGAGTCAAAAAGTAATGCCATTTTCTTCATTTCATGTGAAGTTTTTTATAAATCTAAGGCCTACATTGAGACCTTAACGAGGCACAGAGCAAGAATCTGACAAATAAGACTCAACTTGCCAATCAACAATGTCCTCCTTCTTTGTGACAATACTCAACCACACACAAGCATCAGGACAAAGGAGAAAATCGCCTCATTTGGGTGGACAACTTTACCACATCTTCCATACTCATTAGATTTAGCTCCTTTTAGACTATCATCACTTCAGCCCCAGAGAGTTTAAGAGGCAATCATTATTCCAGTGACAAGGAAGTGAAATCTGTAGTGAAGAAGTGGCTAAAAGAACAGTCAACAGAATTTTATGAGGCAGGGATACATGCTTTCATTTGAAGGTGGAACTATTGAGAGAAACGGTAACTGAGTGGAGAAGTATGAATGTGATCCACAGAGGACCAGCTTCATTTTGATGTATGATACATGTTCCTGTGTTGGTAACTATACCTGTCCTAAACAAAATGGCATTACTTTTTTACCAACCCTCATATAAAACTATGAATTCCATGAGAATATCTTGGTCAGCCTATGAACTTTTCAGCTGACCCTTGTATAGACGTAATTGTAAGAGCAATATATTAATTTATTTATTCTATCAGATGACCAAAAAAAGGTTGTGTCCTACAATTGAGCTCTTAAATTAATAATAGGATTGAATGACAATTCAACCAGCTTCATTTTGATGTATGATACATGTTCCTGTGTTGGTAATTATACCTGTCCTAAACAAAATGGCATTACTTTTTTACCAACCCTCATATAAAACTATGAATTTTTTAATAATTCATTTATTTATTTTGTCTCATAACAATTGTTACACTTAGTTTAGGAAATTTATATGCAAATGTTTTAATCATTATGGGACAGAAGTAGTAAAATATACAACTTCTGTACCATAATAATTGTTACATTTAGTGTATAAAATTTCTGTGCAAATGTATCAATTATTATGAGATGGTTGCTTAAAAGATATTATTTAGAAATAGGTTGTTTTTGTTTGTTTGTTTTTTTTTTGGGGGGTTTTGTTTTTTTTTTGCTGGGGTCTATAATTTTCTTTAAATTTTCTTGTCTAAAATAACATTTCATATTTGTTTATTATTTCAGAATATTGATGAAAAAGTGGCAAATGGATGGATTGACCCAGTAAGTGTTTTTGATTTGTCTAGTTAATTATACTTTTTAAATCTTAAATGTTAAAGAAATTAATATAAACACTGTTAACTAATTAGTGCTCTTTCCAACATAGGAGTTAACATGAGTTATGTCCCCTTTGATAATTGGATATTTGGAGTGTTACAATTCTGATCACCATTTTAAGCATTTTAGGTTTCCTATTGGTAAATCCAATTGTAGAAAAGGGGGTAATTTTCACCTTTAGTTGTGAAAATTCCTAGCATAAAATTGTGCGTTCGCATTATCTGAAATGAACTTCATTGTTATTAATAACATATTTTATGATATTTTTGTGTTAAAGCATGCAGTTGTATTGTTTTCGAAAAGATTCTAAGATTTGTATATTTTGCACAGACACATTCAAAATGGCTACCATCTTGTTTCAAAGTAAAAGTCAGTTGGCTAAATTCCTAGCATAAAATTATCTGAAATGAACTTCATTGTTATTAAGAACACATTTTATGATATTTTTGTGTTAAAGCATGCAGTTGTATTGTTTTCAAAAAAAGTTTCTAAGATTTGTTTATTTCGCACGGAGACTTTCAAAATAGCTACCGGCTTAGTTCAAAGTGAAAGTCAAGGGAGGTTACTCTAATTACCTTATTTGCTGGGAATTTTGACAACTAAAGGTGAAAATTACCAAGAAGGGTGTCGTATCAGTAATAGAAAGTCTTGTATTCCTTGAAATCCTAGTTAGAATAATAGTGTACTCCTGGTTGCAGAGAATCCAGTTGTAGTGTTCCTTCTGGTAATAAATCCAGTTAGCAACTGATTTCAGTACAATTACCAACGATCTTAAATGCATGTCGTTTTAATTGGTCAATGCCTTCTGCTGATTTTGGGAAAGCCTATAAATAAAAGTAGTGATTTCTTGTACCATGATATACCATGATAAGTCTATATAAAGTCTCAGTTGAAGACACATGGACTATCACCAAATGCATTCTATGTCCCTTTTCATTGGTCAATGCCTGCTGCTGATTTTTGAGAAAGTCTATAAATAAAAGTGGTGATTTCTCATACATCTTATACCAGATAATCCAACATAGAGTAAATAAATGATCAAGATAGATGGCATTGTTGACTATAGTCCTTTTCCTCATGTTAATTCATACTAGATCTGGCTTTCTGGATGTGATTGGGTGATTCGTTTGTCTCTCAAAATCCCAGAAAGTGATCCGTATTTGAATACTATTAATACTATGTGTTTTTATCAACAAGATAACTCTGCTGAGAATGATGTTCTGTGTCATTCTCTACAGGAAGCTCACCCACAATGAGGCCACTTGTTGGCCGAGAATGGTGACCCATAATGCCTTATTCAATACTTAATTGGGTTACCACTTAAGCAACAGCAGATACTGAGTCATTTGTTTATAAAAATGACTTGATTTTGCATTAGATGACCCAAAAGGGTTGATATTCTGTAAAACAAACAAACAAACCAACCAACCAATACTGCAATACCTTTACTTAGGATAGATGGATGGCTGGAGAGGCTTTATTCAATCAATTGGCTGCTCATGTCAAGCCCTAGCAACTATATGATTGTCCCGACCATATTTTTCAAATTGCTCTTATGGCAAACACCTACCCTTTTTACCATATAGGTGCTAGAAGGCAGTGGCTGAGGGTCAGCCACCAGTATTTATTAATACACATGAACTTGATGAAAATTATTCATACCATTTTGAAGATATTAAAAACTTGAAACATGGAAACTTTTATCAAAATGACTTGCTTCGGCATTAGTAAAATTAAAATTGGCAGAGTGGTCTATTGTTGCTATCAGGCAGACAGTGAAGGAGTTTATCCCCTTTTTGCTAGTGCTAAACCAGGGAGATTCTTTTTGCTGATGTGGAGTGCTACACCTACCGTCAGCTCCCAACATTACTGCACAGATCAGATTACCCAAGATGTGCTACTCATACACTGAATTAGCAGGGACCAGTATCAAACCCGGAATGTTGTGATTCCTAGGCAGATGCTCTACTCACTGAGATAGAATGACCCCAAAAGGGTTGATATGCTGTAAAATAAACAAAACAATCTACAGGAAGTAAAGAGTTAAAATAATTTAAATAATCTGTCAAAATTTTCTCTTACCATTATGGCCTACAAATAAATATAAAACCATGATTTTTTATAATTTATTTATCTATTTGTTTTGTCTTAGTATATGAAAATTATGTGCAAATGTCTTAATTATCATCGGACAGAGATTGTATATTTTACTACTTCTGTCCCATAATAATTGTTACATTTAGTATATGCAAATTATGTGCAAATGTCTTAATTATTATGGGACAGAGATTGTATATTTCATTATCAGTTAAAATCTTCTCTTAACATTTTCATCAATGTCTTTTTCTTTCTTTTAAAGCTCCGCCCATACTTTGTACCCGATGGCAGCAAATATTTCATCAAATTACCTGTGAATGATGGCAAAAGTGGACATTACAAACATGTCTGCCAAGTGTCTGTCAAATCTGTAAGTATCGGAGCAACTCATTTGATAATTTTGTTTTTAAGAAAGGTAAAAATTCGGTTGAGGTAGCAAACATTTTGATTGATGTCATAACCCAATTGGTAAATTAAAGTCAACTCAATACACACGCACATACACGCACACACACACGCACACACATATATATATATATATATATATATATATATATATATAATATAATCCAAAAGTCCAGAGAAGAAATCTTCCTTACGACACAAGAGTTTTATTTAAACAAAACCAAGTCGCAGTTTGAGAGCTCATTGTGTGCTCTTAATGTTAGAGTCACAGAGCAGATATATGAGTAAAGAAATAACAAAAGACTTAGAGATTTAGCATTATAGTCTATTTTTTTTATTTTCTAAGCTCCCTGAAATAGACTATAATGCTAAATCTCTAAGTCTTTTGTTATTTCTTTACTCATATATATATATATATATATATACACACACACACACACACACACAAACAAAATACAAGGTGTGTTCAAAAAGTATTGAGACAAAAGTTTTTACCAAGGCAGAAATGAAAAAGGAATGAAACAATAATTTTCTTCAAAAGTCTTGACATTCTAGTGAGTTTTTACATTGGTCAAAGCACCTCTGGAACTCTTTTTTTTTTTATATATGCTGTGTAGCTGTGCCATTATATCTTAATCTTAATTTTCAATTTGTGAAACTTTTTTCTTGTTTTCTAGAGTTAAATTTTGTGAATATTGAAGGTGCTGCACTTGTACAATCCTGTGTCTCACCAAAAACTGCTGTTCAAAAAGTATCAAGAATGGCTTGATAATTGAGAAAAGAATTTTCAAATCTGATTTTATCCTAGCATCATATCTTTTCTTGAAGCAATCTTGGCAACAGCACCCCACAAAAAAGCGGCTGTATGACCCTCCTCCTCCTATTACACAACCTATCCAAATAAGACACTGTCGGCTGGGGCGTTAGAATGCACCGACTGCACCTCTGCAGAGGGTAAGACTCTGCCAAATGGGGCCACCTGTTGGCCGTGGGTGGCAACCCATGATGCTTAAGGACAAAGTCTTGGTGGATGAGCAGTCCATGACCTGCAACACTTCACTTAGACCCTTACTTAGGCTAGACGATTGGTCGGAGAGGCCCCCTCCATTTAATCGGCTGGTCACGTCACACCCTAGCACTTATATGATTGCCCCAACCCTATTGCCCTTATGGCAAGCCCCAACCCTTTTTATCATATGGGTGCTAGAAAGCGGTGGCTGAAGGTCTACATGTCCTGGGAATGATGTTAAACTCTTTCTGATGGTGAGGTTCCAGTTTTGGAGAATGTGGAACACCCCTTCATCACCATTGCTCCCTGGTCCACTCTGACCCGGAGTGGTAGTACCTGTTAGGGTCTCATCTATGGGTTAAATAGAAAAATATATTTATTAAAAAAAATTGTGTATCCATTAAGAATTAATTTATTTCAAAACTTTATCAGCCTTAAATGACCCACTGAAGTTGATATGCCGTAAACCAAACCCAAACAAGACATACTGAACAATTCTGGGGAAGCAACCAGCAAACACCTACATCAATCAGGTCTGTGCAGATTTTGGATGCCATACAGAAGACTTCCCAGGGACAATGACCGATGGGATGGGTGGTGAGAGAGTGTCATGGAAATCCATGCATGATCTAATGTTGATGATGATGATATCTTTTCTGGAAAAAAAAAATTCAAAATTTAAATGAATTTTTTTTTTTTTTTTAAATTTAAATGATGGTTTGTGCACAGTTGTTTATATAATTTTTTACTTATGTTTTATCTAGGTAATGGAACGTGGTCAGAAATTAGTTTTAACCCAAGGAGAATGGGAAGTAACAAGTATCGTTGGATATAACAATGAAACTCAAAATTTGTGAGTATATCAAAGGCAAAATTAGTTTTAACTTTTATTTGTATTAAAATCACTGTTTTTATCCTACTTATATAAAAGTACATCTATTAATAATGGAGATTCGCTTGTCTGTAACAAAAATTACGTCACTGCGTACGTCACATTACCCAAAATCGTCATAACATAGAATAAATACACTCAAAATTTGAACATGCAACATTAGACAGTCCTCATTGTTTTTTAAAACAAGTTTTAATAAATACATGACTGGTATTATATATCTATATATAATTTGTTTTATTTTAATACATATTTAAAGTTTACATTTCAAATTGTTTTATTTTTTAATCCATTATTAAATTTGATGATTTTACTTACTTAGGGTACAAACTTGCTGACATTGAATTTTTTACTCCCACCTCAGGCAATATGTTTCAAAAATCTATTTTTACATCGCCTGGAGGGTGTTTTTTTATTTTGTACTAGTCTGTATAATATTGATAATGAGATATATAGGTAATCTCCTTTCACTCTTATATCCCAATTCTCACTTTACCTTAATTCTATTATTAACTCTACCTTATAATTACATCTATGTTTACTTTAGTTTGATTCTTCTTTGGGTAATCTGAACATTAGCTACATAAATGAGAGTAACCTCCCTTGTTTGTTTCACTTTGAGGAAGCCATATGTTTTGGTCGGCCATTTTCATTTCACCATAAATCTACACTGAAAATACGAATTTGTTCGAATCAATATAACCGCATGTTTTAACATGAAAATATAATAAAATGTGTTCTTAATTGTGCTTGTGCATTATTTGAAATGAACTTAATTGTTATTAAGAATACATTTTATGATATTTTTGTGTTAAAACATGCAGTTGTATTGATTTGAACAAATTCGTATTTTCAGTATAGATTTACGGTGAAATGAAAATGGCCGACCAAAACATGGCTTCCTCAAAGTGAAATAAACAAGAGGAGGTTACACTCATTTATGTCACTAATGTTCAGATTAACTATTGAACTATTTTCAATAGCTCTTAAGTAAACATATTGTTGTAATAATTAAATTATAATACTGTGGTATATCCACAGGTCCTGCTAGTATACGTATAATAATATAAACAATATAATAGTCATAGTGTCTTTAGATGTCTACATAAAATAATGTTTGGTCTGTACAAACAAAAATATTTTCCATAATAATACTTTCCACTTATTATCAAATGTAGAACTTATAATTAATGACTTTATATTTTCTGTTTTTCAGGTATTTTATTGGAACAGGTGGTGACTCACGTAAAAGACATCTTTACAGGTGAGTACAAGTAGCCCAATTATATTTATTCTTAGTCTCTTTATTCGTAAGTGTTTGTGCATAAAACCCTTACACTGAAAAATTGTAGTTGGTACGTTAGGAACATTTCCCAAAGTTTTGGAAAAGAGACTGGAGGAATTGGAAATCAGAGGAAGGATCGAGGCTATAGAGACCATGGAAGTTAAGATCTGCTAGAATACTCAGGAGAGTCCTGGTGAGATTTGCTGTTACTCAGACTCTAGTGCAGCATTTGTCAATCTTTTTACCCTTGTGTAACCCTTAAAATAAATTACATATCTCAAGGAACCCCTGCGCCAAAACAAAATTATATACAATATCTTTCTCATTTTATTTCCCTCGTAGTTCAGCATTTCTCAATCTTTTTACCCTTGCGTAACCTTTAAAATAAATTACATATCTCAAGGAACCCCTGTGCAAAAACAAAATTATATACCATATCTTTCTCATTTTATTTCCATTGCAGTTCACGTATTGGATCCTCTCCGTCCCTAAGGACGATGGTGTAGTATCCAGAAAAATAAAAATTAAAAATTAAAAAATTAAAAAAAATGTTCATGTGGTAAATATTATAGTATATTTTTTTTAATAACTTGTTTAAAGAAA
Source organism: Doryteuthis pealeii (assembly GCA_023376005.1). Classification (NCBI taxonomy): domain Eukaryota; kingdom Metazoa; phylum Mollusca; class Cephalopoda; order Myopsida; family Loliginidae; genus Doryteuthis; species Doryteuthis pealeii. The sequence goes on along the minus strand of CM042155.1, from coordinate 29,861,506 downwards.
AATTAATACTTCTTTGTCAAATTTTTCGGTAATGCTAAATAAAATTCATAATGTTCATTTATAATACTTCATCAGGGAATTTTCATTCACACAAAAAAAAATCACAAAAAATGTCTGTACGCCGTACAGACATCACTAAATATATTCCCAATGATTGTGTTATTTTTCAATAACATAATAGATTAGATAGGATGATGTCTATATTAAAATATTACAATAACCAATAATATATTGTACTTGTTAAGTAATATTACGTTTATGAAATTAAATAAAAAATCAGAAGTGCATTAGCTTATCTCATTTGTTCTCATGGAACCCTTAGGGACCTTTTGCAGAACCTTAGGGTTCCAGGGAACCTCGTTTGAGAAACATTGCTCTAGTGTAAGAGCACCAGTATTAGTTGGTATGAAAAACTCACAAGGAATGAAATAATATGAACAATATAGTATTCATAAAGGACTGTTAAAAAAAAAACATTTTTGATATATTCTAATTCTGCAAGAGGGATATGAAGACATGCCACATCGACACCAATACATGGGAGACTTTTGCAAAAGACTGTGCGACCTGGTGACTCCTCGTCAAACAAGGAACGAGAAGGAGTGAGAAAGAGAGGAAAGTAGCCGCCGCAGAAAAGAGAGCCAAAAGGAAGGAGAGACAACAACAACTCCAGCAAGCATCACCGTTTGTTTGTAGTCACTGCACCAAAGATTGCCATTCAAAAATTGGTCTGATCAGCCACTCATTCAGCTGCAGATAAATAATAATGGGGGGAAAAAAAAAAAAGTGGACACTATGCCATCGTCTTCAGTAGACGGACGGATGCCAACCAAAATAAATATTTACATGTTACATAGTGAAATTGTAAATGGTATAGATATTTGTCAGAAGGTTAATCGGACCATATGACCTTTAGGCACCCCTTTTGCGATCTCATTTCTTAAGGACATTTTTTTCATTTACACCGCCAAAATCTGGTTGTTTGTTAGGGGTTAGGGTTATTATTTTTTTTTAAACTCTAAAAATCGTCTGTTAACAAACAACCGGATTTTGCTGGTGTAAATGAAAAAAATGTCCTTATGAAATGAGATCACAAAAGGCGTGCCTAAAGGTCATATGGTCCCAATTTTCATTCTCTGGTGATCAGTGTTCCAACTTAAGTGTTGGTAGGAACACTTTATTTATATATGATAGTATCCTACAATGTTGTATAGCCCATCGTCGTCATGTATATAATCAAGAGATGAGACTCGGTGATAGAGAGACTTGAGACTTACTTGTTCTTCATTTCTTCCAGCTATCTTGTGTGGCTGTTTCCTTTACTTCTTTGGCTGTCATCTTGTCGTCTAGTCTTCTGCTTCTTCTAAGGGCTAGTTTTTAGTCATGCAATTAATTAACTCACAAGACTTTTTTCCTTGATCAAGATTTATTTAACCCCGTGTGGTGAGTCAACAACCCCAGCAGAGAGATAGGCATCCTCTCTGCTCAACGTCAGGTTGAAAACTAAAATCTAAACTAACTAAATCATGTGACATGCGAGATTCACGCCTCTGGGGTCAGGGAGCTATAACCGTCCTGGTTGTTTTCCGTTCCCTGAACTGAAAACCAATGGCCTCTTAGAATTCTCGCTACAGGATCTGTCAACAACCCACACCACCACACAAATTATGTTATTTTATTTACTTTTATCAATCCGTTACTTTGGACGCCAGAGTCCAGACGCCAAGAACTTTTTATTTATTTGATTTAATCTAATTATAATTTTAATCTCCACAGACAAAACGGTAATTCATATAATAAGTGAATGCAGAAACTAACACAAAGAGAGTACAAGACTAGACATGACTGGGTGGGAAAGGTAATCTATTCTGAATTGTGCAAGACATTCAATTGTCACCATACAACTAAATGGTATATGCACAATCCCGAACCTGTCTTGGAGAATGAGATGCAAAATAGATTCTCTGGGAATTCGAGGTACAAACGGAACCCCTAACCCCGGCCAGGATACCAGACCTAGTATTGATTAACAAGAAGAATAGAACCTGTCATCTCGTGGATTTTGCTGTTCTGGCCGACCATCATGTGAAAATGAAACAAAGAAAAAAGATAGACAAATACTTGGACCTTGCCAAAGTACTGAGAAAACTGTGGAACATAAAGGTGAATGTCATACCAATTGTAATTGGTGCCTTTGGAACGGTCACCAAAGCTCTGGAAAAGAATTTGGGTGAATTGGAAATCATAGGAAGAATCGAAACCATCCAAATTACAGCAGTGTTGGAATTGGCTAGAATACTTCTAATTACAAATGATAATTTTTGTTCTTTTGTATTTCTTTCAGAATTAGTGTGAAGGATGATTCTAAAGTGAAATATCCACATTATTGTCTGACATGTTCAGAAGAATATGAACATTGCCAATATGCTGATGCACTGTTCAGTCCAACTGGAAAATTCTACATTTTGAAATGTTTGGGACCAGGAGTACCAACTTATAGTCTGTACTCTTCAGATCACAATCAATGTAAGTTTTTGTTTTTTTTTCTTTTTAATTGTTCTTTTATCATAAATTATACCTTATAAATTTATAAATTGAAATTTATATATAAATATAAATTTAGAAATTATACCTTATGAATTTATAAATTGAAATTTATATATAAATATAAATTTAGAAATTATACCTTATGAATTTAGAAATTGAAATTTATATATAAATATGAATTTAGAAATTATACCTTATAAATTTATAAATTGAAATTTATATATAAATATACATTTATAAATTATACCTTATAAATTTATAAATTGAAATTTATATATATAAATATACATTTATAAATTGTACCTTATAAAGTTAGAAATTGAAATTTATATATATAAATATACATTTATAAATTGTACCTTATAAAGTTAGAAATTGAAATTTATATATATAAATATACATTTATAAATTGTACCTTATAAATTAGAAATTGAAATTTATATATATAAATATACATTTATAAATTGTACCTTATAAATTTAGAAATTGAAATTTGTATATATAAATATAATTTATAAATTGTACCTTATAATTTAGAAATTGTTTACCTTATGAATTTAGAAATTGAAATTTATATATATAATATAAATTTAGAAATTATACCTTATGAATTTAGAAATTGAAATTTTATATATAAATATAAATTTAGAAATTATACCTTATGAATTTAGAAATTGAAATTTATATATATAAATATAAATTTAGAAATTATACCTTATGAATTTAGAAATTGAAATTTATATATATAAATATAATTTAGAAATTATACCTTATGAATTTAGAAATTGAAATTATATATATATATAAATTTAGAAATTATACCTTATGAATTAGAAATTGAAATTTTATATATATAAATATAAATTTAGAAATTTACCTTATGAATTTAGAAATTGAAATTATATATATATAATATAAATTTAGAAATTATACTTATGAATTTAGAAATTGAAATTTATATATATAAATATAATTTAGAATTATACCTTATATATAATATAAATTTAGAAATTATACCTTATGAATTTAGAATTGAAATTATATATATAATATGAATTTAGAAATTATACCTTATAAATTCTTATAGTCTGTACTCTTCAGATCACAATCAGTGTAAGTTGTTTTGTTTTTTTTTGTTTTTTTTATTATTCTTTTAATCAAGTTTTGATGAACAAAAATGGATTTGGCGTTGGGGGAATAATTTGAAACGGGAACAAGAACAGTTTCTAAGACTGATATATGTTTATGGGAATCTCTCTGTGTGCACATATAAAGTAAAAGTAAAGTCGTTGGGGTGGCCTAAAGTCGGTATCAGCCAGATGGCGAGGGTGTCTATCCCCTTTTCACAAGCACTAGATCAAGGAGATTATTTTACCATTTGAGGTAGAGCACCTCACCTACCATCAGCACCTCACTTTACCGCATAGATCCTTGTCCTACTCATATGTTGAGTTAGCATGCAAATTTATTTATGTATAGATGTGTATAGGTATACTTATATGTGGATATATATATATATATATATATATATATATATATATATATAGTCATCCCCTAGTTAAAATTAAGTTTTGTTACAAAATTTGTGGGTTCTGTTTTTTCTGGGTCACCCTGTATACAGGGTGACACAGAAAAAACATTAAACTAACCCTAAATCCCAACCCTAACCCTAAACCCTAACCCTAGTTTTTTTTTCAAGTGACACCGCTTCGGCTACAGACTTAAATTGTAGTTGGTGTTTGTTTTTTTCAGCAGCCACCAGCTAGTATTTTTTGAGGCAGGAGGCCGGGATGGAACTCTGCGAATATACCCTTTTATGTCATTGATAAAGTATCCCCTGAATATTTGTTTGTGTTCATTTAATTTTATCTTGAAATAATTTTATTCATTTTCCTTTTTTAGTGATAATGACCTTAGAGAATAACACTGCACTGAGAGAACGACTTAAGCTTAAAGCTCTTCCACAAAAACGATACATGAAGTTGAATATTGAAGGGAAAAATGGAAATTATGGTTTGTACAATTTTGACATCATTTTCTCATTAAACTGTCAGTAGATAATAAATGTGGTAATTTTCACCTTTAGGTGGCTAAATTCCTAGCAAATAAGGCAATTAGAGTAACCTCCCTTGATTTTCACTTTGAAACAAGCCAGTAGCTATTTAAAAGTCTCCGTGCGAAATACACAAATCTTAGAAACTTTTCGAAAACAATACAACTGCATACTTTAACACAAAAATATCATAAAATGTGTTCTTAATAACATTAAAGTTCATTTCAGATAATTTTATGCTAGGAATTTAGCCAACTGACTTTCACTTTGAAACAAGCCAGTAGCCATTTTGAAAGTCTCCATGCGAAATATACAAATCTTAAAAACTTTTCGAAAACAATACAACTGCATGCTTTAACACAAAAATATCATAAAATGTGTTCTTAATAACAATTAAGTTCATTTCAGATAATCTTATGCTAGGAATTTCAGATAATGCACAAGCACAGTTTTATGCTAGGAATTTAGCCAACTAAAGGTGAAAATTACCATAAATGTATACTCTGTGTGTGTGTGTGTGTGTGTGTGTGTGTGTGTGTGTATCCGTCTATTTATGGTATATATATTTTGTTTGGGCTTTAGTGTGAAGCATTAAAAATGTTAGAAACTCGTTTTTTTTAGTGTTAAGTTTTTTTTTATTCTGTTAAATTTTCGAGAGTGTTATCTTCTCTTCATCGGAACATGGGTCAGACTAAGGTGGCTGGCTTTTCTTATAGTAGTCATGTCATCTGTTGGGTGGGTGTGAGCGGTTGCTGTTGTGACCTTGTTTTTTTCTTTCTTTTTGTGTGGGTGTTTTTTTGGCGGTGGTTTTTAATTGGTTTGTTTATAGTTGTTTGTTTTGTCTTTATTGTTCGTCATGGTCACTTCTGGTGGGTTTCCCGCTGGGGTCATCGTGGTGGTGGTGTTGTGAAAATATTTGTATGCTTTGAGAAATATATACCAGTCATCCATAGACACGTGTTTCGACATTTACGTCTCATCAGTGTGGCTCAACTTTTTTAACAGCTACCTCTAGCTGGGAGCGAAACTTGACAGAATTTTTGTCTGCCAAGTTCCTTACCCTTACGGCCGTCAGCGACTGTCAGTCCGGAGTGAACAATTAATTGATATATATTTACAATCACCAGAGAATTCAAGTCTGTAAACAGCAGGCGAGTAAATACTTACGTTAAACGGTGAAATTTCAATTAATGTCTCCCCTACAGTGCTCTACCATGAAAATTGGGAGCCTAAGGAGCCTATAAAGTCCTGCAACTGATTTAAAATGTAACAACAAAGATGGCAGTCTTGTTGAAATAGAATAATCAAAATACACATTAAAAGTAAAGCTACAAGAGTTGAACTTTCATCGGGTTTTAATAAATGATTCTATCATTTGTTTGTGAGATGTTTAAAATTTTAAAACTGCTGCAAGACTTTATGAACATGTATATGTGGGAGTGTGTATGTATATATATATATATATATATATATATGATTTTATATGAAAAAGGTGACTTACCAGTGAAATTGGTCACAATGGTTAGTTGATGCAAGTTTCACAATGATAAGACAGCGATATAACAAATATAAAATGCTCAATACGTGAGTAGAGCAAATTTATTATTATAATCGTACATAGTAATAATTGCCAAAAAATACACACGTGCAATCGTCTGTAATTAATCAATATCTTGATTAATTCAGTGGATTTAACCCTGAAGATCCTTATGGTGAAACTTGGGTAGGTTATTACTGTGTACCATTATAATAATAATTATATATATATATATATATATATATATGGGTTTGTTGGTTGGTTTTGAAGGCTATCACAATGCAAGTGTAAAGAAAAAGAAGGTAACTATGGTGTTGTTTGTTAACCTGTGATTTATTCTTAATATTTCGAGATAAAAATCTCTTCTACAGAAGATCTCCAGAACTGAAGTTGTTGCTAGTGACTGTCCATTTGGTTCTGTTTCATGCCTTCCAAACACTGTGTGTGTGCTTGTTCAGTTTTTGATTATCATTCCAGATCTGGCTCGCCTTCTAAGCATTAATTTTTTTTTTGTTTACTAATAGGACCACCTGATTAGTTTTTCTTTCTTTTTTTATGTGTGTGTGATTAACATTCCAGAATTTGACCTAACCTTTTTTTTTTTTTTTTTCTGTTGTTGTCATTGGTGGTCAGTTTATGGGTGTGTGTGTGTGTAATTTTTATATCTATCAAAATCACCTGTTGTCCTGTTATTTTAATCGTACACAGTAATAATTGCCAAAAAATACACATGTGCAATCGGCTGTAATTAATCAATATCTTGATTAATTCAGTGGATTTAACCCTGAAGATCCTTATGGTGAAACTCGATTAATGTTTGTTTTTTTTTTCTTTTTCTTTTTCCTTCTAGAAACTTGGGCAAAACTCCTACTCCCTGCAGTTTTGAAAGATGAGGAAATCCTTACTTACCCACTTCTGTTGGAAGTGTAAGTATTCAATATCTATATATAAATACTCTTGTTCCTTAATCTTCCAACCATTATCATCTTGCAACACCCTCTGGTTAAAAATGAGACCGTCCAAATCGGCCAAGATAAAATGCAAAAATGTAAATCCTAATTATCTGGGGTCGCTTATCCACCAAAATCTTATTTCTTATGAATGTCGTCACCTTGGTTAAATAATGGACCATTCCGTTTTTTATTATAAAGAAAGAAAGGGAAGTAAATGGAGATGCTACACAGAAAAAATATAATAAGAAAGAAATAAAGTGAGTAGGGGAAAGATAGTGGAAGCGATAACACTAATCTGTTTCAATCAAACATGATGAAAAGAAGGAAAGAAAGAAAAAAGAGTGAGAGAGACTTAAATCAAGATTATTATACTTTTTATATATTGAACTATTTCAATAGCTCTTAAGCAAACATATCAAACGTAATGATTAAAATATCATACTGTGATATATCCACAGGTTCTGCTAGTTTTATTATAATTATAGTTAAGTATCAGCCAGACAGCAAGGGAGTCAATCCCCTTTTCATTAGCACTAGACCAGGGAGATTATTTTTGCATCTGAGGTGTAGCACCACACCTACCATCAGCTCTTCACTTTACCATACAGATCCTAGAATTGTTGAGGGCTGGTTTTGAATTCAGAACCTTGTAGTTTCTTGGCAGTTACTCTATTGACTGAGCTAAACCAGCTCTTAGCCATATGAACTTTTCAACTGATTTACAAACCCCTCCACATAAGTAGGATATGGCACAAGTTCAATTTCTTAAGTAGAATTTTCTGGCATATCATGCAATGGAAGAGGAATCTTCCGCTCAAGAGACGAAAGATAAAGAAATATATATAAAAAGGGGGAGAACGGAAAAGAGATCTTCCGGTCAAGAAGCCGGGAGAAGATGAAGAAATATATAAAAGGAAAATGGAAGACTCCTCTTCTGGTGAGGAGGCGGAGAGAAAGATAAAGAAATATATAAAAGAAAGGAAGTATGTCCGTTATCAGATCAAAAGATAAAAATGCGTGGGCATATTTATTGTATATAAATGTTAGTGGATCTCGAAAGAGTCAGTCAGTCTCCAGCGAGCAGCCGTGAACATAACCTTGTTGCCTCCCGTCATCAACTACCCTTGGGTAGTTCATTGTGAACACTGCGCTCTTCACCAACCCACCCGGCATTTTCATTGTGAACATCGTTGTCCCTCACCACCCACACACCAAAGAAAACAAAGACGGGTCATATTTTTATATACACGTGTCTGTGGTTTCATTGAAGTCCAGTAGCCTGCTATACAACAATTTAACAGAGTTTTCCTTCTCCTAGACCGGTTGCCATACAAGGTTAAAGAGCCCAGTCTAGCTCTCTCTCTCTTCTCTCTCTCTTTGCTCTTTCTCTCTCTGGTTTTATGGTGGAATTTCTAGAGTGTTGAAGACATTCTTTTGGGATTTAACTGTTCAGCAAAAAAGAAAAAGAAAAATTAAGCAAATGACTAAATCTTATTCTTATTGGGATGATGTATAACATTTCTATATAACTAGCAGGACCTATGGAATACCATGGTATTAGCATTTAAATATTATAAAAGTGCTGTGTGGGGTGGACCTTACTCTCCAATTAGAGATTTCTTTGTCTTTTAGTTTGTATAAATTGATGAATAGACTTACCCAGCCCCAACTGCAATTTTGCTTGATTCAACATAATGTAATTTTTCAAATTCGCTGTAAAAGAAAGAAATAAATAGATAAATGAAAGGAAATAGCAAAAATAATCAATTTGGGTTATTTCCTATAAGTCTAACATAAACAAAAGGGAACCACTCTTGACTGATAAATTATTTATTTTCCCATTAAACTAACCCTAAACCCGTCTTCTTTTTCCTAGTAGATCAATAAATAAATAATTTATCAGTCAAGGGTGGTTCCCCTTTGTTTTATGTTAGACTTATAGGAAATAACCCAATTTTGGTTATTTGTTAAATGTTCTTAATTTGATTAATAAATTTTATTTTAAGCTGAGATAGACTGTTTTAAAGTTAATGGTTAGATCTGATTCTAATGTGAGAAATAGTGCATTACACCAATATACCTGTGGTACTTTTATTTCCCTCCCACATAGGAATACCAGAATGGAGATCACACTCAAACAGCAGAGGGTAAATTCAGACTCAGGACTCAAAGGGTTAAAATGTTCATGGTTAATTTTATTCCAGTCCAAAATATAACCAATTTAAAGTTGATGGTTAAAACCAAAATTAATTTTGCACTAACATAATGATTGATCAAAGTTTGAATTTCATAATTAGCATAAATATTTAGCATATAGATAAGCATCATCATTTTTAAGGGATTATAAGTATCATAATTAGCATAAAAATCATCATCATTTTCATAATTAGCATAAATATTTAGCATATAGATAAGCATCATCATTTTTAAGGGATTATCAAGTATCATAATTAGCATAAAAATCATCATCATTTCATAATTAGCATAAATATTTAGCATAGAGAATAATCATCATCATCATCATCTGCAAGGAATTTGATATTTATAGAATTATAATAAATGGTAAGTGTTTACCTGCCAGCAGTGATTTGATCTTCTACTTCAACTGTTCCAATGCTTTGTAGAGTTCATGCATAAATCTATCTCCATTCCCGCTGGAACCACGTCCATCAACTGATGCATGAATTATATTCAATGAACTGGTAAGATATGTGCTCCAGCCAATTTCAAATTGTTCAGTCACTTTCTGGCTTCCAGGTCCACCGTATCTAAGAGAGAAGATTAACATTAAGATCAATAGAAATCAGAGAAAAAAAACAAAAAACGTTTGACCCCGTTTTGGGGGACGGTGCATTTGGGGAAAAAAAATTAATGGATGGAATGTAGGACTATGAAACAAAAAAAAAAAACAAAAAAAAAAAAGCTTGTAAATAAAAAAGATCTATTGGATTTTCACAATTAAAATACTACAATACAATATCATTGTACCACATCTTGCAAGCCTGTCTTCCATGGACGTTGCATTAGCTACTTCAGCCATGGAAGTGTTAGTGATTAAATAAAATATAAATTTGTAATTATTCTGCCACTCCTTTCTTAACCCTTTTGGGTGTGGTGCATTTGGCAATAAATTTGGTGGTTGGAGTGTACTTGTGACCATAAAAAAAAAAATATAAAAAATTGGAAATACAAAAAAAAAATCATTGGAGTTTCACGATTATAATACTGTTGGGTTGTCTTTCCCTTGCCTGGAAGAGTTATCTTCCCTCTGGGTTCCCGTTTTTACCACAGGGTTTTTTGTATAAAGCGCCTGTTTCAAACTCTCCTTCTCTTTCTTCTACGGGAACTCACACACATGGGTTCAACTCTTGTAGTTTTACTTTTAATGTGGATTTGAGTTCTCTGGTGATTGTAAAAACATATATCCTGTAAGTAGGTATCAATTAATTGTTCACCCCGAGCTGACAGTCGCTGACGGCCATAAGGGTAAGGAACTTGGCAGACAAAAATTCTGTCAAGTTTTGCTCCCAGCTAGAGGTAGCTGTTAAAAAGTTGAGCCACACTGATGAATGTTAATGTCGAAACACGTGTCTATGGATGACTGAATATATTTCTCAAAGCATACAAATATTTTCACAACACACACCATGGGTTAGACGTTTATGTCTACATCTTCTTATGTGTGGGCTTCGGCCCCCATTACAGCCACTAGTAAGTGCTTTAGTCGATGGACTCTCCATAGCTGTCCATTACTTCTATATGTACATTTAGGTATCTCTTGTATACCTCCTTATTGTATCTCTATTCATGAATGTGTCCTTTTTTTGTATCTTCTTTTGTATTTCTGTTATATGTATCATTTCCATGTGCCTGTATTAAAGTCCATGTTATATTTAACACTCGTCGCGGAGTTGTTTTGTTCAACCTATCATAACATTATTATAACCTTGAACCTACAATGGTGGGCATATAGGAGGCTCCTATTGTGTAATGGTTATTGCTGTAGGAAATGGACATGTGGCTGGAGTTCAAATCTTGGATGAAGCTGTATGCATTTCGCATTAGTGCTAAATATGTTTGCAGAAGGTATGCATCCAACTATTCTCCCTCTAGTATGGGTAAATAGTTAGCTATACTGGGCTCTTTAATCTTTGTATGGCAACCGGTCTAGGAGAAGGAAAACTCTGTTAAATTATTGTATAGCAGACTATATATATATATATATTAATTACTTTTGCATTCCATGAACACACATGTGTACATCTATATAATGGAGATTGTGTGTTTGTCTGTCTGAAGCCGAAACTAAATCACTACTCAAGTCACAATTCCATTAGTTATTGACGTCACATTCACCATGAATTTATTTTTATTTAAACCTCAGTTATTGATAAAATTGTTATACCTTATTAATACTTTTGACTTTATCTAATTCTAATAACATGCAATTGTATTTATATATGCAACAAAATAGCGGGTTACAGTGTGAACAGGAAAGCTAATTTGCATATTGATATTAAAAGTTTAATTTTATTAAATATGCGCTTGGTATTGATTTCTATTGTTTGTTTTTTCTTAATGAATATGAGCAAAAAACTCGGATAAATCTTAAAAGAAATCCTTTAATAAAAGAAATAACAGTAATTTTATTCTTTACTTCCTAATTTAACTAAATAGTTAAATTAGGAAAATTCAGCAGTAAAAGGAGGGAGTGATGAAAATGATGGAAGACTTAGTTTCAAAGTTGTTCTATTCTTCGATTATACCCCCTCTGTTTCAAATCATTTTATTTGGATTTTTTATTTAGTTTCAAAAGTATTTCAAATTAACATATTTCATTACATTAAAATTCAAATACTTGCACCCGGAGGGTGCATATATTTGCTTAGTATATATAAATATTATGTGTGTGTGTTTGTGTGTGAATGCAAACAATTAAGGTAGGTTGAAACTGTCTATTGATTGATCTGATTGCTTTATACGAATACATTTCGTTCCTTTGAGATCGATAAGATTTAATAATTGATTCCTAGTAATATATATTTATATATGTTTAGTTAATTATTGGTTATAACTAAAGCTTATTTGCTAATCATTTTCTAATATGGTCTTCACAAAAGATGATTTTGTAATTAAATAATTCACGAAGGTGCCATTAAACAAAAGATGCCATTAAACAAATAAACCAAACAGNAATGGGAAAATAAATAAATATTTATTAGTTCAAGAGTTGTCCCTTGTTTAGATTATGTAGGAATACTATTCATAGTACTTATATTATTTATGAGATGAGGTTTTGAATGAATTAATTTTGATATTCGGACTGATTGTCTCTCTTTAACATTCAGCACAGTAACCTCTGGCTCTGTTTATAAACACTAATATCCTATTCAAATCAATAGTTAATTTAAATTTGAAACCTATTTATTTATTTTAGATTCAGCGTTATGGAAGGTCGATTAACTGAGTGTAGATGCAATGCTGCATCTTCAGGCCTTCACAGTTCAATTGAAGCTGTTCTGTTTTTTTTTTTTTTAATTTAAATTTTTTTTTATTTTTAATGAGTAACTCTTTCATTTTATTCTTTATATCAAATCGACATTTCTGTTCAAAAATCTTGGTCGCATTTATGCCAGCGTTGGAGCACCTAGAGTGGAATGGTAACAATTTGACTCTGAAACACATTGAATTCTTGGAAATAATCTGAAAGGGGGGGGGGGGGGTCAATTTAAACAGGTTTCTGTTTATAAACACTAATTATCGTTCAATCAATAGTTAATTAAATTTTGAAACCATTTAGAATTTAATTCTAGTGTTCATGGAATGGTCTTAACTGGAGGTAGTAAGATGCAATGCTGCCATTCAGGCCTTCACAGGTCACTTGAAGCTTGTTAGGTAAGTGATAGCGTTCTTTTAGAACATTTTGAAATTTCTGTTTTTTTGTTTTTTTAAATAATTTTTAATTTTTTTATGAGTACTTCTTTCTTTATTTCTTTATATCAAATCGCATTTCTATTCAATAAATTTGATGGCATTTGGCTGTTGTGAGCCCCTTGAGCGAGTGTAATATTTGAGCTCTGAAACCACATTTGAATTCTTGAGAAATTGTCTGATGTCTTATTTTAAAATAATTTAAAAAAAACATTGAATAGAGCCCTGCAGGTTACTGTGGTCAGAACGTTGGTATTATACATAAGCTGAGGGACAACAGTCCGAAATATCAAAATTATCAAATTTCCAATTCCAGTTTAAAAGTTTTATTAAATATAGAAGGTAAGAAGAATAATCATAACAAACAGATAATAAAAATCTAAAATGTTTTTTTTATGATGTAATGTTATAAGGGAGATAACTTCTCCCTTATTAATTGATGTTAGGGGAAATAACTCTTCTCTTCATGGTTAAAGTGATACGAAATTCTGGATTATTTCCTATGAAATCTAAACAAAAAAAGGGAACCAACTCTTGACTGATTATTTATTGATCTAGGAAAAAAAGAAACTGGGCTAGTTTAGGGTTTAGTTTAATGGGAAAATAAATAAATAATTTATCACTTCAAAGTGGTTTCCCTTCGAAAATAACCTTCATTTTACTCAAATCAAAATCAACGATAGACCACATTTTTTTGCATTTGAATTGTGTCATTCTTAGTATTTTTATTTTTTAGTAATTCTTTACTTGCCTTGCACAGAAGATGCACCCACGGGTGTAAGTATTTAAGTTTTAATATAATGAAATATGCCTCCATGCTCCTGTAATTTCCACACTAGTACCCGCCCACAGCACACATACATGATATATTACGTACGCTATTCATGTGGCTGACATTAGTACATTTTCTATGTACTATAACATGAGACATTGATGCTGTTGTGGTGCACCTGAACACTGTATGCCTATAAATTTCTATTATATTATATTTTTATATAATTAAATTATAAAGACTAACGAAATTTAAATTAAGAATGCATATATAAAAGATTACATTTATTTTAATATATTTTATTGTTTCTACATAAAAATCATCATAGATGATTGTAATCACGCATTGGAGAATAAAGCAATAATATTAGAGATGAAATTGAATTAACTGTGTATTGAAAATTATTACAGAATTTTAAAAAATTCAATTCATTTTATAAAAGTTATTTTTCTTTGAATTGCTGTTTGCTGATTTTTGGAGGAAATTATGGTTATTTCCTGATAAGTCTAACATGATCCTTGACTGATAAATCATAATTTTATTTTCCCCTTAATCTAACCCATAACTCTAAAACCCTAACCCCGTCTTCTTTTTTTCCTAGTAGATCAATAAATAAAATAAAATAATTTATCAGTCAAGAGTGGGTCCCTTGATCATGTTAGACTTATAGAAAAAAAATAAACCATGCAATTTAATATGTGGTATGTTCAAACACTGAATGAAAATTAAACTTATTAAAACTAAGCAATAATAGGCCTCATTTGGCAGAAGTAGTTAAGTTTAATGTAATGAATATGTATGTAGAAAGACTAACAAAAATTAAATAAGAATGCATATAAAAAGATTACACTTCATTTTGATTATATTTTAACTGCGGTTTCTATATAAAATCATTTCATAGGATTGATTTAATATGTTGGAGAATAAAACAATTTATAAAGATCAATAACACCAGTACTATTAAAAACTCAGTTTTGTTAAAATAAGGATGCAAATGTAACCTACCATACATTATGTAAACCTTATTTCTTAGTGTATCAAACACACATAGCAGGATTTTAAAACACTAATAACGTGCTGGCTGTTTGAGCAAATCTAACTCGATTTTTATTGAGACCTCGTTAATAAATAAGATTTATTCTATGATGAATGATTTTGATAGACTATAAATCAAATACTCATGATTGCAATCGTGAAAGGTATTGTGATGTAAGCAGTGAATAGTTTCGGTTTACAAACCCGAATCTCCATTAAGAATAAGATTTGTTTTTCAGTGAAATTTTGATATTTGCATCTAAATCTAACCATAAATGAACAGGCTCTGTGGAAATTCATCCCCCCCCCCAAAAAAAAATCAAAGACAGCTTATTTAATAGGGGTGAGTCAATAAGTTGTCTGTAGCGTTGCAGGTTCAATCTGACCACAGCCCGAAATAACATATAATACTTAACATAGCTTAACATTATAGGCGTGTGGTTAATGGTTTAGAGTCGTAGGAATGACTCAGGTCAACGCCGAGCTTCAATTTCCTGACGAAGCATTTCACATGGCGCTAAATACCCTGGGGAAAGGTAGGAACGATTCTCCCTCCATCTATGGGTAAATAGCGGCAGACTGGACTCTTTAACCAGGTCTAGGAGACGGGAAAACTCTGAATGCAAACCTGTTAAACTCCGCTTAGAAATTCACCTGTGTCGCATCCGCTCGTAGCGGGAAGGCTGGTGGAATATATACGCTTAACATTTATAGGTTATTTTCCTATAAGTCTAATATGATCAAGGGAACCACTCCTGACTGATAAAATTATTTATTTATTTTCCTATTACCCTAACCCTAACCCTGTCTTCTTTTTTCCTAGTAGAATCAAATAGTACCACCAATTTGACCCTGCTGCAATTTACCCCCCGCTTAACATTTAACACAATGAAACTGCAAAATTAATATTTCTTTGAAATTTTTTCCATTCAAAGAAAAACATTACAACAAACTCCTGATGATTTTTTAAATTTTTTATTCAGCATACAAAATAATGAAAATTATGATGAAAAACAAGGTGTATTTTGCACTGTTAAATCAACTGAAAATTAACGTAGCTAAAAACAAGTTACAATAAGAGGATTTTTAAAAAATTCTGATGAAAAATCAATTAATGGTCCGATTTTCCCGAAAATTTCCATATGTACCATTGGATTAATACATCTGAAATAGTTTATTTTCTAAAATATAATTAGGGGAAATATTTTTTACGAGTCTATTTTATTTTATGAGATAAAAAAAATGATATGGAAGAAAAAATTGGTAATTTTTTTTCTATAAAGATAAGAGGCTGAATAACAATATCAATGAAATTGTATAACGTACCGAATTATAGTTTTTAGGAAAATAATAAATCGGAAATAAAAAGTGCAAAAAAAATGTCATAATATTAATATTTTGAAAACTTTTTTCTATGTATTGGTATTACTATATTCTATAAATTGCTAAAAAAAAAAAAAATTGTTTAGAAATTAATTTTTACGAGATTTCAATTTTTGTGGATTAAATATTTTTATTTTCTGCGGAAATAATAAAAATTGTTTTTTTCCTGTGGAAAAAAACATCAAAAATTTTCACGAAATTAAAACATGAATTTAGATTCAGGCTGAACTAAAAGGGCCGATCCGTGCTTGATTAAATATTTTAAAAGAATTTTGTAATTTTTATTGGTTGATTAGTAAGTTTGTTCTTAGAATATAGGAAGGGCATAACCGTCATATTTTTTACGCGGACCGAGACGAGACGCTTCTGAATTAAACAACCGAAGTTTGTTTTTCTTTGTTCAAAAAAGTTAAATCAAGATAATTTTTTTTCGGCTATCTAGTAATACAAAGTAAGTATACCAGATTATTTTATCAGTTTTTCTCTGGTAGAAAAATATTCCAAATTTTCATTTCATTTTCGATTTTAAAATAATACCAAAACCGAAGACATTTTTTTTAACGTCAATTTCACCCAGTGACATTTTACTTATTAGATTTTTTCATTTATTATGTAATAGTAAAACATGTTTCGTTCATAAATTTTCAATTTCCTTAAGATGAATGGTAAAAAATCATCAGGACATTTTAAAATGTTTCTTCTTTCGAATGCACAAAAAAAAAAATTCTAGATAATATTCAAGATAAAAAAAGAATATCTTAAAAATCGTTGAAAACAATAAAAATTCGGTTATTGAATATGCACAAGACCAAAAAGTTAAATAGTGTATCCATACTTTTACTGCGTTTGATCGTAAAAGGGAAAAATTGGCTTTTCTGTCATATACGGTCTGAAATTACCCTTCGCATGTTAATACGGCAGGTTGTTATTTTTTAAAATAACGATGTATTTTTCCCAATTGGATAATTTGATCTTTGAATTACGTATTTTTCTTTGTAACAACCCTGTACGATCTTTTTTTTTACGAGACTTTGATAACAAAGTTCGAAATATCTATTCGTTTTATTCAAGATGAATATGTATAAACGGTCTGGGGTCCTATAGACCATAAAATTTATCAGTCAAGAGTGGTTCCCTTTGATCATTTAGACTTATAGAAATTAATCCATTAATACTGTTATGTTGTGAATGGGAACAGTTGTACCCCCGTGATTGAATAAAGGGTTCGTCAAAGTTCTGTTGGAAGGCTCCCGATTATGGATAAGAACACCTTCAAGGTGTTCTTGGGCTGAGGACTGAAGACAACGTCAAAATCCAATAATACAAAGAAAGATGATTTGCAATTTTATTACATATAAATCCGCAGTTATTTCCTATAAGTGCTAACATGGATCAAAGGGGAACAGATCTTGATATAAATTATTTATTATTATTGATCTATTAGCGAAAAAGAAACCCGCCCCCCCCCCCCGGTTAGGTAGTTTAATGGGAAACTAAATAAATATTATCAGTCAAATTGGTTCCCCTTTGTTTTCATCAGTTAGACTTACTAAGAAATAACCTAAACCGTTTTACTTTTGCGATAAAATTACAAAAATAGACAATAATAATCTATGAAAAGTATTTTAGAAAATAGAATAATCCGACAGGAGTATTAAATATAGAAAAACTATAGTAATTTGTGCTACAAAGCGCCTGTTTAGGGTTTATAAAGTTGCAATTCAATTGAAATCATTTTAAAATTAAAATTCAAAACAATGTAAAAAATTTTATAAACACTAATCATCATGAGAACATTTTTTTTTGTTGAATGAAAAAAGGAAATTTAATGTTTGACACGGAGTTCAAATAATAATATAATCTATTAATACTTTAGTATTTCCTAGAGTCTAACATTATCAAAGGGGAACCACTCTTGATGATGAATTATTGGTTCCGCAATTAAACTAACCCTAACCTAACCCGCTTCTTTTTTCCTTAGGAGATCCAATCGGACCAATGACCTTTAGGCACCTTTTGATCTCGATTAGGAAAGGACATAGTATTTTTGTTTATCTCATATATAATAATATGATTGAAAAAATGTCTGAATTTAACATATAATTCATGCTTATTTAAAATAAGATATTTATTCCATCTATACCGACATACGGCGATACTTTGCAACTTACTTACTGGTCTTTCAAGATGCTGGTAGGTTCTCTGTTTTAAGATATGCCAAGGTATGTCATAGTTTTTAGAGACAAACTCGAAGGCATATAATTTTTGTGATACTATAGTAGTTTTTTTTCTTTTTTTTTCCCTTCAAACGTGGATCCGCTTCAATTGGACACATTTAAGTCCTCCTGAAATGGTCAGTCTGCCACGGGATATCAGATAATTATATATATAATAATATGATTGAAAAAAATGTCTGAATTAACATATATTCATGCTTATTTAAAATTGCTATTTAATCCAAGCTGATACCGACAATGACGACTCTGCCAACTTTACGTGATTAAAGGGCAGCAACTCATTTGCTTTTTCAATTTTTTCTATTTAGTTTAAATTAACATTTTTTTTATAAACAAACAAATTAATAAATACCCCCCTTTTATTTCTATTTTTCAAAAACTATTTTACTTGTTTAAATTATGAAGAAATATTACACAATTATGACATTATACTTTTACATATAACTATTAGCAATAGCTCTTAAGTTCATTTTATTTGGTAATTGTAGAATTTCAGATTGGTGTCATATTCAGCTGTATGCAAGTTGAATCTGCCCCGAGCATCAGATGTTGTAGGTGGTTTATATAAAGTCTGGGCATGTTTCCACTTTACTTTGGCCCGATCATCCCGGAATTCTGGTTGGCTGCTGGTTTTCGAGTGTGACACGTTGATCTATAAATATCCAATGCATTGGTTATGTTCTGGTAGTTAGTACAGAGCCTATATTTCATTTTACAACCTGTCCTTTTTTGTCTGGTAACTGGACACTAGTTACAGCCTTCCTGTGAGGTGAGTAGCATATGTTGATTCTACAGAATATTTGTAGATTAAATTCAGCATAGTGGCATATACATCTGCAGGGGAAGACACATTCCCCACTGAAATGAGTGCAGGATAATTGACAAGGAGGCCAGCATACATTAACATTGCGTAAAAGTCTGGTGAGTACATATTTCAACTTGTAGTTTCCCTTTGTTTCTAGAAGCTTTCTTTTCGCTTAATGTTATACACAAATTAATCTAAAATATTCCTTAGTTAGTATTTGTTGATGTTTGAAAAATCCATTTTAATTTGGTTCGTAATTTGTGATAACTAGACAAAAAATGCACCTCCGGGCAAAGTATTTAAGTTTTAATAACAATAAATACTATATTGATTAGAAAGACTAATGAAAGTAGATACGAATACAAAAAAGTTTTACACTTAATTTACCTTTTATTCTAATTGTTTCAGTATATAATTATACTTAGATTACTTTAACACTGGTTGGAAATAAAACAATATTAGTAGAAATCAATAAAAACAATATTATTAAACACGGTTTTATTAAAACCAGATGCAAATTATTCAACCATATACTATGTAAACATTTATGTTTTAATGATATATAACACACATCGTAAGATTTAAACCACATAAATGATATGGGCTGTTTTGAGGCAAATCTTTTCTGCTAGACCTTAATAGTTACATTGGTTAATAAATAAAATGCTAATTAAGATTAAATAGTGCATTATTAAAATTACCGTTGTCCCTTTTCCGGACCAACAAACGATAACTGTAACGCCGCGGCGGGTGTATATGTATAGCGGGTCTCGTCCTCGTGCTCAAATTTACATGCTAAAAATGTGTTGATAAAACAACACGAGAAATATGTCGTCAACAACTGCTGCCTTATTTCCAGGTGTAAGTTCGTCTCGTGTGCTGTCCGGAGAGAGAAAGGCAGAGAGAGAACTATGCTTCTAGATTCTGTGATCCCATAAGACCAGTCAGGTCCGTACCTACACATCCCAATCGAAAAGAGGCTACCTTTCTTCGTTGTTCCACGCACCACCGAAACGTTCCGTTGCTCAACACCAACTTCCGGTTGACAATCGAATTCTCCATTCAGGGTGCACGTACGGTCAAACCATCGTTCATCTGTTTTTGGCTCATCACTATTTTTAACCTTATCATTCTGTATTTCACAGACTTATCCTCCTCCGGTTTTAATATAGTATTCTCGCCTCAATGCAATGCTTGCTACCAAATAACCATTGAGAATATACGTACATAACTAAGGAAAGTGTGACATGGTGGTGACACAGTGTGTCTGTCTGTAACCGAAACTATGCTCATTATTAATAAGATTTGCATTAAGTCAACAACTGACCCATCTCTTATTTCACATCCTGCGGTCCTTTCCCTCTCTCCTATTATATCTTGATACCTCCTCGTTATATATGTATTCTCTGTGACAGTAAGAGAGAGATTGCGAGAGGTATGAAAATATTTAACTTCCCACTTTTTATTTGTTTTTCTATGTTACGTTTCAAGCAACAGCCAGCCTGTAGGCTTCTCAAACATCTTGGCTCTTAATAATATTCCAAAATCAGTCCATTTAATTTAAATTATGTCAGACATTCCCTTTCTTAAAAATCTTAGAAAATGATTTTAATTTTTTAAAAATTCTCCGGCTTTATTTCATTTTTTAAAGAATTTAATTCACTTTGGAAATTAGGGAAATTCCACTTTTCCCTAATCCCCAATTATCTACCAGAGCTCAATAGTACCCAATGAGTCACTGTTTATTTAGTAATATCTAATGCCATAAACCCTTTGTGGATTTTAGTGGTAAATCATAATCGATGTATGAGCATCACTACTCATTTGAAAGAGTTAAGAGTCACCAAATGTCAGTATTGAATTAGGCCTTTTCTCTATTGTCTCTACTGAGATAATTAATCAGACTTATGTACCACGGGAATTGAACCGTGACCCCACTCTCATATTCAACATCACAGTTCTGATATTGGCCAGGACAGATTCCTTTGTTATATTGAGATATATCAATTGTCAGCCTTTATGAAATATTATTAGCCAAATAGTTTTGGGGAAATGACGGTTCAAAGTTACTTTACCGCCGGCAGATTCTAGCTATAAGAGTTGTTTTAGATGCAGATAGTTTAAAGACATAGTTTGACGTCAAGATCGCAATTATTCAAATTTAAGAGAAGTTTTTCCTTATTGACTTATATAGGACTTATGTTATTAAGATAGTCTGTTATATTTTATGTAAAAGTCTAATGTTAACTGATAAAATAATCAGTATTCTTATAAATCCAACATAAAGCAAAGGAAACCACTCTTGACTGATTAAATTATTTATTATTTTCCCATTAAACTAACTACCACTGTTACCATTTAAACAAAAGAAGGGTACACGTAGAATGAAATGTAATCTGTTCAATCAACATACGTTTAAAAAAAAAGGAGAGAGAGTTAAAAGATTATATATTTTTACATATTGCTACTATTTGCAATAGCTCTTAAGTAAACATATCAAAAATATTGTATAATTAAATTATCCTATTTTTAATATCTAGAGATTGAATATACTTATGATGAACAGTTAGTTCCAGTTGACAAGTCCAAATAATTGACTGGGCGAAGAGATCTATCAGAATGAATGATATCACACCAAATCCCATCATGCAACAGTTATGATTTTACAAAAACAACTTCCTGTCCTATTAATAGTTGTTACTTTGTGTGTAAATTAACAGTATTTATAGGACAGTGGAGTAGGATGGATGCGATTGAGGAGCATCCACCTAATTAAAAAATTGAAAAAACTCTAAAAAAAATAAAAAAACCTGAAGACCAAAAAAAAAAAAAAAAGAACCCTGAAGAGCACTGAAAAATAGAATGAAAAAAAAAAATACAACTTAAAAACAAATAATTAAGCAGGGAATCTGAACATTAGCTACATAAATGCGAGAAGCTCCCCGTAAAAACCGGAGTTTTCAACAAATTGGGTATAGCCTATACTTTTCTATATACAGGTACTCCATAGAATATTACATCTTTTTTACACTCTTAACATCCTATGCCACCTCATTCCACCGCCAGAGTCTTCATTTGTTTTTCCTAATCTGCCCCAAATGATAGCCTTTGTTAAATGTAATATTAAACATATTATACAGTCTTTGATTTAAGGAAAACAGGTAACTTTAGATGCAAAGGCCATTTTGATAAAAATCCTTATAGGATTTATATTATTCTGAACAGGATGTTAAGAGTTAAATCACCTGTGCGAGATTCTAAGCATATGTGTTCACAGAGATGGAGACTTGGTGGTTGAAATATATTAATAGGTATTCCTATAGGGGTGTAACATTTTAAATAAATTTAAAAAAGATGTTAATTTCTATGAGAGACTGTATATTAGAAAAAGTATACCAATTTTGTCGAAATTGTGTGTTTTTAACAAAACAAACACGTCTTCCTCAGAGTGAAAGAAACAAGGGGAGTTACTCTCAGTTAGTAAACCAATGTTCAGATTACCGTTAATGAGATGGTTATAAATAAGAATATACATCAAGTGTTTTTATTAATTTATTTTTTTATATTTTTAAGCATTTTAATTCGCTGACATAGAATTATCATAGAGGAAAAAAGGGGGTTAAGGAAAAGGAAAAAAAAAAAATTTGATTTTAATCACACACAACCATTATTTTTTTTATTTTACAGCAAACAACCAGCTAAGTTTGAAAAACAAAAATTCATTTTCACAAATCAAAAGATTCTTGGTAATTCATTGTGTGGTAATTCATTTGAATCAAGATAATTACTCTTTATAATATTAGGATTTCCCTAACCCTATTTAGCTCTCTTGTCTTTAAATCTTAAGCACAATGATTAAATTCTGAATTTAACCATAATAATTACCAACTGTTAATATTGTTTATTGTAATTGTATAACGAGTT
Organism: Doryteuthis pealeii; assembly: GCA_023376005.1. Classification (NCBI taxonomy): domain Eukaryota; kingdom Metazoa; phylum Mollusca; class Cephalopoda; order Myopsida; family Loliginidae; genus Doryteuthis; species Doryteuthis pealeii. The sequence goes on along the minus strand of CM042155.1, from coordinate 29,838,329 downwards.
AATAGCCCTCTCCCAACTGAATGGACTGTTCCTTGCAGCAGGAGCATAGGAGTTCTTATCCCCTTCTGCCACAATGAATTGTACCAAGAAATGAATCAAAAATGACTGATTAAAACAAATATTTTTTTCAATGGTCATTGTTGAAAAAAAAAGTGATGAAGGATTTAAGAATGAACAATTTAGTGCTTTGTCATTATTCTTTCCTTTAACATTTGTGAAAGTGGTTTGCGGTTTTCAGTTACCAAAGTGATTTTCACGGCTTTGATGGGTGGTGGGAGAAACACAGGTTAATTAAAAAAAAAAGGAATAAATAATGATATTTGAATTTGTTATTTTCAATTGTCCCTTAATAAATCTTTAAAAAAATGTTTTTTTTCATTTTCCTTTAAAAAAAACCCAGTTATATCTCTGTAGATATGATCAACATTTTCAATCAGGAATTGTCTTGATATTCAAAACAAAAATATCCAAAATATAAAGGTCATTACTTAGATATTCTGTAAGATTGAGAAAGTGTAATTCTATTAGAGTATTAGCCAGATAGTGAGGAGTCTATCTCCTTTTTGCAAGCCTAGACCAGGGAAGATGTTTTTTTTTGCCGAGGAGGAGCGCCACACCTACCGTCAGCTCTCCACTTTCCCGCACAGATCAGATTACTCAATCTGTGCCACTCCTGGTCCCTGCCAACTCAATATGAATAATAAATATTATAAAATGCTTTCAGCAAAACGAAAAAAAAAAGTGTGTCATAGGCCTTTGAAAAAAATCATAAAAAAAAAATCAATTAAATACTAAATAAAATCAATTTAAACATTAAAACAATCAATTAAAACCTTCAATAAAAATCCAGCTTTTGGTAACAGTACTGCTTAACTTGACTACAAAATCCCCTTAATAACCAACCTTTTTTACTCAATATCTTTCAGGCATTAAAATGCCCTATACTCATTAAATCTGTTAAACCGTGGAAAAATAGACAGACATTATGAAAGATATGTATGAATTTCAGTATTATCAAGTTCAAGAAAATATGTTTATTTGTAAAATAGGTAATTACCGTTACTTTTATATACAGAACTAATATATATATTATATATATATATATATATATATATATATATATATATATATATATTATATATTAGATTTGCGATTTATTTTCTTTGTTTATATCTTAAGCTTGTATATTCTTTATAGTTTGAAATTTTTCTTCAAAAGTATTCTAAATAGAGCAAGCAGACAGTCTACATTAGTGATTTATTTTTGGGACCATATTGGAGATCAATTTGATACTAAAATGATAATGAAATTGATCCCTGATTTAATGCCCAACAAAAGTATTTACAGAGAAACTTATTACTGTATTAAATAGCAGTAATTCATTAATTTTAATTTCTTTAAATGGACATAAAGTTGGTGTTTAGTTTAGTACTATAATATAGAACTAAATTCATACTTTTATCAAGAAAAATATGTTTTAACCATTTACCAAGGACTAGTTAGTGAATGATATTATTATATTTCATACAATATAGCTGCAAATGAACAATTTGTTTGCAACTGAAATTATTGACACAATGTATTTTCATTTAATAAGACTATATATACATTCTTGAAACTCTAAGTTTATCTATATACTTCCTGTTATTAACTAAATCACCATAATTTCCAACTATTTGATATACCAAGTATAACGTTTTTTTTAATTTTTATGTCCTTTATTTCTGATTGAATAAACATCTCTCTTGAACTTGAGTGACATTCCGAAAGAAACACATTTACCAAAAGCTCCAAGAAATTTATATTGTACATCTTAAAATCTTTGGGTATGATAAATACATTCAGACTGATGGATTATCTCCCTTGGTACTTAATGACATTTTGGTCACTATAGGTTATGTTCATTTATAAAAGTTATCTCTCATTATTGTAAAATCAACATCATACTCACCTTCACAGGAAGGCTGTGACTAGCGTCCAGTTACAGACAAGAAAAAAAAATGGTGACTAGCTTCCAGTTACCAGACAAGAAAAAAAAAACTGTAACCAAATACAGGCTCTGTACAAAGTAAGGTGAATCTGTTCTAGTTTATACAGAGCATGTATTCGGTTACAGTCTGTCTTTTTTTTTGTCTGGTGACTGGATGCTAGTCACAGCCTTCCTGTTAAGGTGAGTATTGATGTTGATTTTACAGTTATGTTGCAATATTGGTGTTATTTAATACTAACAAAGTTTCTATCATAAATAACAATTATTTATTTATGGAAATAAATAAAGTCATAGAAAGAAAATTTATAATTAGGAAAAAAAAAAAAAAGACTGTATTCTGAGAGGAGAGATGATTAATAGTGTACACTATCTAGTCAATCCACAAAACTTCTTTTATTGAAACTTTTAGTGAAAAAAAGAATTTTTATGCCTAGTGACAACTTTTCTTTCTCGTGGAATACTTATATTTCTTAGAGTCCAAATATTGAAATATACTTTTGTAATCTGTAATATACATGTATACATGTGTGTACGTTCTTTTCACACTGGTTTCATTCTTTATAAAACATTAAAATTAAATATAAGAGCTTTGTCGTGTTTTATTACAAATTAGAAGAAATATGAAACTCATTATCTTACAAAGGGAGATAATCTCTATATCTCTACAAGCTGCATAATATAAATCTCCTAAAAAAAAACTGAAAATTGCATATTTTCATAATTCTAATAGTTTTTTTACTTGAAAGCTTTTCTTTTTTTGAGGTGAGTTAGTGAAACACATTTTTTCATGATTTCTTTGTATCATACAAGAAAAAAAAAATTAAAAAAACAACAAAAACAGTGAATAATGAATAAATTAGTATATTACAAGAATAAAAGAAGGTGAAGAAAATATGTGAATAGATAATTCAGTAATATTTTACAAAAAGTAAGAAAAAAAAAAAAAATACTAAAGAACTGATTTCACCAATTCTTTCAAGATTCTTTATACTCAAAAATTAGTTCACTTTAATTTGGACAACACGTTACCCTTTTAGTTCGCAGTTTTGTAATGTTTTAAACTGGAAATTCTTGACATCATTGGTTGTGCAATATTTAGTTTACGGTGGTTTAAACTCATACAGACCCATGCACAGTCAGTTTTTATTTCTATTTTTTTCATTTGTAAAATTAATCTTTCTTAATTCTTATTTGGTTGAATGTTTTAAGAACCCTAAATATTGAAACGAGAATAGTTAAGTAAAAATTTACCAGTTAAAATTTAAAAAAGTAGCCTAAGAGATTTATGCAAGATATTTTAATCACATTTTGACATATATATATGAAGAAATTTTTTAACCGATATATTATATATATTATATATATATATATATATATATATATGTGTGTGTGTGTGTGTGTGTGTGTGTGTGTGTGAAGAACAAAACAAATTTTTGACTGAGATATATATGTGAAGAAAAAAAAAAGAGAAACTAAATGTTTTGTTCAAGTTAGATTTCGTTAATTTATTATTGAACATTCCTCAACGTAGGACATGGATTATTACCTGACGATGGTTGGAAAGCAGATGTTTGAAACATTACTCTCAGATATATAGAATTAGTGCAAACTTAGAATGAAAAAGAAAAAGATTTTCAATGTTAAAAAAAAAAAAAAAAAAAAAAATGATAATTATATATAATCTATATTATAAGAATCATATATAATAATCTATACTATAATGATCCAAATTTTTGTATGTATGTGACCAAACACAACAAAAAATGGCAATTGCAGTGTGATCTTTACCAGCAAAATATCATTAAAATACTCTAACATAGAGAATAAAGCAATTTCCAATCCATTTGCAACTTAATAATAGTTAGTCAATGTTTGCAATCATTATAATTTTTCAAGGGAGATAACTATTAAATGCTAAATAAAGTAATTCCTATTTTTATTATTTGCAATTATAGATTCTATAAAAATAAGAAGTAACTTGAGACTGAGCTTAAATTGGCTTCCAGAATTGGCCTGTAACCGTTTGGGCACATTATACTGGTGGTACTTTTATTTTAACCCAAATCACAGCACCAGTTACAGTGCAGAGTCATACATAAGCTCAGAGGGTCAGGGCTCAAAGATTTATATAAACAATAAGTTTATCATCATTATTAATATTATATTATTAGTAGTATTATATTATTGAAGTTTTTCACACCCGCCTAAGCTGGTGGCTGAGAGACAGCAAATCTCCAGGACTCTTCTGAGTATTCTAGCTGATCTTAACAGTGCTGTTGTTTGGATGTCTCAAAAAAAATAAGTTTATTATTATTTATATAAACATAAGTTTATTATAATTCTTGTTATTTGTGTGGCATTTTTAAATTAATAGATTTTTAAAAATTCAACTTATAAAAGTTTAGTCATAATTAAATCTAGGGAAATAAAATCCAGATTTTGTTTGAAACTTTCATGATAATAATATACTACCTGTTCCATAATTGTTGTTACATTTTCATATAAAATTTATAAACTAAATGTAACAATTATTATGGACAGAGGTAGTAATATTTAATTCATCTGAAAGGATTGATACAAATTTAAACTAAATATGATTTACATTTAATGTATACATTTTATATATTGTTACATTTTCTTAAAAATGTCATTAGAGGATTGGGTAACTGTTTTAGTCTTCTGAAAGGAGAATACTAATAAACTTGTCTTATTGAAAAATATAAATGAAAGGTGGATAAACCAACACAAACAATTTATTAAATTAATATTTCATCTTTATTTGTTAAAAGACTTCACAGAATTCTGATGAAGTCTAACAAAAAGATGAAATATTAATTGAATAAATTGTTTGTTTCCACCTTTCCATTTATATTTTTTCAAAAATTTTTGTCAGATTTTTCCAATCTATTATATGTATTTTAAATGATCTTTATATTAAGTTTTATCCATGCTAAATATATTTGAAGAGTTTCAATTAATAATGAAAGAGACAGTTATTAATATTGCTTTGTTAATCTAGACTATTTATTCTTTGATAAAATGACATTTGATTTTAAAGAAAAAAAAAGAAGAGGTAAATATCATAATTGTATAAATAGAAGAAAAATGCAAGTGATATATTTAAGAAAAAAAAAAGTGGGGGAGGGTTAAAAAAGAATAAAATATTCAAAAATCTTTTTATCCAATTTTGGTTATTGGATACTAAATATTTATTGATCAGTACAAGACTACAAGTGCAAGTGTGAAAAAAATGTATATTTATATACATAAAAACATACATATTTATACACAGGTAACAAATTTTATATATATATATATATAGAGTAAATAAAAGAAATCAAACTAGATTTGTGATATCTTTCATTTTTCCCTTTTGTATTATAATGTTTACATTTGGGAAATAGTTATATATATATATAAATACATGTATGCCTCATTCACACACAGACACATGCTTATATATACATGCACACACATTAAAATTATAAATCTTCCTCTTGAATGAAGATTAATTTAATCTTAATTTGACTCCAACTTTTTCCCTTGTTTCTTACTTAGAAAACATTTTTTTAATATTAAGTATAGAATTAGTTTTTGAGATATATGCCTTAATAGATTTTTACAGTGTCAAAAGTTGTTTAGATTTATAACCAAATCTATTAGCTTATGTGCCATCTTCTAGGAGATGAGGCATATATGTTTTTAGTAAAAAAGTATTTAATTATTAATTATTTATAAATCAATATTTAGAATTTAATAGTATATAAAGTTAACAGTAATTGTTTTGAAAGTCATAACTAATATTAACTAAGATTTTCGAAATTTCAAATAATTTCAAATCGATAATTTCTGACAACAAAGAACTTACAGTGCGAGAGGCTTTTCTATAATATATTTACCTTCAATCTTAATTACTTAAATAAAAATCTTAATCTGATGGTTGCATATAATTTTAAGTTATGACGTATTTGTACTCTTAAGTACAATGAAAGCGAACTGTCGGTTTTTTATTATTACAATTGAGTTACCCTCCTTGTTGATTTTTTTTACAGTTTAATATTAAATTCAAAGGGAGGTAACTCAGTATGATGCAGTAGTAGTAAATGGTGAGAGAGAAAGGCTTCCTCTTCGGCTCAAACTAAAGCAATATTAGATACTACATATTTTTTAGGCTGTGGACTTGGAGCAAGTAAGACTGGTTTTGTAATTTAAGAAATTTACTTTTAATCCAGTCTTGCTGGTCAGAATGAGAGTTTCTGCAGACAAGTCTTTCTACTCCCCCAGTCACAAATCAGTGCCAGTGAAATAGTTTTAAATGAAAAACTTTTAATCAACATAGTTATTTGTGATTTAAATTAATGTCTTCATTTGCATGAAAAAGAAAATTTCTCAAAGATAAAACGGCTTTCAAAGTCTACAGTGTTATGATAAATAGTTTCTGTGCATCTCGAAGGAAGACTAAAATATGGAATTTTATTTATTGTAGTCCTTTATATTTGAGTTTAATTATTTTATTTCTTTAAAGCATTTAATAATAAAAATTTTTAAAATTAAATGCTTTTTAATTCAATGATCAGTCTTGTGTGTGCACATATAATTTCAAAAATATTTTAAATACAATACATTGATATTATTTTAATCCAGTAGAATATCAAACTGGAAATGGGTATTCATATATTTTTAAAATTTAATTGTGTGAAATAGAAAGGAGACATATTGTGTAAACCTAAAAGAGGAATGGGAAGTAATTTGTTTGTTTTTTTAAATAAAAAGGGAAACAATCTGTATTGATGCTAAACAGAAAATTTAAGTAAAATATGGGTGTGGGGTCACAGGTACGACAAAACTGTTACCATTACGATAAACTCTAGGATTAACTCACTGAATAACAAATGAACAAAAAATCAACATTTTTAGAGGAATATACAGAATTTTTTACATCATTTTGTTAGTTTTTAAATTCATTATTTATTCATTTGGAAGCTAAGTAAGAAATGCAAGCTAAAAATAACTGAAGAATTTTTAGAAATTTTTTTTTTGGGGGTGGGAGTCTTCCAAAATTATGAATGATTTTTAAAACATATCTATTTAATTCATAGATGAGACCCTTAAAGTACGACACCCCAGGTCAGAATATTAATGATGATAAGAAAAGTACAATTACAACAAAATTATAAGTAAAAAAATATGCAACAAAATATAGAAAAGTTCTGAATTTTATTGCTTTTCTTTTTCTTAAGGCCTTATATGGCATTTCAGTCTTGAAGACTTAATATAGTTTGTGCCCTGAGTTATAGTGCCTCCTGTGACTGTAAAATCTAATGTCGAAAAACATTCTCGACACAGATGTTGCATGTGAGGCTGTCCCGGTAGATGAAATGTGCTGTGCTTTGTTGCCACTGTTTCTTCTGGACTCCTAGCTTCATGCGTCTTGTGCCAAGATTAGGAAAAAAATTACTAATTTTACTTCATGTGTCATATTTGTTATTTCTATTTAATTTTCTACTGGAAATAAGACAAAAAAACAATGTTTCCAATTTATATTAAAAAGATCTGTTTACATTATGTAAAAAATCCAGGATTGGCTTTAACAAAGTAAAGCTGTATGACATTGATGTCATGTCAACTGTGTAGTGTGACTGAAGTCAGTATATGATTTACAAGCCAATTGAATGAGAGTAACTAAAATAAGTGACATGAGCAGTTGTGAGGGAGAGTAGCAGAAAGAGGTTGACACAAGCCAAAACTGCAGAGACAAGCTTGATAAAAGACAGACACCCCCGCTGTGCATCTCAAGACGGGAGTGGGAAAGTTGTATTCAATTAGCCTTTTTTAATATGTGTTGAAATAATCAACAAAATGTGAAGGGGGCATTTTTCATTGTTTAAAGTGTCTTTCTCCCTCTCTCTCTCTTCTCCTTCTCATTATCCATTTTCTGAGTAATCTAGATAAAGTGTTTTCTCTTTAAATGAACCAAAAAAGTTGGGTTAATAATTCTGAAATAAGAGAGCAACTGAGAAGGAAGAATACTAAAATCTAAGTTATTACATTTATTAATACAGGTGGTATCATATTATCAGTGACACTACAGCACAGATCCATGTCTCTCCTTCGGACGTAGCCGTTCGTACGGTACCAAATAGATATACGTTGTTATACTTCTTACGTCTTACTCTGTCTATTTCTTTCGGCCGTCTTCTGATCATTTCTAGTCTTCTGTCTTCTATCTTTAATGGTCTCGTCTGGTCTTTCTTTGATCTGGTTACACGTGTCTGGTTCTGTATGGGAGCTTTCCTTATCAGAGCCTTGTGTCATTGTTAGCTTTTTAGTATAAAACAAGACTTCGATTTACTTTGATGTTATTTTATTCCGTCCCCAGCCAGACAACTGCGTGCGGAGATCACACTTGCTAGCTTCTAACTCTGCAACTGACTAACTGCAACACTGACTTACTGGAGGGTTTTGGGGCCCCACCTTTTAAAAAAACCCCCGGGGAAGGGGGGGGCTTTTTTTTCTTTAATTCGGGGTTCCGTTCTTTCACGATTCTATCCCCAGAAAGCAAGGTGAGAGTGAGGTCAAGCATTGTCACCACTCTCAAGGCCATCAGCTGTACTGGATTGCCTAAGGATTTCTATACTACCTTAAAAGAATGAGGCGATTCATTAATATGTAACACTTCGCCACCATCCCTATCTCTTATCACTTCTTGTAGGTCTTCTGCAGGCATCCAGAATCCATACTTCTTCAAAGTCTCATCTATCTCTCTCCCATTTTTCGATTTTGTAATCTAAATTAAAGTATTTTCTCTTATAATAAAAAAAAAACAAGTTAGATTATGTAATATGAGAAGGAGCACTGGCATGAAGAGATATCAAGGGAAGAAAGAAGACTTGAAAATCTTAGTTACTACACCTGTTAAGGGAAAGTAATATTAAAAGGGATTAATTAACAATAATTTGTTTAATGTATTACAGAATTATTAGATCCGGTAGTAGAAGAAATAATAACAGTTATTACATAGATAATAACAGTGTGTGCTTGAGATAAAAGATACAACAAGCCAGTATATTTACTTAATAGATCCCTGGCTACAAAGGTAATGACAAACAAGTACTATTTACAAAAAATAAAATATAGTAAGATCAATTCACACATGATTCCAGTTACCTTGACTACCTCCTTGTATATGCAGTTAGAGACAGTGGATATGAAGTAAAGGAAGTAAAGCTATTATGTCAATTTGACTAAAACTGTAGTGAGGTTCAGTCCTCATTGAAAGTCCAGTTTGTTCGGTACTCAACTCAATATAGGTAATATCAATAGGAGTTTAAAAACTATGTATTGAAGACAGTATAATAAATTGTATTTTGCAGTGGCTTGCACAGGGTAAGATCGTATTGGTTACGGCTTGCTGTTGCTTGGTCTGCCAATTCGACGGTAATGGAATTCTTCTTCCATGAGTAAGATGTCTATTCTACAGTATGAGAATGACTTAGGAAACTCATATTAAAAGATCACAAAATGTAGATACCTATGATATCAAACACTCACAGTATTACATCTTTTATATGAGTTGCCTGTCATTTCTTCATACTGTAGAATAGACATCTTACTCATGAAGAAGAATTCAATTTACCGTCGAATTGCAGACCAGCAGACAAGCAAGCTCGTAACCAATCGGATCTTACCTTAGTTGCAAGCTACTGCAAAATGGACAATTTATTTATACTGTCTTCAATACATAGTTTTAATCCTATGATATTACCTATATTGAGTGAGTACAGAACAAACTGACTTTCAATTGAGGACTGAACTTCACTACAGTTTTAGTCATGAACATAATAGCTTACTTCCCTTTACTTCATATCCACTGTCCTCTACTGCATATACAAGGAGGAGTCAACGGTAACTGGGAATCATGTGTGGATTGATCTTACTATATTTAATTTTTTGTAAATAGTAACTTGTTTGTCACTTACTTTGTAGCCAGGGGATCTATTAAGAAATATTACTGGCTTGTTGTAATCTTTTACTCCCACCTTATTATTCTATGTAATAACTGTAATTATTTCTTCTTACTACAGATCTAATAAATTCTGTTAATTACATAAACAAATATCTGTAATTATCCTTTAACTATTACTTTCCTTAACAGGTGAGTAACTAAATTTTTCAAGTCTTCTTTCTTCCTTGAATATCTTCTTTCATTGGCCAGTGCTCTCTCATATTACATAATCAACTTGTTTTTTTTTATTTATAAGAGAAAATACTTTATTTAGATTACCAAAAAATCAAAATGGAGAGAGATTAGAGTGAGAACTTTGAAGAAGTATCGGATTCTGGATGCCATGCAGGAAGACCTACCAGAAGTGATAGAATAGGATGAGGGCGAAATGTTACTTAATTAATTGAATCCCATTACTTTTAGGTGTATAATCCTTATAGCAATCAGTACAGCTGATGGCCTTGGAGAGTGAGTGACAATGCTGACCTCACTCTCACCTGCTTTGGGGATAGAATCGTGGAGAACGAACCCGATATAAAGCCCCCTTCCGTTTTAAGGTGGGCAACTCAGTCAAGTCAGTTGTTTGCAGTTAGTCAGTTGCAGAGTTAGAGCTAGCAAGATGTGAACTCTCCGCACGCCAGTTGTCTGGCCTGGGGATCCGGAATAAAATAACATCAAAATAAATCGAAGTCCTCTTGTTGTTATTACTAAAAGCTAACAATGACACAAGCTTGCTGATAAGAACGCTCCCCAACAGAACCAGACACGGAACCCAGATTAAGAAAGACCAGACGAGAGACCATTAGAAGATAGAAGCAGAAGACTAGACAATCAGAGACGCCGAAAGAATAGACCAGAGGAAGACGTAAGAATATACAAACTAATATCTATTTTGGACCGTGACAACGGCTACGTTACAGAGGAGAGACATGGAATCTGTCGTTAGGTGTCACCTGTAATGATGACTACCACCGTATAATAAATGTAAAACTAGATTTTCTAGTATCTTCCCTTCCTTCAGTCTCTTCTTATTTTCAGATTATAACCCCAACATTTTTTGGATCATTTTATTAAAGAGAAAAAACATTTATCTAGATTACTCAAAGAAAATGGATTAATCGGAGGGAGAAAGAGAGAGAGAGGGAGAAAGACACTTTAAACAAGTTTGAAAAATGCCCCTTCCACATTTTGTTTGATTATTCAACCATATAAAAAAGGCTAATTGAATTACAACTTCCCACTCCCTCTTGAGATGCCAAAGCGGGGTGTCTGTCTTTATCAGGCCTTGTCTCTGCAGTTTGCTTGTGTCAACCTCTTTCTGCTACTCTCCTCACACTGCTCATGTCATATTTTAGTTACTCTCATTCAATTGCTATTGTAAAATCATATGACTTGACTTCAGTCACCTCACCACAGTTGCAGAATTTCCAATGTCATACGCTTTACTTGTTAAGCCAATCACTGGATTTTTTACATAATGTATAACAGATTCTTTGTAATATAATGGAAACTTTTTTGATCTTATTTCCAGTAGAAATTAATAGAAATAACAAAATGACACAATGAATAAAATTAGTATTTTTTTTTCCTATCTTGGCACAAGACCATGAAGCTAGGAAGTCCAGAAGAAAGCATGAAACAAAGCACCAGCACATATCATCTTCCAGGACACCTTCACATGCAACTCGTAGTCGAGAAATGTTTTTCTGACATTAGATTTTACAGTCACAGGAGGCACTATAACTTCAGGGGCAAAAACTATATTATAGTCTTCCAAGACTGAAATGCCAATATAAGGTCTAAGAAAAGAAAAGCCCAAAAAATTCAGAACTTTTCTATATTTTGTTGCATATTTTTTTAATTCATTAATTTGTTGTAGATTGTACTTTTCTTCATCATTACAATTCTGACCTGGGGTGGTAGTACCTGTTAGGGTCTCTCTATGAATTAAATAGATAGTGTTTAAAATCATTCAATATTTTGGAAGATCCCACCCCACTAAAAAAAAAAAAATTTCCTAAAAAATTCTTCCATTATTTTTTACCTTGCATTTCTTACTTACTTCCAAATGAAAATAAATGAATTTTAAAACTAACAAAATATGTAAAAAAATTCTGTTATATTCCTCAAAACATGTTGATTTTTTGTTCATTTGTTATTCAGTGATTAATCTAGAAGTTTATCGTAAGACAGTTTTGTCGTACCTGTGACCACCCACCAATTTTTACTTAAATTTTCGTTTAGCATCATAACAGATTGTTCCCTTTTATTTAAAAAAACAAAAACAAATTACTTCCTTCCTCTTTTATTACACAATATGTCTCCTTTCTATTTTCACACAATCTAAATTTAAAAATATATGAATACCCAATTTCCAGTTTTGATATTCTACTGCATTAAATAAATATACAATGTATTGTATTTAAAATATTTTTGAAATTATATGTGCCACACACAAGACTGATCATTGAATTAAAAATGCTTTATTTAGAAAATTTTTATTATTTTAAATGCTTTAAAAGAAATAATGAATAATTAAACTCAATATAAAGGACTACAATAAATAAAATCATATTTTAGTCTCACTTCGAGATGCACAGAAAACTATTTATCATAACACTGTAGACTTTGAAAGCCGTTTTATCTTTGAGAAATTTTCTTTTTCATGCAAATGAAGACATTAATTTAAATCACAAATAACTTATGTGATTAAAAGTTTTTCATTTAAAACTATTTCACTGGCCACTGATTGTGGACTGGGGTAGAAAGACTTGTCTGCAGAAACTCTCATTCCTTGACAGCAAGACTGGATTAAAAGTAATTTCTTAAATTACAAACCAGTCTTACTTGCTCCCAAGTCCACAGCCTAATAAAATATGTAGTATCTAATATTGCTTTAGTTTGAGCCGAAGAGAAGCTCCTTTCTCTCTCACCATCTTACTACTAACTGCATCATACTGAGTTACCTCCCTTTGAATTTATATTAAACTGTAAAAAAAAATCACAAGGAGGTAAACTCAATTGTAATATAAAAAAACACGACAGGTTCGCTTTCATTGTACTTAAGAGTACAAATACGTCTTATAACTTAAATTATATTGCAACCCATCAGATTAAGATTTTTATTTAAGTAAATTAAGATTGAAGGTAAATATATTATAGAAAAGCCTCTCGCACTGTAGTTCTTTGTTGTCAGAAAAAATATCGATTTGAAATTATTTGAAATTTCGAAAATCTTGTTAATATTAGTATGACTTTCAAAACAATTACCTGTTAACTTTATTATACTATTAAATTCTAAAATATTGATTTATAAATTAATTAATAATTAAATATTTTTTTTACTAAAACATATATGCCTCATCTCCTAGAAGATGGCACATAAGCTAATAGATGGTTATAAATCTAAAGCAAAACTTTTGACACTGTAAAAATCTATTAAGGCATATTATTCTCAAAAAACTAATTCTATACTAATATTAAAAAAAAAAATGTTTTCTAAGTAAGAAACAAGGGAAAAAGTTGGAGTCAAATTAAGATTAAATTAATCTTCATTCAAGAGGAAGATTTTATAATTTTAATGTGTGTGCATGTATATATAAGCATGTGTCTGTGTGTGAATGGGAGGCATACATGTATTATATATTATATATATATTTTCCCAATGTAAACATTATATATACAAAGGGAAAAAAATGAAAGATATCACAAATCTAGTTTGATTTTCTTTTATTTACCTATATATATATATAATATAAATTTGTACCTGTGTATAAATATGTATGTGTTTATGTATATAAATATACATTTTTTTCACACTTGCACTTGTAGATCTTGTACTATCAATTAAATATTTAGTAATCCAATAACCAAAATTGGGATAAAAGATTTTGAAATATTTTATTCTTTTTAACCCTCCCCACTTTTTTTTCTTAAATATACACTTGCATTTCTTCTATTTATACAATTATGATATTTACCTCTTCTTTTTTTTCTTTTAATCAAAATGTATTTTATCAAGGAATAAATAGTCTAGATTAAAAAAGCAATATTAATAACTGTCTCTTCATTATTAATTGAAACTCTTCAAATATATTTAGCATGGATAAAACTTAATATAAAGATCATTTTAAAATACATATAATAGATTGGAAAAATCTGACAAAAATTTTTGAAAAATATAAATGGAAAGGGATAAACAAACAATTTATTCAATTAATATTTCATCTTTATTTGTTAAGACTTCATCAGAATTCTGTGGAAGTCTTTTAACAAATAAAGATGAAATATTAATTTAATAAATTGTTGTGTGTTGTATCCACCTTTCCATTTATATTTTCAATAAGACAGTTTTTTAGTATTCTCCTTTCAGAAGACTAAACAGTTACCCAAAATCCTCTAATGACATTTTTAAAGAAAATGTAACAATATATAAAATGTATACATTAAATGTAATCATATTTAGTTTATAATTTGTATCATCCTTTCGATGAATTAAATATTACTACCTCTGTCCCATAATAATTGTTACATTTAGTTATAAATTTTATATGAAAATGTAACAACAATTATGGAAAGGTAGTATATTTATCATGAAAGTTTTCAAACAAAATCTGGATTTTTTATTTCCCTAGAATTTAATTATGACTAAAACTTTTATAAAGTTGAATTTTAAAATCTATTAATTTAAAATGCACACAAATAACCAAGAATTATAATAAACTTATGTTTTATATAAAATAATAATAAACTTATTTTTTGAGACCATCCAAACAACAGCACTGTTAAGATCAGCTAGAAATACTCAGAAGAGTCCTGGAGATTTGCTGTCTCTCAGCCCCAGCTTAGGCGGGTGTGAAAAAAACCTTCATAATAATAATACTACTAATAATACTAATATTAATAATGATGATAAACTTATTGTTTATATAAATCTTTGAGCCCTGACCCTCTGAGCTTATGTATGATCTCTGCACCTGTAAACTGGTGCTGTGATTTGGGTTAAAATAAAAGTACCACCAGTATAATGTGCCCAAACGGTTACAGGCCAATGTTCTGGAAGCAATTTAAGCTCAGTCTCAAGTTACTTCTTTTTTTATGAATCTATAATGCAAAAATAAAAAAAATAGGAATTACTTTATATTAGCATTTAATAGTTATCTCCCTTGAAAAATTATATGATTGCAAACATTGACTAACTATTATTAAGTTGCAAATTGGATTGGAAATTGCTTATTCTCTATGTTAGAGTATTTTAATGATATTTTTGCTGGTAAAGATCACACTGCAATTTGCCATTTTTGTTGTGTTATGGTCACATACATACAAAAATTTGATCATTATAGTATAGATTATTAATATGATTCTTATAATATAGATTATATTAATTATCATTTTTTTTTTTTTTTTTTTTTTTTACATTGAAAATCTTTTTCTTTTCATTCTAAGTTTGCACTAATTCTATATATCTGAGAGTAATGTTTCAAACAGTCTGCTTTCCAACCATCGTCAGGTAATAATCCCATGTCCTACGTTGAGGAATGTTCAATTAATAAATTAACGAAATCTAACTTGAACAAAACATTTAGTTTCTTCTTTTTTTTTCTTCACATATATATCTCAGTCAAAAATTTGTTTTGTTTCACACACACCACACACACACACACACACACACATATATATATATATATATATATATATATATATATATATATATCGGTTAAAAAAATTTCTTCATATATATATGTCAAAATGTGATTAAAATATCTTGCATAATTCTCTTAGGCTACTTTTAAATTTTAACTGGTAAATTTTTACTTAACTATTCCTCGTTTCAATATTTAGGGTTCTTAAAACATTCAACCAAATAAGAATTAAGAAAGATTAATTTTTACAAATGAAAAAAATAGAAAATAAAAACTGACTGTGCCATGGGGTCTGTATGAGTTTAAACCACGTAAACTAAATATTGCCACAACCAATGATGGTCAGAGAATTTCCAGTTTAAAACATTACAAAACTGCGAACTAAAAGGGTTAACGTGTTGTCAATTAAAGACTAATTTTTGAGTATAGAAGAATCTTGAAAGAATTGGTGAAATCAGTTCTTTAGTATTTTTTTTTTTACTTTTTGTAAAATATTACTGAAATTATCTATTACACATATTTTCTTTCACCTTCTTTTTCTTGTAATATACTAATTTATTCATTATTCACTTGTTTTTGTTGTTTTTTTTTTTTTTTTCTTGTATGATTACAAAGAAATCATGAAAATGTGTTTCACTAACTCACCTCAGAAAAGAAAAGCTTCAAGTAAAAAAACTATTAGAATTATGAAATATGCAATTTTCAGTTTTTTAGGAGATTTATATTATGCAGCTTGTAGAGATATAGAGGATTATCTCCCTTTGTAGATAATGAGTTTCATATTTCTTCTAATTGTAATAAAACACGACAAAGCTCTTATATTTAATTTTAATGTTTATAAGAATGAAACCAGTGTGAAAAGAACGTACACACATGTATACATGTATATTACAGTATTACAAAAGTATATTTCAATATTTGGACTCTAAGAAAATATAAGTATTCCACGAGAAAAGAAAAGTTGTCACTAGGCATAAAAATTCTTTTTTTCACTAAAAGTTTCAATAAAAGAAGTTTTGTGGATTGACTAGATAGTGTACACTACTTAATCATCTCTCTCTCAGAATACAGTCTTTTTTTTTTTCTTTTTCCTAATTATAAATTTTCTTTCTATGACTTTATTTATTTCCATAAATAAATAATTGTTATTATGATAGAAACTTTGTTAGTATTAAATAAAACACCAATATATGCAACATAACTGTAAATCAACATCATACTCACCTTAACAGGAAGGCTGTGACTAGCATCCAGTCACCAGACAAAAAAAAAGACAGACTGTAACCCGAATACATGCTCTGTATAAACTAGAACAGATTCACCTTACTTTGTACAGAGCCTGTATTTGGTTACAGTTTTTTTCTTGTCTGGTAACTGGAAGCTAGTCACCATTTTTTTTCTTGTCTGTAACTGGACGCTAGTCACAGCCTTCCTGTGAAGGTGAGTATGATGTTGATTTTACAATAATGAGAGATAACTTTTATAAATGAACATAACCTATAGTGACCAAATGTCATTAAGTACCAAGGAGATAATCCATCAGTCTGATTGTTATTATCATACCCAAAGATTTTAAGATGTACAATATAAAATTCCTTCTTGGAGGCTTTTGGTAAATGTGTTTCTTTCGGAATGTCACTCAAGTTCAAGAGAAGATGTTTATTCAATCAGAAATAAAGGACATAAAAAATTAAAAAAACGTTTATACTTGGTATATCAAATAGTTGGAAATTATGGTGATTTAGTTAATAACAGGAAGTATATAGATAAACTTAGAGTTTCAAAGAATGTTATATTATAGTCTTATAAATGAAAATACATTGTGTCAATAATTTCAGTTGCAAACAAATTGTTCAGTTTGCAGCTATATTGTATGAAATATAATAATATCAGTCCACTTAACTAAGTCCTTGGTAAATGGTTAAACATATTTTCTTGATAAAAGTATGAATTTAGTTCTATTATTATAGTACTAAACTAAACACCAACTTTATGTCCATTTAAAAGAAATTAAAATTAATGAATTACTGCTATTTAATACAGTAATAAGTTTCTCTTGTAAATACTTTTGTTGGGCATAAATCAGGGATCAATTTCATTATCATTTTAGTATCAAATTGATCTCCAATATGTCCCCAAAAAATAAATCACTAATGTAGACTGCTTCTATTTAGAAATACTTTTGAAGAAAACTTTCCCAAAACTATAAAGAATATACAAGCTTAAGATATAAACAAAGAAAATAAAAATCCAAATCTAATATATATATATATATATATATAATATATATATAATATAATATATATTATATATTATAGTTCTGTATATAAAAGTAACGGGTAATTACCTATCTTTACAAATAAACATATTTTCTTGAACCTTGATAATACTGAAATTCATACATATCTTTCATAATGTCTGTCTATATTTTTCCACGGTTTAACAGATTTAATGAGTATAGGGCATTTTTAATGGCCTGAAAGATATTGAGTAAAAAAGGTTGGTATATTAAGGGTGATTTGTGTAGTCAAGTTAAGCAGTACTGTTACCAAAAGCTGGATTTTTATTGAAGGTTTTAATTGATTTGTTTTAATGTTTAATTGATTTTATTTAGTATTTTAATTGATTTTTTTTTTAATGATTTTTTTCAAAGGCCTATGACACACTTTTTTTTTCGTTTTGCTGAAAGCATTTTAATAATATTTATTATTCATATTGAGTTGGCAGGGACCAGGAGTGGCACAGATTGAGTAATCTGATCTGTGCGGGAAAGTGGAGAGCTGACGGTAGGTGTGGCGCTCCTCCTCGGCAAAAAAAAACAATCTTCCTGGTCTAGCGCTTGCAAAAAGGAGATAGACTCCCTCACTATCTGGCTAATACTCTATAATTAACACTTTCTCAATCTACAGAAATATCTAAGTATGACCTTTATATTTTGGATATTTTCTGTTTTGAATATCAGACAATTCCATGATTGAAAATTGTTGATATATCTACAGAGATATAACTGGGTTTTTTAAAGGAAAATGAAAAAAAAACATTTTTTTTAAAGATTTTACTTAAGGGACAACTTGAAAAATAACAAATTCATAAATATCATTAATTTATTCCTTTATTTTTTTAATTAACCTGTGTTTTCTCCCCACCACCCATCAAGCCGTGAAAATCAGCTTTGGTAACTGAAAACCGCAAACCACTTCACAAATGTTAACAGGAAAGAATAATGACAAAGACTAAATTGTTTCATTCATTAATTCCTTCATCACTTTTTTTTTCAACAATGACCATTTGAAAAATATTTGTTTTTAATCAGTCATTATTATTGATTCATTTCTGGTAAATTCATTGTGGAGCAGAAGGGGATAAGACTCTATGCTCCTGCTGCAAGGAACAGTCCATTCAGTTGGGAGAGGCTATTAACTCGTTTAACCAATTACAATAAACAATAGTTAACAGTTGGTAAATTATTATGGTTAAATTCAGAATTTAATCATTGTGCTTAAGAATTTAAAAGAAAGAGAGCTAAATAGGGTTAGGGAAATCCCTATATTATAAGAGTAATTAATTTGATTCAATGAATTTACCACACAATGAATTTACCAAGAATCTTTTTGATTTGTGGAAAATGATTTTTGTTTTCAAACTTAGCTGGTTGTTGCTGTAAATAAAAAAAATAATGGTTGTGTGTGATTAAACAAATTTTTTTTTTTCCTTTCCTTAACCCCCTTTTTTCCTCTATGATAATTTCTATGTCAACGATATTAAAAATGTTAAAATAATAAAAAAATAAATTAATAAAAACACTTGATGTAATATTCTTATTTATAACCATTGCTTAACGGTAATCTGAACATTGGTTACATAACTGAGAGTAACCTCCCTTGTTTCTTTCACTCTGAGGAAGACGTGTTTTGTTTTTTAAAAACACAGATTTTTCGACAAATTGGGTATACTTTTCTAATATACAGGTACTCTCATAGAAATATTAACATCTTTTTTTTAAATTTATTTAAAATGTTAACACCCTTATAGGAATACCTTTAATATATTTTCAAAAAGTCTCCATCTCTGTGAACATATGCTTAGAATCTCCCACAGGTGATTTAACTCTTAACATCCTGTTCAGAATATATATAAATCCTATAAGGATTTATCAAAAAAATGGCCTTTGCATCTAAAGTTACCTGTTATTTCCCTTAAATCAAAGACTTGTATATATGTTTAATATTACATTTAAACAAAGGCTATCATTGGGGCAGATTAGGAAAACAAATGAGACTTCTGGCCGGGAATGAGGTGGCATAGGATGTTAAGAGTGTAAAAAAAGATGTTAATATTCTATGAGAGTACCTGTATATTAGAAAAGTATAGCTATACCCAATTTGTTGAAAACTCCGTGTTTTTACAGCTTCCTCGCATTTATGTAGCTAATGTTCAGATTACCTGCTTAACTTATTTGTTTTTAAGTTTGTATTTTTTTTTTTCAATTCTATTTTCAGTGCTCTTTCAGGGTTCTTTTTTTTTTTTTTTTGGTCTTTCAGGGTTTTTTTATTTTTTAGAGTTTTTTCAATTTTTTAATTAGGTGGATCTCCTCAATCGCATCCATCCTACTCCACTGTCCTATAATAAGTTACATTTACACACAAAGTAACAACTATTATAGGACAGGAAGTTGTTTTGTAAAATCATAACTGTTGCATGATGGGATTTGGTGTGATATCATTCATTCTGATCAGATCTCTTCGCCCAGTCAATTATTTGGACTTGTCAACTGAACTAACTGTTCATCATAGTATATACAATCTCTAGATACTTAAAAAATAGGATAATTTAATTATTACAATATTTGATATGTTTACTTAAGAGCTATTGCTAAATAGTACAATATGTAAAAAATATATAATCTTTAACTCTCTCTCACTTTTTTTTTTAAACGTATGTTCGATTGAAACAGATTAGCATTATCACTTCTACGTGCTCACCCTTCTTTGTTTAAATGTAACATGTGGTAGTTAGTTTAATGGGAAAATAAATAAATAATTTATCAGTCAAGAGTGGTTTCCCTTTGTTTATGTTGGATTTATAAGAAATAACTGATTATTTTTATCAGTTAACATTTAGACATTTACATAAAAATATAACAGACATATCTATACATAGTCTATATAAGTCAATAAGGAAAAACTTCTCTAAATTTGATAATTGCGATCTTGACGTCAAACTATGTCTTTAATACTATCTGCATCTAAAACAACTTTAAGCTAGACTCTGCCGGCGGTAAAGTAACTTTGAACCTCATTTCCCCCAAAATATTTGCTAATATATTTCATAAAGGGCTGACAATTGATATATCTAAATATACAAAGGAATATGTCTGGCCAATATCAGAACTGTGATGTTGAATTATGAGAGTGGGGTCACTGGTTCAATCCCTGGTAACATAAGTCTGATTAATTATACTCAAGTAGAGACAAAGAGAAAAGGCCTTAATTCAATACTGACATCTTTGGTGACTCTTACTCTTTAAATAGAGTAGTGATGCTCCATACATCGATTATGATTTACCACTAAATCACAAAGGGTTTATGGCATTAGATATTACTAAATAAAACATGACTCATTGGGTCACCTATTGAGCTCTGGGTAGATAATTGGGATTAGGGAAAAGTGAATTTCCCTAATTTCCAAAGTGAATTAAATTTCTTTAAAAAATGAATAAAGCCGGAGAATTTTTAAAAAACATTAAAATCATTTTCTAAGATTTTTAAGAAAGGGAATGTCTGACATAATTTAAATTTAAATGGACCTGATTTTTGGAATATTATTAAGAGCCAAGATGTTGAGAAGCTACAGGCTGGCTGTTGCTGAAACGTAACATACAAATAAAGTGGGAAGTTAAATCTCCTTCTCATACTCTCCAATCTCTCTCTTTACTGTCACAGAGAAACTAACATATATAACGAGGAGGTAATCAAGATATACATAGAGAGAGGGAAGTGACACGCAGGATGTGAAATAAGAGATGGTCAGTTGTTGACTTAATTGCAAATCTTATTATAATGGAGATAGTTTCGGTTACAGACAGACACACTGTGTCACCACCAATGTCACACTTCCCTTAGTTATGTACGTTATATTCTCAATGGTTATTTGTAGCAAGATTGCATTGAGCGAGAACTACTATATTAGAAAAGGAGGAGGAATAAATAAGAGATGATAAAGGTTTAAAAATAGTGATGAGCCAAAACAGGATGAACGATGGTTTGACCGTAGCGTGACCCTGAATGGAGAATTGATTGTCAACCGAAGTTGGGTGTTGACGCAACCGGAAGTTTCGGGTGGTGACGTGGAACAACGAAGAAAGGTATCGGCCTCTTTTCGATTTGGGATGTTGTAGGGTACGGACCTGACCTTGGGTCCCTTATGGGATCACAGTAATCTAGAAGCATAGTTCTCTCTCTGCCTTTCCTCCTCTCCGAGACAGCACACGAGACGAACTTACCCTGGAAATAAAGGCTAGCAGTTGTGACGACATATTTCTCGTGTTGTAATTTCTATCAACACCATTTTAGCACTGTAAATTTGGAGGCACGAGGACGAGACCCGCTATACAATATACACCGCCGCCGCGGCGTTACAGTTATCGTTTTAGTGCCCGGAAAAAGGGGACAACGGTACATATTAAATAATCACTATTTAATCTTAATTAGCATTTTATTTATTAACAATGTAACTATTAAGGTCTAGCAGAAATAGATTTGCCTCAAAACAGCCCATATCATTTATGTGTTTAAATTCTTACGATGTGTGTTATATATCATTAAAAAATAAATGTTTACATAGTATATGGTTTGAATAATTTGCATATCGGTTTTAATAAAACCGTGTTTAATAAATAATTGTTTTTATTGATTTCTACTAATATTGTTTTATTCTCAAACATATTAGAAGTAATCCTAAGTATAATTATATACTGAAATCAATTAGAATAAAGTAAAATTAAGTGTAAACTTTTTTGTATTCGTATCTAATTTCATTAGTCTTTCTAATTCAATATAGTATTTAATTGTATTAAAACTTAAATACTTGTGCCCGGAGGGTGCATTTTTTGTCTAGTTACTACAAATTAGAACCAATTAAAATGGAATTTTTTTCAAACATCAAACACAATACTAAAACTAAGGAATATTTTAGTATTAATTTTGTGTCATAAAATTAAGCAGAAAAAAAGCTTTTAGAAAACAAAGGAAACTACAGAGTTGAAATATGTACTCACCAGACTTTTATGCATATGTTAATGTATGCTGCCTCCTTGTCAATTATCTGCAACTCATTTCAGTGGGGGTAATGTGTACCTTTCCCCCTGCAGATGTCATCTGCCACTATGCTTGAATTTCAATCTTACAAAATTATTACTGTAGAATCAACATATCATACTCACCTTCACAGGAAGGCTGTAACTAGTGTCCAGTTACCAGACAAAAAAAAGGGACAGGTTGTAAAATGAATATAGGCTCTGTACTAACTACCAGAACATAACCATGCATTGGATATTTATAGATCAAAGTGTCTACACTGAAAACCAGCAGCCAACCAAATTCCAGGGAATGATCTGGGCCAAAGTACATAGTGGAACAGCCCAGACTTGTATATAAACCACCTACCAACACTCTGATGCTCGGGGCAGATTCAACTTGCAATACAGCTGAATACTGATCACCTAATCTGAAATTCTACAATTACCAAAATAAAATTGACTTAAGAGCTATTGCTAAATAGTTCAATATGTAAAAAGTATAATGTCATAACTTGTTAATATTTCTTCATAATTTTAACAAGTTAAGAATAGTTTTTGAAAAATAAGAAATAAAAGGGGGGTAATTTATTAATTTGTTTGTTTAAAAAAAAATGTAATTTAAACTAAATAGAAAAAATCTGAAAAAGCAAATGAGTTGCTGCCCTTTAATCAAACGTAAAGTTGGCAGAGTAGTCTATTGTCGGTATCAGCTGGATAAATATCAATTTTAAATAAGCAATGAACTTATATGTTAAATTCAGACATTTTTTTCAATCATATTATTATATATAAATTATCTGATTATCCCCGGTGGCAGACTGACCATTGCAGGAAAGGAATTACTGGTGTCAATTGAACGGACTCCAGTTGAAGAAAAGAAAAAAAAACTACTATAGTGATCACAAAAATTATATGCCTTGAGTTTGTCTCTAAAAACTATGACAACCTTGGCATATCTTAAAAACCAGAGAACCTTACCAGCATCTTGAAAGACCAGGTAAGTAAAGTTGCAAAGTAGCCTATTGTCGGTATCAGCTGGATAAATATCTATTTTAAATAAGCAATGAATTTATATGTTAAATTCAGACATTTTTTCAATCATATTATTATATATGAGATTAAAACAAAAATACATATGTCCTTTCTTAATCGAGATCAAAAAGGGGTGCCTAAAGGTCATATGGTCCGATTGATCTCCTAGGAAAAAAGAAGACGGGGTTAGGGGTTAGGGTTAGTTTAATGGGAAAACAAATAATTCATCAGTCAAGAGTGGTTCCCCTTTGATAATGTTAGACTTCTAGGAAATAACCCTAAAGTATTATATAGATTATTATTATTATTTGAACCTCCCGTGTCAAACATTAAATTTTCCTTTTTTTCATTCAACAAAAAAAAATGTGTTCTCATGATGATTAGTGTTTATAAAATGTCTTTTACAATTGTTTGAATTTTAATTTTAAAATGATTTCAATTGAATTGCACTTTATAAACCCTAAACAGGCGCTTGTTAGCACAATATTTACTATAGTTTTTCTATATTTATACCTCATGTCGGATTTATTCTATTTCTAAAATACTTTTCATAGATTATTATTGTCTATTTTTGTAATATTTATCGCAAAAGTAACAACGGGATTTAGGTTATTTCTTATAAGTCTAACATGATCAAAGGGGAACCAATCTTGACTGATAAATTATTTATTTATTTTCCCATTAAACTAACCCTAACCCAGTCTTCTTTTTTCCTAATAGATCAATAAATAAATAAATAATTTATCAGTCAAGAGTTGTTCCCCTTTGATCATGTTAGACTTATAGGAAATAACTGGGATTTATATGTAATAAAATTGCAAATCATCCTTTCTTTGTATTATTTGGATTTTTCGGACTGTTGTCTTCAGTCTCAGCCAAGAAACACCTGAAGGTGTTTCTTATCATAATCGGGAGCCTTCACAGAACTTTGAACCGAACCCTTTATTCAATCCATCGGGGTACACTGTTCCCATTCCACCAACCATAACCAGGTATTAATGGATTAATTCCTATAAGTCTAACATGATCAAAGGGGAACCACTCTTGACTGATAAATTATTTATTGATCTATAGGTACCACCAGACCGTTTATACCATCTTGAATAAAACGGAAATAGATATTTCCGAACTTTGTTTATCAAAAATCTCGTAAAAAAAAGATCGTACAGGGTTGTTACAAAGAAAAATAGTTAATTCAAAGATCAAATTATCCAATTGGGAAAAATTACATCGTTATCTTAAAAAATAAACAAACCTGCCCGTATTACATGCGAAAGGGTAATTTTCAGACCGTAATATAGACAGAAAAGTTACAAATTATTTCCCTTTTACGATCAACCAGTAAAAGTATGGATAACACTAATTTAACTTTTTGTCTTGTGCATATTCAATAACCGATTTTATTTGTTTTCAACGATTTTTAAGATATTCTTTTTTTTTTATCTTGAAATATTATCTAGAATTTTTTTTTTTTGTGCATTCGAAAGAAGAAACATTTTAAAATGTCCTGATGATTTTTTTTAAAATTCAGCTTAGGAAAATAATGAAAATTATGAACGAAAAACAATGTTTTTACTATTAACATGAATAAAAACTTGAAAAAATCTAATAGTAAAATGTCACCGTGAAATTGACGTTAAAAAAAATGTCTTCGGTTTTGGTATTACTTTTTAAAATCGAAAATGAAATGAAAATTTGAATATTTTTTCTAAGAGAAAAACTGATAAAATAATCCTGTATACTTACTTTGTATTCTAATAGCGAAAAAAATTATCTTATTTAACTTTTTTGAACAAAGAAAAACAAACTTCGGTTGTTATTCAGAAGCGTCTCGTCTCGTCCCGTCGTAAAACAAATATGACGGTTATGCCCTTCCATATATTCTAAGAACCAAAAATTACTATTCAACAATAAAAATTACAAATTCTTTTAAAAATATTAATCAAGCACGGATCGGACCAACTTTTAGTTCACCTGAATTCTAAAATTCATGTTTTTAAATATTCGTGAAAATTTTGATTTTTTTTCCACAGGAAAAAAAAAATTTTTATTTATTTCACGCAGAAAATAAAAATATTTAATCACACAAAAGATTGAAAATCTCGTAAAAATTAATTTCTTAAAAAATTTTTTTTTTTTTTTTACAATTTAATAGAATATAGTACATACCAATTACATAAGAAAAAAGTTTTCAAATATTAATATTATGACATTTTTTTTGCACTTTTTATTTCCGATTTCATTATTTTTTCCTAAAAAACTATAATTCGGTACGTTATACAATTTCATTGATATAGTTATTCAGCCTCTTATCTTTATAGAAAAAAAATTACCAAATTTTTTTTTCCATGTCATTTTTTTTTATCTCATAAAATAAAATAGACCTCGTAAAAAAATATTTCCCCTAATATATTTTAGAAAAAAACTATTTCAGATGTATTTACATCCAATGGTAAACATTTATGGAAATTTTCGGGAAAATCGGACCATTAATTGATTTTTCATAGAATTTTTTAAAAATCCTCTTATTGTAACTTGTTTTTAGCTACGTTAAATTTCAGTTGATTTAACAGTGCAAAAATGAAAACATTGTTTTTCAATCATAATTTTCATTATTTTCGTATGCTGATAAAAAATTTAAAAAATCATCAGGAGTTTGTTTAATGTTTTTTCTTTCGAATGGAAAAAAATTTTCAAGAAAATATTAATTTTTCTGCAAGTTTCATTGTGTTAAATGTAGCGGGGGGGTAAATTGCACAGGGTCAAATTGGTGGTACCTATTGATCTACTAGGAAAAAAGAAGACAGGGTTAGGGTTAGGGTAATGGGAAAATAAATAAATAATTTATCAGTCAGGAGTGGTTCCCCTTTGATCATATTAGACTTATAGGAAATAACCTATAAATGTTAAGCTATATATTCACCAGCCCTTCCGCACGAGCAGGATGCGACACAAGGTGAATTTCTTAAGCGGAGTTTAACAGGTTTGAATTCAGAGTTTTCCGTCTCCTAGACCTGGTTAAAGAGTCCAGTCTGCCCTGCTATTTACCCATAGCTGGAGGGAGAATTGGATTCCTACCTTTCCCAAGGGTATTAGCGCCATGTGAAATGCTTCGTCCAGGAATTGAACTCGCGTTGACGAGTCCATTTCCTACGACTCTAACCATTAGACCACACGCCTATAAATGTTAAGCTATGTTAAGTATTATATGTTATTATCGGCTGTGGTCAGGATTGAACCTGCAACCTACAGAACTGTATTGACTCAACCCCTATTAAATAGCTGCTTTTGATTTTTTTTTGGGGGGGGGGATGAAATTTCCACAGATCCTGTTCATTTATTGTGTTAGAATATTAGATGCAAATATCAAAATTTCACTGAACAAATCTTATTATAATGGAGATTCGGGGTTTGTAACCGAAACTATGTCACTGCTTACATCACAATACCTTCACGAATTGCATATCAATGAGTATTTGATTTATAGTCATAGTCAAAATCATTCATACATAGAATAAATCTTATTTATTAACGAGGTCTCAATAAAAATCCGAGTTAGATTTGCCTCAAAACAGCCCACGTTATTAGTGTGTTTAAAATCCTGCTATGTGTGTTGTATATCACTAAGAAATAAAGGTTTACATAATGTATGGTATGGTTAATTTGCATACTTGTTTTAACAAAACTGAGTTTAATAAATAGTTACTTGGTGTTATTGATCTTTAATATAATTGTTTTATTCTCCAACATATTAAAATCAATCCTATGAATGATTTTATATAGAAACCAGTTAAAATATAATCAAAATAAGTGTAATCTTTTTATATGCATTCTTATTTAATTTTGTTAGTCTTTCTAATTTAACATATTTCATTACATTAAAACTTAAATACTTATGCCCAAACTGTGCCTATTATTGCTAGTTTTAATAATTAATTTTCAATTCAGTGTTTGAACATAACACCATATTAAATGCAGAGTTATTTCCTATAAGTCTAACATGATCAAAGGGGAACCACTCTTGACTGATAAATTATTTTATTTATTTATTGATCTACTAGGAAAAAAGAAGACGGGGTTAGGGTTTAGAGTTAGGGTTAGTTTAAGGGGAAAATAAATTAATGATTTATCAGTCAAGATCATGTTAGACTTATAGGAAATAACCATAATTTCTCCAAAAATCAGCAAACAGAATTCAAAGAAAAATAACTTTTATAAATGAATTGAATTTTTTAAAATTCTGTATAATTTTCCAATTACACCAGTTAATTCAATTCATCTCTAATATTATTGCTTTATTCTCCATCGTATTAAAATCAATCCTATGAATGATTTTATGTAGAAACCAATTAAAATATAATTAAAATAAATGTAATCTTTTTATATGCATTCTTATTTAATTTCGTTAGTCTTTCTAATTTAATTATATAAAATATAATAATAATAATGAAATTTATAGCATACAGTGTTCAGGTGCACCACAACACATCAATGTCTCATGTATAGTACATAGAATAATGTACTAATGTCAGGAACATGAATAGCGTACAGTAATAATATACATGTATGTGTGCATGTGGGCGGGTATAGTGTTGGCAAATTACAGGAAGCATGGAGGCATATATTTCATTATATTAAAACTTAAATACTTACACCCGGTGGGTGCATATTCTTGCAAGTAGCAAGTAAAGAATTACTAAAAAAAATAAAAATACTAAGAATGACACAATTCAAATTGCAAAAAAATGTGGTCTATCGTTGATTTTGATTTGAGTACAAATGAAGGTTATTTCCGAAGGGAAACCACTCTTGAGTGATAAATTATTTATTTATTTTCCCATTAAACTAACCCTAAACCCTAGCCCAGTCTTCTTTTTTCCTAGATCAATAAATAATCAGTCAAGAGTGGTTCCCTTTTGTTTGTTAGATTTATAGGAAATAACCAGAATTTCTATCACTATTAACCATGAAAGAGAAGAGTTATCTCCCCTAACATCAATTAAAGGGGAGAGTTATCTCCCTTAACATTAATCATAAAAAAAACATTTTAGATTTTTATTATCTGTTTGTCTATGATTAATTCTTCTGTTACCTTCTATAAATCTTAATAAAACTTTTAAACTGAATTGAAATTTGAATAATTTTGATATTTCGGACTGTTGTCCTCATCTTTATTGTGTATAAATACAACGTTCTGACCACAGTAACCTCAGGGCTCTATTCAGATGTTTTTTTAAATTACCTTAAAATAAGACATCAGACAATTTCTCAAGAATTCAAATGTGGTTTCAGAGCTCAAATTATTACCACTCGCTCAAGGGGGCTCCAAGCAGCATAAATGCCATCAAATTTATTGAATAGAAATGCGATTTGATATAAAGAAATAAAATGAAAGAAGTTACTCATAAAAAAAATTAAAAATTATTAAAAAAACAAAAAAAAACAGAAATTTCAAAATGTCATAAAGAACGCTATCACTTACCTAACAGCTTCAATGTGACCTGTGAAGGCCCTGAAATGCAGCATTGCATCTTACTACCTCCAGTTAAGACCATTCCATGAACACTAGACATTAAAATTCTAAATAGGTTTCAAAATTTAAATTAAACTATTGATTGAACAGATAATTAGTGTTTATAAAACAGAACCTGTTTAAATTGTCTTCAGATTATTCCAAAGAATTCAAATGTGGTTTCAGAGCTCAAATTGTTACCATTTCACTCTAGGTTGCTCACGCTGCATAAATGCCACCAGATTTATTGAACAGAAATGCGATTTGATATAAAGAAATAAAATGAAAGAAGTTACTCATTAAAAAATAAAAAAAAAATTTAAATTAAAAAAAAAAAAACAGAACAGCTTCAATGTGACCTGTGAAGGCCCTGAAATGCAGCATTGCATCTTACTACCTCCAGTTAAGACCATTCCATGAACGCTAGACATTAAAATTATAAATAGGTTTCAAAATTTAAATTAAACTATTGATTGAATAGATAATTAGTGTTTATAAAACAGAGCCAGAGGTTACTGTGGCCTGAATGTTAAAGATGAGGACAACAGTCCGAAATATCAAAATTATTCATATCAAACCTCATCTCATAAATACATATAAGTATATGAAATATAGGTATTTCCTATAAGTCTAACATAAACAAAGGGGAACCACTCTTGACTAATAAATTATTTATTTATTTTCCCATTAAACTAACCCTAAACCCAACACTGTCTTCTTTTTTCCTAGTAGATCAATAAATAATTTATCAGTCAAAAGTGGTTCCCCCTTTTTTATGTTAGACTTATAGGAAATAACCGAAATATATATTTTATCCAAAATATCAAACCCAAACAATAGTGACACTACATTCAAACTTGAATAAAGATGAAATACAATTTGGTTATCAAGTTTGCTGTGATCATCTATTCTGTATTATCATGTTGCACAATTAGCATAAATATCCATGATAATTTCTCACCAACCATCCCAATCTGTCTTTGCTCTGGGAGGTCCTCAGCATCCAAAATCCATGCACACCTGATCAATGTAGGTCTTTGCTATGCCGCCCACACTGGTGTGGCCATGTGTAGGTTTCCACAGGAGAATGTTACTTATGAGTTTGTCCTTGCTTGTCCAGGAAGCCTTCCCTATACATGCATTAATATCACTTTATAAGAAATTACTGCCTAGGTACTTGAATTGGTCTACTAATTTTAGGGGCTTACCATCGAGTGTGGAGATGTCTCCATTCTATTTAAAACAGATGCACTCTGTTTTATCAGAGTGTAACATAAATGTAAATAAATACTATTTACAACAATTAAATAAACGGGTGTATTTTTAAAATCATACAGAATTTTAAAAAAATCTAATCCATATATAAAAAAATTATCTATCAATTCGACTTGCTGATTTTCACAAATATTTTGGCATAATGATGTTTAGTGAGGTCTGTTTTGGGGCAAGTGATATTTGGTATTATAAACCAGACCAGATTAAAGTGACTATCACTCATAAATTGACTACTAAAAAGCTTATATATATTTACCAAACCCCTCTGAATGAGCAGGAAGTGACACAAGGTCAATTTCTTAGGCAGAGTTTAACAAGTTTGAATTCAGTTTTCCTTCTCCTAGACTGGTTACCTAGCCAAGGTTAAAGAGCCCAATCTGCTCTACTATTTACTCATAGCTAGAGAGAGAGTAGCATTCATACCATTACCAAGGGTATTAGCACTATGTGAAATAAGTAAATAGCCTTGTCCAGGATTTGAACCTGTGTCAACGGGTTCATTTCCTAGGACTAATCATTACACCATGCTCTAAAAAGCTTATAAAAAATAAAATAAAACTTACCGGAAAACTTTGTCTGGTTCAAAAATTCTACAATCTGTTTTTTTTAAATACAAAGGAATTCTTTTTTCTTTTTTTTTTTTCAATCACAAACCAAACTTAATTTTTTTTATAACTGAAGAATTCCTCTGCAAGTGTAATATCATCATCATCAAGGCATGCTGACAGCACAGATTCCCTTGACTCTCTTTCAACCACCGTCCCGATCGGTCATCATACTTGGTAAGAAAGCAGCGAGATGATGAATGTAAGTTTTTGTTGGTCAACCAACACTGGTGTGTCCATGAGTAGGAGTCTATAAGAGTCAACAACCTTGTTCTACATAAGGGTCAGGGGCCATGTCTGTGAGAAGATGGCAGGCCACATCTATTACCATAATCCTTGCAGAATACAGGGTGATTGAAAAGTAACTCCCTATCCCTATTTAAAACATGCAGTTACATTTTTCTAAATTCTTTAATGTATGTTCCTTAATATATGGCAATTAAATCTGTGTTGTTTTTTCTTTTCAGATTGATTATTTTGTTTCAAAATTCAAAAGCCCTATAAAGATGTCTGGACGTTTAACTCTAAAACTCCAGGTTATGTGTTCTTCTCATATTCATATTTTGTAAAAATAATGATTCAGAAATAAATTATAAGATCTTTAAAATAGAGAGTTACTTTACAATCACCCTATACATTAAAGATTTATCACACGTGTGTGTGGGGGGGTGGGGGGTGGGGTGGCAAGCAGCATGATAGTTGTTTTGTTAGCATTCTATAAGACTTATAAACGATATATTCCTGGGCTTATTACCAGATTTCGCCTTTTCATTACCAAATTTTCATAATCAAGATTATATGACATAGCAATGCTTACTTACTTATAGATGTCAATCGCAGATGACACTGACCTCACTCGACATGGAGTTAAAACGTCCGGCAGTTGGACAAGTGGCAGGCGAAAGTCCAAGATGCCTGGACTGACGAGCTGCTGCAGGGTGCTGTCTCAATTAGTATTAAGTCATTTCACAAGAGTCAAGCCTCCCCAGAAGCCCCAGCGCTTGCACACTAGAGCCACATTGTTGTGGGGATTTATATGAGTAAGTACCCAAATCCTACTACTATCCTACAGATATAGCAATACCTATGAGAGGAATAACAATTCTTAACCAAGGAATATTACACATCATGGTGTTTGTGTCTTCCGTGTAGGTTTATAAATAAAAAAGAGCATCTAAGCCACTGTCTGTCACCCCTGCAAGGTGGATTAACATATTTCTCCTAGTGACTATGGGCCAGATGATTTCAGGTTGCAAGCCGGATCTGGCCCATAGGCCGTAGGTTGCCGACCACTACTACTATAGACAAACATCACTTACTCGAGTTCATCATTACTGTATTAATAGGGACTGTGGGCTAGATGATTTTGGGTTGTAGGCCGGATTTGGCCTGTTGGTCATAGGTAGCTGATCCCTGCTATAGAAGGTCACTTACTTGAGTTCATCCTTACTGGATTAATAGGGACTGTGGGCTAAATAATTTCAGATCATGGGCCGTAGGTTGCTATAGGAAAAAGTAACTTACTTAAGTTTGTCCTTACTTCTTCAGCAGTGTCAAAATAAACATAATATTAATGAAAAAAATAAACAAACAAAATAGAAAAATTTTGATAATTCAGACTGTTTTCCTTATCTTTATTGTGTATAAACACAATGTAATGTCTGGCTCTTTTTTAGTTGTTTTTTTTTTTTTAATTACCTTAAAATAAGATTAGGTTTGGTTTGGTTTACGGCTTATCAACCGCAGTGGGTCATTTAATGCCGATAAAGTTTTGAAATAAATCAATTCTTAATGGATAATCAATTTTTTTTAATAAATTCATGCTTTTCTATTTAACCATAGATAGGACCCTAACAGGTACTACCACTCCGGGTCAGAGTGGACCAGGGTGCAATGGTGATGAAGGGGTGCTCCACATTCCCCAAACCTTCAAAACTGGAACCTCACCATCAGATAGAGTTTAACGTCATTACCAGGACATGTAGACCTCAGCTGCTGCTTTCTAGCACCCATATGATAAAAAGGGGTTGGGGCTTGCCATAAGGGCAATAGGGTTGGGACACTTAAAATAAGTCATCTTTAGATGATTATCTGAATCATCTTGAAAACCACATTTGAATTCAGTAATCATCTGAAAATGATTCATTTTAAGGTAATTTTTAAAAAAACACCTAACAGAACCAGATGTTAAAC
Source organism: Doryteuthis pealeii (assembly GCA_023376005.1). Classification (NCBI taxonomy): domain Eukaryota; kingdom Metazoa; phylum Mollusca; class Cephalopoda; order Myopsida; family Loliginidae; genus Doryteuthis; species Doryteuthis pealeii. The sequence goes on along the minus strand of CM042155.1, from coordinate 29,804,775 downwards.
TAGCCTGAACATTGTGTTTATACACAATAAAGATGAGGACAACAGTCCCAAAATATCAAAAATTATTCAAAATATAAAAAAATGTCAACAAAAAAGCAGTTCCCTTTTTGAAAGATTCATTTACTATTTGGAAAAAAAAAAAAAGAGTCTGTAGTGATGCCCACTGACTATATACAATTATCGCCATCAAATTTTAATCTCTTTTCGTTTGAATTATCACATAAAAACAAGCAAATACTTTGCTAGGGCAGTGGTTCTCAATCTGTGGTCCTTAGACCCCCTGAAAATTATACCAGGGACACATAGAGAGAAAAAGTAAATAAAAAAAAAACGTAAAAAAATTGAACAAGACATCAAATTTCTTTCAGTAGAACTTGTCAGGCTTTGGGTTGCAGACATAAAAAAAAAAAAAAAAAAACGATCACTCATAATATGAGCAGTTGAAATAATGAAATAAATAATACTGTCAAATGGGAAAATGAGAATATTTCAAATCATGATAGCTGATTGGTAATTGTGTGTGTGTGTGTGTGCATGCATATGTATGCGTGTATATATATATACATTTTAACAGTTAAAATCCCCTTCCCATTCTGTAAGTGAAGACAGCCTAATGGTTACGGTGCCGGACTGACACCCAACCGATCGGATTTCAATCCCGGCTGTAGGTAGCTTACAAAATGTCTAGCCACACTGAGGAGACTTGATAAGTCGAAACACGTGTCTGTGGATGACCCTATATATATATATATATATATATATATACATACATACATACATACATACATGCACAAGGTGTGTCTTTAAAGTATCAAGATTGAAGCTGTATTTACCAAGATAGAAATTAAGAATGAATGGAACATTATTTTTTTTCAGAATACAAGGTGTGTGAAAAAGTACAAAAAATCTCGATACTTTTTTAACACACCTTGTGTATACAAATATAAGGTAGGATAACATAGATACGGATAAACTGCGATTGATCTTCAGACCAAGCCTTGTTCCAATGAGCGCATGGGTGAGAAACTGACAGTCACCAAGTGCAGTTGACTTTGTGTGTGCGCTATCGCAACTTAGATATATATGCTCTATCACTGATATTGAGCACTCTTTATTTATTTATAAAACTTTGTTAGAATATTCTCAAACACAGTCAAACAAGAGTGTGAAGCTTTAGAAAATCAATTATAAATTCTACATCTCTTTGAGTATCTTGTTTAAATTTTTATGTTTCTTAGCAGATGTATTAAATCTTTTATTATTCAACATAAAGCCTATTTCATTTTGTTTGCCTAGGACTTATTATTTACATATTCACATTTCAAATTATGTCAATTTTTTCTGGACACCCTGTATATCTTTATATATATATATATATATATATATATATATATATATATATAGGAGTATTCATTTCTTTTCTTTTAAAATATATATATATATATATATATAATCCAAAAGTCCAGAGAAGAAATCTTCCTTACAACACAAGAGTTTTATTTAAAACACCTGTCGCAGTTTGAGAGCTCAATGTGTGCTCTTGATGTTAGAGTCACAGAGCAAATATATAAGTAGACTATAATGCTAAATCTCTAAGTCTTTTGTTATTTCTTTACTTTATATATATATATATATATATATATACAGACACATATATATATACTAACAGAAATAGCTGGTCCATGACCAGGCTAAAAGAATTTTAGGAACGCCAGGCAGTGAAAGAGAGACGAGTAAAATGAAAATAATCTAGCAAATTCCTATGTGTTTATTGTAGCAAGAACTGAAGAATTCCACAAATCAGTTGATTTTTTTAATTATTGAATTATATCATTTAATCAGTAAAAATCAAAAACTAAATTTGTTCTTTTCCTTATAATAAACTTATATATATATATATATATATATATAATATATATATATATATATGATAGATACAAAATAGAAAATTAAAAGCAGTTATCACCTACAAATCCATTACTCATATCAATAAAAAGTTAATTTTTTTCTAAGCTAAAGACACATTATATATATGAAACACTATACAATCAAAATGGATATTATTAGGTATTCTCTGTTTCTGTGATGCCATTCACTCTGGGTCGGTCGAGCTGACTCCACCCAACAAATTCACCTTTGGTGAAATTAATGGAAGGAATAACAAGGGAATACGAACACAAGCTGTCCCCAAACCTCACATGCATATACCAATCAGGGGAAAGAGATACCCTTGTTTGCTGCAGATTTTCCACAGGCGCAGTGACCAATACGCCAAAAGCCATTGATTCCTGACAATGATGGAGATGCCCTTTGGATTTTTCGCCAAACATCATGCAAACATAAACAATTAGGAGGAGTTTGTCTAAAGAAACTCCCCCCCAGCTATGGCGTAAATAGTACAACGTCCGTTCTTCTACAAGAATGGCTTGGCATTAAATAACCTATCAAGGTTGATATGCCATTAAACAAAGAAACAAAACCATCTAAAGAATCCTTTGAAATAAAAGGTTCATTCTCAAAACTATACAATTAAAAACTAATACTCTTTTTATTTAATCTTCCAACCATTATAATCTTGCAACACCCTCTGGTTAAAAATGAGACCATCCAAGACGAAATGCAAAAATGTAAATTCTGATTATCTGGTGTTGCTTATCAGCCAAATTCTATTTCTTATGAGTGTGATCACCTCAGCTAAATAATGAACCATTCTGTTTTTATCAGAAAGAAAGAAAGACAATAATAAGAAAGGAAGAAAAAAAGAGTAGGGGAATGATAGAGGGGGTGAGTGCGCAGAAGCAATAATGCTAATCTGTTTTAATCAAACATAATGAAAAGATGAAAAGGAAAGAAAGAAAACAAAAAGTGAGAGAGAGAGAGAGTTAAATTAAAATTATATACTTTTCAGATATTGAAAATTTTTTGCAATAACTCTCAAGTAAACATATCAAATGTTGAGACAATTCAATTATCATACTGTGGTATATTCACAGGTCCTGCTAGTACAATTAAAATCCAATTCCCCCAGTTGACAGTATCATTTATTATAGATCATGTAGATTTTATAGAAAATTAAAATGAAATCAGATAAACACTGAATCCCTGATTGTTCAAAAAATAGCAATGAAATTAGAATAATAAAATAAAAATATTGTGAAACTTTTTCTAAAGTCTTTACACAATTCTTTATATTACTGACTAATTGTTAAGCAACATCAACACCTATAGGGGTCATGTAGCACCAAGAATCATTTTTTTTTCTTTTTGCATTGATGAATATATATAACAGACAAGTGTGTCATTTTTTATATACTTCTTACAAACACTTCTTTGAACTAAAAGGTGTAATCAATAAATAAATGGACTCACTATTAATTTTATTCTTCTTTTCCTTAAAATTTAATAGCATAATTTGATTATGGAAAGAGTGGACTTTGCAATTGAAAATCAAATTAAAATTATTTTATGAACAGTCTTAGCCAATATAATTTATCTTCTAAGTAAAAAGAATTTTAAAAAATGTTTTTTTAAAGATCCCGTTAGGAAATTAAGAGTTATCTTGTACCCTGCCTCATATTGTGAATACACCTGATTTAAAACATTTGACAGCAGTCTTTTTAGAGTCAGGAAAATATTAAATATGAATTTATATAATGGAAGAGAAAAATCATAAAATTAGACTCAATTGACATTATATCCTTATATATATTATATATATCCCACAGGTGGGTGTGCTGATAGCCCGGTGGTTAGAGACTGATGAAAAAATCGGTCGAGTCTTGATCCCAACTGGGGTAGCCTGCTAAGTCTAGCTGCACTGAAGAGATGTGACACATCAAAACAGGAACTATGTAGATGACTATATATATATATATATATATATATATATATATATGAATATGTATACACATACAGGGTGTTTGAGAAAATTAATATCATTTCATAATCTAATAACGTGACTATTCTCATTCAAATGATCTCAAATTTCAACAGCTTGTGTAGAACAACTCAATGTTTAATGTTTAATGTTTTATTCTTTTCAGATCTAGAAATGACATTCACCCAAAAAGAAATACATTTAAAGATAATTTGAAAAGAGAATTGCTCAAGTTATTACGTTATAAAATGCTATCAATCATTCTAAACCTGCTGCACACCTCAAATGGTATCAACATTTTTTGAAGGACTCATTATATATATATATATATATATATATATATATATATATATACACACAACACACACACACACACACATACATACTTTCAATTAGAAAGAAAAAACTTAAATATCATTTTTTCTTAAAACTTAACAAACCATCAAGTTTTTCTTTCTTATTGAAAATGTAATATTGCTCTGTATATAATAATAATCTATTAATCATTTTACATTGAGCTCTCTTAGGGATTTGAAATAATCATTGTATAAATCTATATGTGTGCATATGTATGTGCATGCATTGTGGATATACAGAGGAATAGATGATCCCAAATAGGATCATCCCCCAATTTACCAAGTTAATTGGATACTTTTTATAAATATATATGGGATGTATTCTCTTGGGAAATATATCGCAATTATATTCTAGCAATAAAAAGAGAATAGAACATTTGTGTAATTTTCAAAGTAAATTCTAATTTTTAAATTCATCAGTGTCGTAAAATCTTATTTAATATTATTTTTATGACCTTAAAAGAATGATTAATGTTTTCATAGAAACGGAATTATTTCACAAATTCTATCAATATAAGCAGTAAATGGCTCAGAAACGGTACTTCAAACCAACAGCCAGCACAAACCAACATAATTCAGCAGAACCCAGGAAGTAAAAATAGATTTTTTGGTTTTTACCAAAAAATCAACCACACTAAACCCATGTTACACATACATATAATGATCAGATTTTAAACAAAAATAATTATTCTAGACAGTCTAACATCCTTCGATGTAATTGGTTATTATTATAAATATAAATGTGGTAAAAGTTATTAAAAATATACAATTAGTATATGGTTGGGATAAGTTTTTTTTTCTTTTTTTTTAAATTAGTTTTTAACCCATTGTACAATAAAAAAATATGTAAAACACAAATTAACAAGATTTCAACAAAATCTATTGACAGCTTCTATACATGTTAATTAACTTCAGCAAATTCAGAGGATCTATTAAATGTGTGCAAATGTTTCCAGCATACCCATTTTCAATTATGTATTCAGTCACGTGATTATTTCTTTAATGCGCTGGGAACTTTTTTGCACAGATCTTATAATTCTTTTCTTTCAAGGCACGTGCAAATGTTTCCACATAAAACCCATTTTCACTTCTGTATTCAGTCACGTGATTATTTCTTCAATGGCTGCTGGAACTTTTGCACAGATCTTATAATTTATATTTCTTTTCAGGCACGTGCAAATATTTCCCAGCATAAAATCCATTTTCAACTGTATTCAGTCCAATTTTTTTAACGCGCTGGGAACTTTTGCACAGAGCAAAATATTTTTGTTTCTTGTAGACACTTGCAAATGTTTCCAGCATAAACCCATTTTCAATTATGTATTTAGTCACATTTTTTTTTTTACATGCTGGGAACTTTTGCACATAGCAAAATAATTTTTGTTTCCTTTCAGACGTGTGCAAATATTTCCAGCATAAAACCCATTTTTCATAAATCCAGTCACATATTTTTGTTACTTGCTGGGAACTTTTGCACATAGCTAATATTTTTTCGTTTCTTTTTTAGACATATTTCCAACATTTCCACAATTTCACTTGATTTTTTTTTATTACTGATTTTTTTACGCTGGGAACTTTTGCACACATCTAATGATTTCGATTTCCATTTAAGTGATTTGTCATATGAAATGGGCAAAACAAATGTGTGAGAGGAGGGGGGGGATTTTTTGAGAACCACTGCACTAGGGACACAAATAAAAGACCATGAAAACGTTTCTTTGATAATGATAATAATAATAATAATAAAAAGAACAAAAAAAAATATATCTACCATCTTAATACATTAAATAATAAAAATGGCTTTTGAGAAACGATTCGAAACTTTGAGACATACGTATTAATGGCTTGACTAGTGGACATGATGCGATGTATTCCTTCTTTCTTCTTTCTTTCTTTCTTTTTCTTTAACAAGACGCTGATTCCACTCGGGTGTAAATGCTGTTAAATCGACAGTACTGCTGCCAAGTGAAGAAATGTGATCTAAAACAAAGGTTTTTATGTAACCCATAGGCATATGTATTTTCTTTCTTTCTTTCGTTTTTTATGTATAATATATGAGCTATTCAAAGATTTTATTTCATCATCATCAGCAAAAAAAAAAAAAAAAAAAAAATTTCTTTATCTTTTTTTTTCATCATGTGTTATTTGTTTGTAATTGTTTCTTTTTTTTTTTTTTTTTTTTAAATATAAGCACAGCCTGGTACGTGACGTTTAACCTTCTTTGAATTTTGGATAGGCGTTTTGTCACCTTGCCGCCGGTACCTCGCCTGCGCCGCCTCTTGCGGCTTGGCGGCAACCAAGTCGGCATCCGTGTGGTCTTCTTTAGCCCCATCGTCCTTCTCGCTCTCCCGAGAAGGCCGAGCTGTTGTCAGAGTCTGATTCGTTAGAAGTGAACGAGTAGGCGTCCTGCGAGACGTCCTTAGATCTGAGATCATTATTGGGTGCAACGGTCTCAACCACCTTCTTGGTGTCACAAGTGATTTTTAAAAAAACTTTGCCACTACATTAGCGTCCTTTGGCTCCTTTTTCTCCCCTTCCTCCCTCCCCTTCCTCATCATCTTCCTCCTCCCTCGGCCACCACTACTGCGGATGCTGCCGCTGCTGCAACTACCACCTGTTCCTGCACCTGCTCCTCCTCACCATCATCATCCTCCTCCTCCTCCTCACAACCCTCTCTTCTTCTTCTCCTCCTCCTCTCTGCCTCTCCCTCTTGCACCATTCTCCAGCAACCATGCTCCTCCTCTTCCTCCTCCTCCTCCTCTTCCTACATCCTCCACCCCTTCTACCCCTTCCTCTTTCTCCTCTCCAATATGCTCTCCCTCATCACCTATCTCTTCCTCCTCCTCCTCCTCTTCTTCTAACTCCTGCTCCCTTTCATCCTCATCCTCCTCTTCTGGTTCTTCTTCTTTCCTCTTCTCTTCTTCCTCCTCCTCTTCCTCTTCCTCCTCTTCTTCTTCTTCGGCAGTATCCTTGCCTTACTGCCTTACTGTTACTCATAATAATACTGGCAGCCACATTTGTTTGGTTCCACCAGCACCTCCTCCCACCTTTGCCGTACTTCTCCTTACTACCAGACTTCCCCGTCACACAGCCATACTTTGAAGTGATGCGACGAGGGGCTGATTTGCGATGTTTCTTGTTTGCCTTGGGCATCGTCCTTTTCTCCAAAATTTGTCAACACTTGAATCCTTGTTCTCCTTCAGAATCACGGCAACGTTCAGACAAAAAGTTTAACAGCATCTTCTTCATACTTTCTGTTGTTTCGTTCAAACCGTGCTTCATTTCTTGTGCCGATTCAGGTTACCTAAAAAATAAATAAAATAAAAAGAACAGTTAATTCATGGTCACTATTGATTTCAGCAGTGAAGACTCAATTAGGTTATTTCCTATAAGTCTAACATAAACAAAGGGGAACCACTCTTGACCTGATAAATTATTTATTTTCCCATTAAATCTAACCCTGTCCTTTTTTTTCCTAGTAAGTAAAAAGTAAAGTCGAGGCAGCCTAATGTCGGTATCAGACAGAGCGGGGGAGACTATCCCTTTTCACTAGCGTAGACAAAGGAGAGTATTTTTAGCATCTAAGTTGGAGCGCAACACTTACCATCAGCTCCTCACTTTTACCACACAGATTCCTGTGCTACTCATACGCTGAGTTGGCGAGGATGGTATCGAACCAAGAACCTTGTGATTCTAGCCGAACACTCTAACCGACTGAGCTAAACCGGCCCTAAATAATTTATAGTCAAGAGTGGTTCCCTTTTTGTTGATGTAGACTTATAGGATACCCTCAATTAATATGTTTGACCATCTAAAATATAATTGAACATTTTTTTGCACTGTTAAACCTCATCTCTATTGTGATATACACAACATTAGATACATAAAATAAACAAACTAATAATAGATCAATATACTGGGACATGTATTTATTAAAACTTGTTTTAAACAAACAATGTGGCTGTTTAATGTTGCATACTAAAATTTCTGAGTATATTAGAATACAGGGTTATTCTTTATTCTATCTATCAATATTTCGACTATAAATTAAATACTCATTGATACTTACATAATTCCTGAGGGTATTGTGTGTAAGAAGTGAACGTAGATTGTATAAAGTTTGAGAAACCACTGCTCTAACAGTCATACCAGACCGACTAATTACAGTCTTTTTTTTGTGTGTGATTTGAGAGCTGCACAGAGAAACAAGCAACATAAGTCTAATTCAGGAAAATTATGTTTAAAGTTCAAACAGGGTCATAATGCCACAGAAGCAACCAAAAATTTTGTTGTGTGAAAGATGAAGGCACAGTTGACAGTAACAGAATCAGATGGTTCAAGAAATTTCATTCAGGTGGCAAGAACCTTGATAATCTGGCAAAGCATGTAGCCCCGAAAACAAACAAACATGGAGTCAAGACTGTGCCCAAAACATAGAAGCAATCTGTCCTCCAACAATAGTAATTTATATTTTGTGCTGTCCAATTGAAGCATTCAGTTTGTGATCAATAAGATTATGGGATACTATAGTTGATTCAGTGAGTTTGTTGCAATATCACAAACACAAGTGGATCATGTGTTTTGCTTTTCTTGGTCAGCAAAACTGATCACTATATATCCCTGTTTTTCTGTGCATGTGGGACAACAGAGCTGAGAGATGGATTGGGTGGAGAGGAATTGGCCTCCAAGATCCCATCGATGAATACCAAACATTTTGGATTCCAGGCAAAGTTAGTCAAAACAAATGTCAGATCTGAACTCAATGAAAAATGGTCTTTTCCAGTGTTTAATCCAATACCTCCACGCTCTGTTTGTCCCACATCACAGAAAACTGGGAATATATAGTGTAATCAGTTTTGCTGACCAGAAAGCATGGTCTTTTAACCACATGATCGCATCTTTTGTGTGTTGTGATAATTGCCAACAAACTCACTGAATCAACTAATATGTATCCATAATCTTTAATGATGCAACAAACTGAATGCTCAATTGGGACAGCACAAATATATATAAATTACTATTGTGGAGGACAGATTTGCCATTCTATGTTTTGGGCACAGTCTTGGACTCCATGGTTTGTTTGTTTTTTTCGGCCTTAACATGTCTTTGCCAGGATTAATCAAGGTTCTTGCCACCTGAATGAAATTCTTGAACCATCTGATTACTGTACTGTCAAACTGTGCCTTCAATCTTTTCACACAACAAATTTTTTGGTTTGTTCTGTGGCTTATGCCCTGTTTTGAACTTGTAAGCATATTTCCTGAATTAGACTATGTTTGCCTTGTTCATCTTGCCAGCTCTCAAATCACACACAAAAAAGACTGTAATTAGTCCGGTCCTGGTATGACTGTAGAGCAGTGGTTCTCAAACTTTATACAATCTACGTCAACTTCTTAACACAACAAATAACCCTCAAGGTTATGTAAGTTTATCAATGAGTATTTAATTTATAGTCCGAAATCATTGGATAGATAGAATAAAGAATAACCCTGTATTATTATATACTCAGAAATTTAGTATGCAAACATTAAACAGTCCACATTTGTTTGTTAAAACAAGTTTTAATAAATACATGTCCAGTATTATTGATCTATAATATAGTTTTGTTTATTTTAATGTATCTAATGTTGTGGTATATCACAATAGAGATGAGGTTAACAGTGCAAAAAAATGTCAAAAATTTATTTTAGATGGTCAACATATATTGAGGGTTATTTCTATAGTCTAACATCAACAAAGGGGAACCACTCTTGACTTATAAATTATTTAGGGACGGTTTAGCTCAGTCGGTAGAGTGTTCGGGCTAAGGAATCACAAGGTTTCTTGGTTCGATACCGATCCCTCGCCAACTCCAGCGTATGAGTAGCACCAGGAATCTGTGCGGTAAAGTGAGGAGCTGATGGTAAGGTGTTGCGCTCCAACTTAGATGCTAAAATAACTCTCCTTTGTCTAGCGCTAGTGAAAAGGGGATAGTCTCCCCCGCTGTCTGTCTGAATACCGACATTAGGCTGCCTCGACTTTACTTTTTACTTACTAGGAAAAAGAAGACAGGGTTAGATTAATGGGAATAATATTTATCAGTCAAGGTGGGTTCCCCTTTTGTTTATGTTAAGACTTATAGGAAAAATAACCTAATTGAGTCTTCACTGCTTGAAATCATAGTTTGACCATGAATTAACTGTTTTTTTATTTTATTTATTTTTTTTAAGGTACCTGAATCGGCACAAAAGAAAGTGAAGCACGGTTTGAACGAAACAACAGAAAGTATGGAAGAAGATGCTGTTAACTTTTTGTCTGAACGTTGCGTGATTCTTGAGGAGAACAGGATTCAAGTGTTGAAATTTGGAGAAAAGGAACGATGCCCAAGGCAACAAGAAACATCGCAAATCAGCCCTGTGCATCACTTCAAAGTATGGCTGTGTGGACGGGAAGTCTGGTAGTAAGGAGAAGTACGCAAAGGTGGAGGAAGGTGCTGGTGGAACCAAAACAAATGTGGCTGCCAGTATTTTATGAGTAACAGTAATGGCAGTAATGGCAAGGATACTGCCGAAGAAGAAGAAGAGGAGGAAGAGGAAGAGGAGGAGGAAGAAGAAAGAAGAGGAAGAGAAGACCAGAAAGAGGAGGATGAGGAATGAAAGGGAGCAGGAGTTAGAAGAAGAGGAGGAGGAGGGGGAAGAGATAGGTGATGAGGGAGGCATTATGGAGAGGAGAAAGAGGAAGGGGTAGAAGGGTGGAGGATGTAGAAGAGGAGGAGGAGAGGAAGAGGAGGAGATGGTGCTGGAGGAATGGTGGCAAGAGTGGAAGAGGCAGAGGAGGAGGAGGAGGAAGAAGAAGAGGAGGGTTGTAGAGGAGGAGGAGGAGGATGATGATGGTGAGGAGGAGCAGGTGGCAGGAACAGGTGGTAGTTGCAGCCAGCGGCAGCATCCGCAGTAGTGGTGGCCGAGAGGGAGGAGGAGATGATGAGGAAGGGGAGGAGGAAGGGGAGAAAAAGGATGCCAAAGGACGCTAATGTAGTGGCAAGTTTTTTAAAAATCACTGTGACACCAAGAAGGTGGTGGAGACCGTTTTGCAACCCAATAATGATTCTCAGATCTAAGGACGTCTCGCAGGACGCCTACTCCGTTTCACTTCTAACGAATCAGACTCTGACAACAGCTCGGCCTTCTCGGAGAGCGAGAAGGACGATGGGGCTAAAGAAGACAACAAACGGATGCCGACTGGTTGCCGCCAAAGCCGCAAGAGGCGGCGCAGGCGAGGTACCGGCGGCAAGGTGACAAACGCCTATCCAAATTTCAAAGAAGGTTAAACGTCACGTACCAGGCTGTGCTTATATTAAAAAAAAAAAAAAAAAAAAAAGAAACAATTACAAACAAATAACATGATGAAAAAAAGATAAAGAAAATTTTTTTTTTTTTTTTTTTGCTGATGATGATGAAATAAAATCTTTGAATAGCTATATATTATTACATAAAAAACGGAAAGAAAGAAAGAAAATACCATATGCCTATGGGTTACATAAAAACCTTTTGTTTTAAGATTCACATTTCTTCACTGGCAGCAGTACTGTCGATTTAACAGCTTTTACACCCGAGTGGAATCAGCGTCTTGTTAAAGAAAGAAAGAAAGAAAGAAAGAAAGAAGGAATACATCGCATCATGTCCACTAGTCAAGCCATTTAATACGTATGTCTCAAAAGTTTCGAAAATCGTTTCTCAAAAAGCCATTTTTATTAATTAATGTTATAAGATGGTAGATATATTTTTTTTTGTTCTTTTTATTATTATTATTAATTATCATTATCAAGAAACGTTTTTTCATGGTCTTTTATTTTGTGTCCCTAGTGCAGTGGTTCTCAAAAATCCCCACCCCTCCTCTCACACATTTGTTTTGCCCATTTCATATGACAAATCACTTTAAATGGAAATCGAAATCATTAGATGTGTGCAAAAGTTCCCCAGCCGTATAAAAAATCAGTAATAAAAAAAAATCAAGTGAAATTGTGGAAATGTTTGGAAATTATGTCCATAAAAAAGAAACGAAAAATATTAGCTATGTGCAAAAGTTCCCAGCAAGTACATAAAAATATTGTGACTGGATTTATTGAAAATGGGTTTTTATGCTGGAAATATTTTGCACACGTCTGAAAGGAAACAAAAAATTATTTGCTATGTGCAAAAGTTCCCAGCCAATTGTAAAAAAAAAATTTGTGACTAATCATAATTGAAAATGGTTTTTATGCTGGAAACATTTGCAAGTGTCTACAAGGAAACAAAAATTATTTGCTCTGGCAAAAGTTCCCAGCGCGTTAAAAAAAAATTGTGACTGAATACAGTTGAAAATGGATTTTATGGGCTGGAAATATTTGCACTGCCTGAAAAGAAATATAAATTATAAGATCTGTGCAAAAGTTCCCAGCGCATTGAAGAAATAAATCACGTGACTGAATACAGAAGTGAAAAAAATGGGTTTTTATGCTGGAAACATTTGCACGTGCCTGAAAGAAATGAAATTATAAGATCTGTGCAAAGTTCCCAGCGCATTAAAGAAATAATCACGTGACTGAATAATAATTGAAAATGGGTTTTATGCTGGAAACATTTGCACACATTTAATAGATCCCTCTGAATTTTGGCTGAAGTAATTAACATGGTATAAGAAGCTGTCAATAGATTTGTTGAAATCTTGGTTAATTTGTGGTTTTTACATATTTTTTTATTGTACAATGGGTTAAACTAATTTAAAAAAAAAGAAAAAAAACTTATCCCAACCCATATACTAATTGTATTTTTTAATAACTTTTCCACATTATATTTATTAATAATAACCAATTTTACATCGAAGGATGTTTAGACTGTCTAGAATAATTATTTTGTTAAAATCTGATCATTATAATGTATGTGTACATGGGTTTAGTGTGTGTTGATTTTTTGGTAAAAACCAAAAATCTATTTTTACTTCCTGGGTTCTGCTGAATTATGGTTGGTTGTGCTGGCTGTTGGTTTGAGTACCGTTCTGAGCCATTTTACTGCTTAATTGATAGAATTTTGTGAAATAATTCCGTTTCTATGAAAACATTAATCATTCTTTTAAGGTCATAAAAAATAAATATTAAATAAGAATTTTACGACACTGATGAATTTAAAAATTAGAATACTTTTGAAAATTACACAAATGTCTTATTCTCTTTTTATTGCTAGATATATTGCGATATATTTCCCAAGAGAATACATCCATATATATTTATAAAAGTATCCAATTACTGGTAATTGGGGGGATGATCCTATTTGGGATCATCTATATCCTCTGTATATCCACAATGCATGCACATACATAGCACACATATAGATTTATACAATGAATTATTTTCAAATCCCTAAGAGAGCTCAATGTAAAATGATTAATAGATTTAATTATATACAGAGCAATATAACAATTTTCAATAAGAAAGAAAAACTTGATGGTTTGTTAAGTTTTAAGAAAAAAATGATATTTAAGTTTTTCTTTTCTAATTGAAAGTATGTATGTGTGTGTGTGTGTGTGTGTGTGTGTATATATATATATATATATATATATATATATATATATATAAATGAGTCCTTCAAAAAATGTTGATACATTTGAGGTGTGCAGCAGGTTTAGATGATTGATAGCATTTTATAACGTAATAACTTGAGCAATTCTCTTTCAAATTATCTTTAAATGTATTTTCTTTTTGGGTGAATGTCATTTCTAAGATCTGAAAAGAATAAAACATTAAACATTAAACATTGAGTTGTTTCTACACAAGCTGTTGAAATTTGAGATCATTTGAATGAGAATTAGTCACGTTATTAGATATGAAATGATATTAATTTTCTCAAACACCCTGTATGTGTATACATATTCAATATATATATATATAATATATATATATTATATAGTCATCTACATAGTCCTGTTTTGATGTGTCACATCTCTTCAGTGCAGCTAGACTTACAGGCTACCCCAGTTTGGGATCAAGACTCGACGATTTTTCATCAGTCTCTAACCAACCGGGCTATCAGCACACCCACCTGTGGGATATATATATATTATATAATAAGGATATAATGTCAATTGAGTCTAATTTTTATGATTTTTCTCTTTCCATTATATAAATTCATATTTTAATATTTTCCTGACTCTAAAAAGACTGCTGTCAAATGTTTTAAATCAGGTGTATTCACAATATGAGGCAGGGTACAAGATAACTCTTAATTTCCTAACGGGATCTTTAAAAAAACATTTTTTTAAATTCTTTTTACTTAGAAGATAAATTATATTGGCTAAGACTGTTCATAAAATAATTTTAATTTGATTTTCAAATTGCAAAGTCCACTCTTTCCATAATCAAATTATGCTATTAAAAATTTTAAGGAAAAGAAGAATAAAATTAATAGTGAGTCCATTTATTTATTGATTACACCTTTTAGTTCAAAGAAGTGTTTGTAAGAAGTATATAAAAAAAATGACACACTTGTTCTGTTATATATATTCATCAATGCAAAAAGAAAAAAAATGATTCTTGGTGCTACATGACCCCTATAGGTTGTTGATGTTGCTTAACAATTAGTCAGTAAAATTATAAAGAATTTTGTGTAAAGACTTTAGAAAAAAGTTTCACAATATTTTTATTTATTTTATTCTAATTTCAATTGCTATTTTTTTGAACAATCAGGGATTCAGTGTTTATCTGATTTCATTTTAATTTTCTATAAAACTACATGATCTATAATAAATGATAACTGTCAACTGGGGGGAATTGGATTTTAATTGTACTAGCAGGACCTGTGAATATACCACAAGTTGATAATTGATTGTCTCAACATTTGATATGTTTACTTGAGAGTTATTGCAAAAATTTTCATTATCTGAAAAGTATAATAATTTTTAATTTAACTCTCTCTCTCTCACTTTTTTTGTTTTCTTTCTTTCCTTTTCATCTTTTCATTATGTTTGATTAAAAACAGATTAGCATTATTGCTTCTGCGCACTCACCCCCTCTATCATTCCCCTACTCTTTTTTTCTTCCTTTTCTTATTATTGTCTTTCTTTCTTCTGATAAAAACAGAATGGTTCCATTATTTAGCGAGGTGATCACACTCATAAGAAATAGAATTTGGCTGATAAGCAACACCAGATAATCAGAATTTACATTTTTGCATTTCGTCTTGGATGGGTCTCATTTTTAAACCAGAGGGTGTTGCAAGATATATATGGTTGGAAGATTAAATAAAAGAGTATTAGTTTTTAATTGTATAGTTTTGAAGAATGAACCTTTTATTTCAAGGATTCTTTAGAATGGTTTTTGTTTCTTTGTTTTAATGGCATATCAACCTTGATAGGTTTATTTAATGCCAAGCCATTCTTGTAGAAGAACGGACGTTGTACTATTTACGCCATAGCTGGGGGGGAGTTTCTTTTAGACAAACTCCTCCTAATTGTTTATGTTTGCATGATGTTTGGCGAAAAATCCAAAGGGCATCTCCTCATTGTCAGGAATCAATGGCTTTTGGCGTATTGGTCACTGCGCCTGTGGAAAATCGCAGCAAACAAGGGTATCTCTTTCCCTGATTGGTATATGCATGTGAGGTTTGGGGGACAGCTTGTGTTCGTATTCCCTTGTTATTCCTTCCATTAATTTCACCAAAAGGTGAATTTGTTGGGTGGAGTCAGCTCGACCGACCCAGAGTGAATGGCATCACAGAAACAGAGAAATACCTAATAATATCCATTTTGATTGTATAGTGTTTCATATATATAATGTGTCTTTAGCTTAAGAAAAAAATTAACTTTTTATTGAATATGAGTATGGGATTTGTAGGTGATAACTGCTTTTAATTTTCTATTTTGTATCTATCATATATATATTATATATATAAATATATATATATATATATTATATAAGTTTATTATAAGGAAAAGAACAAATTTAGTTTTTTGATTTTTACTGATTAAATGATATAATTCAATAATTAAAAAATCAACTGATTTGTGGAATTCTTCAGTTCTTGCTACAATAAACACATAGGAATTTGCTAGATATTTTTCATTTTACTCGTCTCTCTTTCACTGCCTGGCGTTTCTAAAATTCTTTTAGCCTGGGTCCCATGGACAGCTATTTCTGTTAGTATATATATTATGTTGTCTGTATATATATATATAATATATATATATATAAAGTAAAGAAATAACAAAAGACTTAGAGATTTAGCATTATAGTCTACTTATATATTTTGCTCTGTGACTCTAACATCAAGAGCACACATTGAGCTCTCAAACTGCGACAGGTGTTTTAAATAAAACTCTTGTGTTGTAAGGAAGATTTCTTCTCTGGACTTTTTGGATTATATATATATTATAATATATATATTTTAAAAGAAAGAAATGATACTCCTATATATATATATATATATATATAATATATATAATATATAAAGAATATACAGGGTGTCGCAGAAAAAATTGACATAAATTTGAAATGTGAATATGTAAATAATAGTCCTAGGCAAACAAAATGAAATAGGCTTTATGTTGAATAATAAAAGATTTAATACATCTGCTAAGAAACATAAAAATTTAAACAAGATACTCAAAGAGATGTAGAATTTATAATTGATTTTCTAAAGCTTCACACTCTTGTTTGACTGTGTTTTGAGAAATATTCTAACAAAGTTTTATAAATAAATAAAGAGTGCTCAATATCAGTGATAGAGCATATATATCTAAGTTGCGATAGCGCACACACAAAGTCAACTGCACTTGGTGACTGTCAGTTTCTCACCCATGCGCTCATTGGAACAAGGCTTGGTCTGAAGATCAATCGCAGTTTTATCCGTATCCTAATGTTATCCTACCTTTATATTTGTAAACAACAGGTGTGTTAAAAAAGTATCGAGATTTTTTGTACTTTTTCAAACACCTTGTATTCTGAAAAAAAAATAAATGTTCCATGTCATTCTAATTTCTATCTTGGTAATAACAGCTTCAATCTTGATACTTTAAAGACACACCCTTGTGCATGTATGTATGTATGTTATGTATGTATATAATATATATATAATATATATATATTAGGGGTCATCCACAAGACACGTGGTTTCGACTTATCAAGAAGTCTCCTCAGTGTGGCTAGACATTTTTTGTAAGCTACCTACAGCCGGGATCGAAAATCCGATCGGTTGGGTGTCAGTCCGGCACCGTAACCATTAGGCTGTCTTCACTTACAGAATGGGAAGGGGATTTTAACTGTTAAAAATGTATATATAATATACACGCATACATTGCATGCACACACACACACACACAATTACCAATCAGCTATCATGATTTTGAAAATATTCTCATTTTCCCATTTGACAGTATTTATTTAATTTCATTATTTCAACTGCTCATATTATGAGTGATCGTTTTTTTTTTTTTTTTTTTTTTATGTCTGCAACCCAAAGCCTGACAAGTTCCTACTGAAGAAATTTGATGTCTTGTTCAATTTTTTTTAAACGTTTTTTTTTTATTTACTTTTTCTCTCTATGTGTCCCCTGGTATAATTTTCAGGGGTCTAAGGACCACAGATTGAGAACACTGCCTAGCAAAGTATTTGCTTGTTTTTTATGTGATAATTCAAAAACGAAAAGAGATTAAAATTTGAGGCGATTAATTGTATAATAGTCAGTGGGCATCAACTACAGAC
The DNA here is from genome assembly GCA_023376005.1 of Doryteuthis pealeii. NCBI lineage: Eukaryota > Metazoa > Mollusca > Cephalopoda > Myopsida > Loliginidae > Doryteuthis > Doryteuthis pealeii. The sequence goes on along the minus strand of CM042155.1, from coordinate 29,786,834 downwards.
TCTTTTTTTTTTTTTTTTCCAAATAGTAAATGAATCTTTCAAAAAAGGGATGCTTTTTTTGTTGACATTTTTTTTTATATTTTGAATAATTTTGATAATTTTGGGACTGTTGTCCTCTCTTTAATTGTGTTAAACAAATGTTCAGGCTTTAGTTTAACATCTGGTTCTGTTTAGGTTGTTTTTTTAAAATTACTTAAAATGAATCATTTTCAGATGATTACTGAATTCAAATGTGGTTTTTCAAGATGATTCAGAAATCATCTAAAGATGACTTATTTTAAGTGTCCCAACCCTATTGCCCTTATGGCAAGCCCCAACCCCCTTTTTATCATATGGGTGCTAGAAAGCAGCAGCTGAGGCGTCTACATGTACTGGTAATGAACGTTAAACTCTATCTGATGGTGAGGGTTTTCCAGTTTTGAAGGTTTGGGGAATGTGGGAGCACCCCTTCATCAACCAATTGCCACCCTGGTCCCACTCTGACCCGGAGTGGTAGTACTGTTTTGGGTCCTATCTATGGGTTAAATAGAAAGCATGAATTTATTAAAAAAAATTGATTATCCATTTAAGAGATTGAATTTTATTTCAAAACTTATCGGCATTTAAATGACCCACTGCCGGTTGAATAAGCCGTAAACAAACCAAACCTAATCTTATTTTAAGGTTAATTAAAAAAAAAAAACACTAAAAAAGAGCCAGACATTACATTGTGTTTATACACAATTAAAGGATAAGAAAACAGTCTGAATTATCAAAATTTTTCTATTTTGTTTGTTATTTTTTTCAATTAATATTATGGTTTATTTTGACACTGCTGAAGAAGTAAGGACAACTTAAGTAAAGTTTACTTTTTCCTATAGCAACCTACGGCCCATGATCTAAATTATTTAGCCCACAAGTCGCCTATTAATCCAGTAAGGATGAACTCAAGTAAGTGACCTTCTATAGCAGGGATCAGCTCCTTGACCAACAGGCCCAAATCCGGCCTCTACAAACCCAAAAATCATTCTAGCCACAGTCCCTATTAATACAGTAATTGATGAACTCGTAAGTGATGTTTGTCTATAGTAGTAAGTGGTCGGCAACCTACGGCCTAATGCCAGATCCGGCTTGCAACCTGAAATCATCTGGCCCCATAGTCCATAGGAGAAATATGTTAAATCCACCTTGCGGGGTTGCAGAAACAGTGGCTAGTGCTTTTTTTTATTTTATAAACCTACACGGAAGACACAAACACCAATGATGTGTAAATTCCTTGGTTTAAGAATTGTTATCCTCTCATAGGTTATTGCTATATCTGTTAGGATAGTAGTAAGGATGTTGGGTACTTACTCAATATAAATCCCAACAAACAATGTGGCTCTAAGTGTGCAAGCGCTGGGGCTTTCTGGGGAGGCTTTGGAACTCTTGTGAAATGACTTAATACTAATTGAGACAGCACCCTGCAGCAGCTCGTCAGTCCAGGCAATCTTGGACTTTCGCCTGCCACTTTGTCCAACTGCCGGACGTTTTTAAACTCCATGTCGAGTGGAGGTCAGTGTCCATCTGCGATTGAAATCTATAAGTAAGTAAGGCCATTGCTAGTGTCAATAATCTTGATTATGAAAATTTGGTAATGAAAGGCGAAATCTGGTATAAGCCCAGGAATATATTCGTTTTTATAAGTCTTTATAAGAAATGCTAACAAACAACTATCATGCTTGCTTGCCACA
>CM042155.1:29646239-29785022 GCA_023376005.1 Doryteuthis pealeii | reverse complement strand
AAAAGAGAAGATCCACAAGGCAATATGACATATGGGTTGGTCTAATGCAGGGAAGCAAACTCTTCTGGGACTCATCATTAGGTTATTAAGAGTTATGCCTACCGTGGTGTAATGGTTAGCAAGCTAGTCTTGCAGATCCATTATTACTGAATAGCGAATTTGATCCTCGCTAGATGTTCCACCATACTTGCAACCTTGTGTCACATCTACCAGTGGCAACAGGTTGGATAAATACCTTACTTATATGATGTACTTAGGTAGACTGATAAAAAAAATTAAACTTGATTTGATAAAAATATCATAATGTTGGTTGGATTTTATGGCATGTCAACACTTGTTGGGTTATTTTATGCTGAAGACATTTTGTTTTATTCATTCTAGTTGAGTATTCAATTTAGAAAAATAATTTAAAAAAAACTAACTTTTTTTTTTAGACCTCATTTCTTTCTATTACCCATAGATGGGACCCTAACAGGTAATACACTCTGGGTCAGAGTGGACTTGGACGTATGGTGATAAAAGGTACTGTACACCCCCAAAGCTCCAAATTGGAACTTCACCATCAAATGGAGTTTAAACATCTTACCCGGGACAACAAATACTATAATATGAATTAATATAAGGGGTTGAAATACTTTACCTTATAACTTGCCAAATTTGTATAGGAATCCCATATACCTCTCAGTATAAGCAGAGTCTGAAAGACAAGGAAAGAACAATTAGAAAGAAAATATTATATGTGGACTAGCTGAAAACCCACTATTATCAAGATTGTCAACATCATTATCAAGTCTTGCTGATAGCACAGATTCCTTGACTATTTTCATCATTTGTCCCCTATTGGCTATATTCTTCGTAGGTTCCCTACATCAACGCTTCTCATAGCCGGTCTGCAGAACCAGTGCTGGTCTGTGGGTATTATCTGCCAATCCACAGGCGCTGCACATGATTTTAAAATTTGAATAGTTTTAAAAGTACGGCAAACCGTCACATATAAACTAAAATTGGAAATATATTTCTAAAAATATCAACTTTGTTCATTTCCTGCTCTTTATCACAATGGCTATTTTAACATCTTTTTGCTATGTTGTTTTATAGAACCTAATTGGACAATATGACATTTAGGCACCCCTTTTGCGATCTTTGATCCATAAGGACATTTTTTTTTTTCATTACACGTCAAAATCCAGTTGTTTGTTAGGGGCTAGATTTATAATAAAAAAAAACTCTAAAAATCGTCTGTTAACAAACAACCGGATTTTGACGGTGTAAAATGAAAAAATGTCCTTATGAATTTAGATCGCAAAAGAGGTGCCTAAAGGTCATATGGTCCACCTAATTTCTTTTTGTAAATTTCAGCACTGGCCACCTGGTCTCCAAAGAGATGGGCAGCTATTGAGTGCAAAATCCTCACCATTTACTGAAACAACCAAACATACATGGCACTCCTCTTCTATCGAGCCAAGACTTAACAAATTGACAAATAAGAAGCAGTCTCACTGTTCCATTGACTGTAACACTGGAGGTTAGTTCATATTGATGAGATCTGTATTAAATAAAACTAATCTTAACATATCTGCATAAATACTTTTTATTCAAAGTCTAACATTTTTCATAATTAATTAATAACACCAAGTCCGTGCATTAATCAAAAAAAATATCAACTGTTCTGCAACTTCAAAGTTTGAGAAGCATGCTTTACCAGTATGCTGTGTCTGACCAAAACTGGTGTGTCCATGTGTAAGAGTCCGCAGGTGAATGTTGCTCATGAGTTTGTCCTGCAGTGCCCAGCATGTATTGTTTATTTTACTTTAATGTTTTGTAAGATGGGAACGTAAGTGGCCATATAGTTACTGTTCTGTAGTTTTTTTGTTTTTTTTTAAATTAAAAGGACAACATTAATCAAATGTTGTATAGTTTTAAGTTGTTGCATAGTAATTCAGTTATATACTTTTGATCTCAGAAACTGCGAAAGTGGATCATTTTAATTCTTTAATTTTTTACCAAACGAATATTAATTTCAGTTTATTTCAGTATAGGACTTGATAAGTTTATAATCTCAATTCCCTTAAAATACAATGCTCAGGTCAAAAAAGTGTATAAACTGAATCACTACCAACAACTTTAAATCTATACAACATCAATTATCGCTATCGTTTAATTTTTAAAAACTTATAAATGTTAGTTTTGTATGGATACATTTAATCATCTCAGTCTAATTTTACAAAGAAATCTTTTTACACATTAAAAGATTTTGGTTATCTACTAAAAGTTTAAACTGGGTTTAGATACAGAGTACTTTTTTTTTTTTTTAAAATTTAGCTGAAAACTTGCCCATGACTGGGATATTAAGTAATACCAAACTGTATTTTGATGAGAATTATAAGTGTTTCCAGGATTCATTCAGAACAGGACACAATTGTGTAATTCATATTTAACTTTATCTCCAAATATTCATTAAAGTCAAAATGGTGCAATCATACAGTAGTACTGACATGGCTACAACTTGGAAAAATTTCCTTTTTATCTTAGTCGAGAGATCAGATTTCCATATGAGTGATAACCTGTCAATAGCAGTGCCATTTCCATGTGTATATTGACATCACTTTCTGTAGATGAGATATTGCTACCAAGGTGTATCTGTCCAACTTTTTATTGTAGTAAAACACCAAACTACATTTTTTGTGAGGACAAATAAGTTAATAAATGACTATTGGTTGGTTGGATCGGTTTTACAGCATGTCAACCCATTGGGTTATTTTATGCCGATGCCGAAGATGTTTTTATTTTTATTTCTTCTTTGTGAGGTATGGTTATTATGTGTGTAGGTATTTGCATATCATTTAGTTTTTGCTTCTATTGGTAATTGGGTATAATATAGGAGTTTAGTTATCTGCATATATATATATATATATATATATATAATATATATATATATATAGTGCTAATTAAAACTAATTTGTGTTTTAAAGAAAAAAAATATATATAGATAAAGTTTGTAGAAAAACAAGATGTTAATAGTTTTGCTGACAGAAATCTGTTTCGACTATATGAAGCGGTCTTTATCAAGCAACATTGTAATGGAAAGACGAAAGACAAAAATAAATAATCGTTAAGCACGAGGCACAGAACGCCTCGATCAGGACCGGAATTTCAAAAAATAGAGCGTTCTGTGCCTGTGATTAACGATATATATATATATATATATATATATATATATATTCTATAAAAAGGTTTATGCTTTTTAAAAATTGTTTTATTATTATCTTACATTAAAAAAAAATCCTTTTTACAAAACCTTCTTTTTTATAGAATATCTAATTTTCTGACGACAACACTTTTATATAGATATATATATACATATATGGTAACTAAACAATGGTACTTGTTTTAAAGTAATTATTATATATATATATATATGAATGATTCAATGATTTTAATAACTTACCATAGTATCTCCAGTCAGTGACTGGAGCAACAGCAATTCCACACTTAAAGATGTCCGTCCCTCGGCCCAAATAGAACTGGTTACAAAACCGCCATAGGACTTGAAAAAGAAAAAAAATGGTTAGTTTTATTTCAAGGATTAAATCTGATTTGGTAAACTAAAAAATGATGGTTATCATCAAAGGAAATAACTGTTTGGTTAAGCTACTGCCCAATTTCTTTGCACAATTGAGAAGGCAGAATACCTTGTTAGGTGCGGGAGAGAAAAAAAACCTTAAAAGAAAGGGAAAAAAAGCCATCGACTAGCTTGTAGAAGACATCATAGACCATATTACCTTAAGGCACTCCTTTTTGATATCGATTAAGAAAGGACATGTTTTTCGTTTACACCGTCAATATCCGGTTGTTTTAACAGACGATTTTTAGATTTAAAAAAAGAATTATAAAACTAACCCCTAACAAACAAGTGGATATTGACGGTGTAAATGAAAAACATGTCCTTTCTTAATAGAGATCAAAAAGGGGTGCTAAAGGTCATATGGTCCAAAAAAGGAAGCAAATATCTTATGATTTTTACTGAAGCAAGTATTTCTATTCAGACCTATCATTCTATGGTCCGACATTATTTTAGAGTGCATACCAATCATAAACAAAATGAAGCAAATAAGTAAAATTTACTCTTATCTCGATAATGAAGGTAAGTATTACATTTCTATATACCTTTTTTTTTGTGGTTGAGAATAGAGGAAAATGTGGATATAACAACACAAACAGCTAATTCAATTATATTTTTGCTCATTATTGGCTGAAGCTTTCTCAAAACTTTATAGACTTAAGTGCTTGTACTTTCTGCTTTTATTCACCACACACCAACCACACCCGACTTTTTCTCACCCGTTTACCTTTCACTATAAAAGCAGGATGTACAAGCACTTAAGTCAAAGTTTTGAGAAAGCTTCAGCCAATAATGAGGCGAAATATCACTTGAATTTAGCTGTTTATGTTGTTATATCCACATTTTCCTCTATTCTCAACCACATTTGTTGGATTTATTCAAATCCTTCACTCCTCATAACCTTTTTTCTGTACATTACAACGAAATTTTCTTTTTTGAGCTAGAACTACAGTTAATCTCACAAAATTATATATCGGCCATTAATTGACATCTTAGTGGTTGGTGGATGGAAATACTTAAGAAATATGGCCACTGGGTGAATTCTAGAGTGTTGAAGACATTCTTTTGGGATTTAACTGTTCAGCAAAAAAGAAAAGAAAATTAAGCAAATGACTAATCTTATTCTTATTGGGATGATGTATAACATTTCTATATAACTAGCAGGACCTATGGATATACCATGGTATTAGCATTTAAATATTATAAAAGTGCTGTGTGGGGTGGACCTTACTCTCCAATTAGAGATTTCTTTGTCTTTTAGTTTGTATAAATTGATGAATAGACTTACCCAGCCCCAAACTGCAATTTTGCTTGATTCAACATAATGTAATTTTTCAAATTCGCTGTAAAAGAAAGAAAATAAATAGATAAATGAAAGGAAATAGCAAAAATAATCAATTTTGGGTTATTTCCTATAAGTCTAACATAAACAAAGGGGAACCACTCTTGACTGATAAATTATTTATTTTCCCATTAAACTAACCCTAAACCCGTCTTCTTTTTCCTAGTAGATCAATAATAAATAATTTATCAGTCAAGGGTGGTTCCCCTTTGTTTATGTTAGACTTATAGGAAATAACCCAATTTTGGTTTATTTGTTAAATGGTTCTTAATTTGATTAATAATTTTATTTTAAGCTGAGATAGACTGTTTTAAAGTTAATGGTTAGATCTGATTCTAATGTGAGAAATAGTGCATTACACCAATATACCTGTGGTACTTTTATTTCCCTCCCACATAGGAATACCAGAATGGAGATCACACTCAAACAGCAGAGGGTAAATTCAGACTCAGGACTCAAAGGGTTAAAATGTTCATGGTTAAATTTTATTCCAGTCCAAAATATACCAATTTAAAGTTGATGGTTAAAAACCAAAATTAATTTTGCACTAACATAATGATTGATCAAAGTTTGAATTTCATAATTAGCATAAATATTTAGCATATAGATAAGCATCATCATTTTAAGGGATTATCAAGTATCATAATTAGCATAAAAATCATCATCATTTTCATAATTAGCATAAATATTTAGCATATAGATAAGCATCATCATTTTTAAGGGATTATCAAGTATCATAATTAGCATAAATCATCATCATTTTCATAATTAGCATAAATATTTAGCATAGAGATAATCATCATCATCATCATCTGCAAGGAATTTGATATTTATAGAATATAATAAATGGTAAGTGCTTACCTGCCAGCAGTGATTTGATCTTCTACTTCAACTGTTCCGAATGCTTTGTAGAGTTCATGCATAAATCTATCTCCATTCCCGCTGGAACCACGTCCATCAACTGATGCATGAATTATATTCAATGAACTGGTAAGATATGTGCTCCAGCCAATTTCAAATTGTTCAGTCACTTTCTGGCTTCCAGGTCCACCGTATCTAAGAGAGAAGATTAACATTAAGATCAATAGAAATCAGAGAAAAAAAACAAAAAACGTTTGACCCCGTTTTGGGGACGGTGCATTTGGGAAAAAAAATTAATGGATGGAATGTAGGACTATGAACAAAAAAAAAAAAAAAAGCTTGTAAATAAAAAAAGATCTATTGGATTTCACAATTAAAATACTACAATACATACTCATGTACCACATCTTGCAAGCCTGTCTTCCATGGCGTTGCATTAGCTACTTCAGCCATGGAAGTGTTAGTGATTAAATAAAATATAAATTTGTAATTATTCTGCCACTCCTTTCTTAACCCTTTTGGGTGTGGTGCATTTGGCAATAAATTTGGTGGTTGGAGTGTACTTGTGACCATAAAAAAAAAAAAAAAATTGGAAATACAAAAAAAAAAATCATTGGAGTTTCACGATTATAATACTGTTGGGTTGTCTTCCCTTGCCTGGAAGAGTTATCTTCCCTCTGGGTTCCCGTTTTTACCACCAGGGTTTTTTTGTATTAAAGCGCCTGTTTCAAACTCTCCTTCTCTTTCTTCTACGGGAACTCACACACATGGGTTCAACTCTTGTAGTTTTACTTTTAATGTGGATTTGAGTTCTCTGGTGATTGTAAAACATATATCCTGTAAGTATGTATCAATTAATTGTTCACCCCGGACTGACAGTCGCTGACGGCCATAAGGGTAAGGAACTTGGCAGACAAAAATTCTGTCAAGTTTTGCTCCCAGCTAGAGGTAGCTGTTAAAAAAGTTGAGCCACACTGATGAGATGTAAATGTCGAAACACGTGTCTATGGATGACTGATATATATTTCTCAAAGCATACAAATATTTAACAGCTACCTCTAGCTGGGAGCAAAACTTGACAGAATTTTTGTCTGCCAAGTTCCTTACCCTTATGGCCGTCAGCGACTGTCAGTCCGGGGTGAACAATTAATTGATACATACTTACAGGATATATGTTTTTACAATCACCAGAGAACTCAAATCCACATTAAAAGTAAAACTACAAGAGTTGAACCCATGTGTGTGAGTTCCCGTAGAAGAAAGAGAAGGAGAGTTTGAAACAGGCGCTTTAATACAAAAAAACCCTGGTGGTAAAAACGGGAACCAGAGGGAAGATAACTCTTCCAGGCAAGGGAAGACAACCCAACAGTATTATAATCGTGAAACTCCAATGATTTTTTTTTTGTATTTCCAATTTTTTAATTTTTTTTATGGTCACAAGTACACTCCAACCACCAAATTTATTGCCAAATGCACCACACCCAAAAGGGTTAAGAAAGGAGTGGCAGAATAATTACAAATTTATATTTTATTTAATCACTAACACTTCCATGGCTGAAGTAGCTAATGCAACGTCCATGGAAGACAGGCTTGCAAGATGTGGTACATGAGTATTGTATTGTAGTATTTTAATTGTGAAAATCCAATAGATCTTTTTTTATTTACAAGCTTTTTTTTTTGTTTTTTTTTTTTTGTTCATAGTCCTACATTCCATCCATTAATTTTTTTTCCCCAAATGCACCGTCCCCCAAAACGGGGTCAAACGTTTTTTGTTTTTTTTCTCTGATTTCTATTGATCTTAATGTTAATCTTCTCTCTTAGATACGGTGGACCTGGAAGCCAGAAAGTGACTGAACAATTTGAAATTGGCTGGAGCACATATCTTACCAGTTCATTGAATATAATTCATGCATCAGTTGATGGACGTGGTTCCAGCGGGAATGGAGATAGATTTATGCATGAACTCTACAAAGCATTCGGAACAGTTGAAGTAGAAGATCAAATCACTGCTGGCAGGTAAGCACTTACCATTTATTATAATTCTATAAATATCAAATTCCTTGCAGATGATGATGATGATGATTATCTCTATGCTAAATATTTATGCTAATTATGAAAATGATGATGATTTTTATGCTAATTATGATACTTGATAATCCCTTAAAAATGATGATGCTTATCTATATGCTAAATATTTATGCTAATTATGAAAATGATGATGATTTTTATGCTAATTATGATACTTGATAATCCCTTAAAAATGATGATGCTTATCTATATGCTAAATATTTATGCTAATTATGAAATTCAAACTTTGATCAATCATTATGTTAGTGCAAAATTAATTTTGGTTTTTAACCATCAACTTTAAATTGGTATATTTTGGACTGGAATAAAATTTAACCATGAACATTTTAACCCTTTGAGTCCTGAGTCTGAATTTACCCTCTGCTGTTTGAGTGTGATCTCCATTCTGGTATTCCTATGTGGGAGGGAAATAAAAGTACCACAGGTATATTGGTGTAATGCACTATTTCTCACATTAGAATCAGATCTAACCATTAACTTTAAAACAGTCTATCTCAGCTTAAAATAAAATTTATTAATCAAATTAAGAACCATTTAACAAATAAACCAAAATTGGGTTATTTCCTATAAGTCTAACATAAACAAAGGGGAACCACCCTTGACTGATAAATTATTTATTTATTGATCTACTAGGAAAAAAGAAGACGGGTTTAGGGTTAGTTTAATGGGAAAATAAATAATTTATCAGTCAAGAGTGGTTCCCCTTTGTTTATGTTAGACTTATAGGAAATAACCCAAAATTGATTATTTTTGCTATTTCCTTTCATTTATCTATTTATTTTCTTTCTTTTACAGCGAATTTGAAAAATTACATTATGTTGAATCAAGCAAAATTGCAGTTTGGGGCTGGGTAAGTCTATTCATCAATTTATACAAACTAAAAGACAAAGAAATCTCTAATTGGAGAGTAAGGTCCACCCCACACAGCACTTTTATAATATTTAAATGCTAATACCATGGTATATCCATAGGTCCTGCTAGTTATATAGAAATGTTATACATCATCCCAATAAGAATAAGATTTAGTCATTTGCTTAATTTTTCTTTTTCTTTTTTGCTGAACAGTTAAATCCCAAAAGAATGTCTTCAACACTCTAGAATTCACCCAGTGGCCATATTTCTTAAGTATTTCCATCCACCAACCACTAAGATGTCAATTAATGGCCGATATATAATTTTGTGAGATTAACTGTAGTTCTAGCTCAAAAAAGAAAATTTCTGTTGTAATGTACAGAAAAAAGGTTATGAGGAGTGAAGGATTTGAATAAATCCAACAAAATGTGGTTGAGAATAGAGGAAAATGTGGATATAACAACATAAACAGCTAAATTCAAGTGATATTTCGCCTCATTATTGGCTGAAGCTTTCTCAAAACTTTGACTTAAGTGCTTGTACATCCTGCTTTTATAGTGAAAAGGTAAACGGGTGAGAAAAAGTCGGGGTGTGGTTGGTGTGTGGTGAATAAAAGCAGAAAGTACAAGCACTTAAGTCTATAAAGTTTTGAGAAAGCTTCAGCCAATAATGAGGCAAAATATTAATTGAATTTAGCTGTTTGTGTTGTTATATCCACATTTTCCTCTATTCTCAACCACAAAAAAAAAGGTTATATAGAAATGTAATACTTACCTTCATTATCGAGATAAGAGTAAATTTTACTTATTTGCTTCATTTTGTTTATGATTGGTTATGCACTCTAAAATAATGTCGGACCATAGAATGATAGGTCTGAATAGAAATACTTGCTTCAGTAAAAATCATAAGATATTTGCTTCCTTTTTTGGACCATATGACCTTTAGCACCCCTTTTTGATCTCTATTAAGAAAGGACATGTTTTTCATTTACACCGTCAATATCCACTTGTTTGTTAGGGGTTAGTTTTATAATTCTTTTTTTAAATCTAAAAATCGTCTGTTAAAACAACCGGATATTGACGGTGTAAACGAAAAACATGTCCTTTCTTAATCGATATCAAAAAGGAGTGCCTTAAGGTAATATGGTCTATGATGTCTTCTACAAGCTAGTCGATGGCTTTTTTTCCCTTTCTTTTAAGGTTTTTTTTCTCTCCCGCACCTAACAAGGTATTCTGCCTTCTCAATTGTGCAAAGAAATTGGGCAGTAGCTTAACCAAACAGTTATTTCCTTTGATGATAACCATCATTTTTTAGTTTTACCAAATCAGATTTAATCCTTGAATAAAACTAACCATTTTTTTTTCTTTTTCAAGTCCTATGGCGGTTTTGTAACCAGTTCTATTTTGGGCCGAGGGACGGACATCTTTAAGTGTGGAATTGCTGTTGCTCCAGTCACTGACTGGAGATACTATGGTAAGTTATTAAAATCATTGAATCATTCATATATATATATATATATATATATTACTTTAAAAACAAGTACCATTTGTTTAGTTACCACTATATGTATATATATATCTATATAAAAAGTGTTGTCGTCAGAAAATTAGATATTCTATAAAAAAGAAGGTTTGTAAAAAGGATTTTTTTTTTAATGTAAGATAATAATAAAACAATTTTTTAAAAAGCATAAACCTTTTTTATAGAATATATATATATATATATATATATATATATATATATATCGTTAATCACTAGGCACAGAACGCTCTATTTTTTGAAAATTCCGGTCCTGATCGAGAGCGTTCTGTGCCTCGTGCTTAACGATATATTTATTTTGTCTTTCGTCTTTCCATTTACAATGTTGCTTTGATAAAGACCGCTTCATATAGTCGAAACAGATTTCTGTCAGCAAAACTATTAACATCTTGTTTTTTCTACAAACTTTATATATATATATATTTATTTTTCTTTAAAACACAAATTAGTTTTAATTAGCACTATATATATATATATATATATATATATATATATATATATATATGCAGATAACTAAACTCCTATTATTATACCCAATTACCAATAGAAGCAAAAACTAAAATGATATGCAAATACCTACACACATAATAACCATACCTCACAAAGAAGAAATAAAAATAAAAACATCTTCGGCATCGGCATAAAATAACCCAATGGGTTGACATGCTGTAAAACCGATCCAACCAACCAATAGTCATTTATTAACTTATTTGTCCTCACAAAAAATAGTTTGGTGTTATTTACTACAATAAAAAGTTGGACAGATACACCTTGGTAGCAATATCTCATCTACAGAAAGTGATGTCAATATACACATGGAAATGGCACTGCTATTGACAGGTTATCACTCATATGGAAATCTGATCTCTCGACTAAGATAAAAAGGAAATTTTTCCAAGTTGTAGCCATGTCAGTACTACTGTATGATTGCACCATTTTGACTTTAATGAAATATTTGGAGATAAAGTTAAATATGAATTACACAATTGTGTCCTGTTCTGAATGAATCCTGGAAACACTTATAATTCTCATCAAAATACAGTTTGGTATTACTTAATATCCCAGTCATTGGGCAAGTTTTCAGCTAAATTTAAAAAATAAAAAAAAAGTTACTCTGTATCTAAACCCAGTTTAAACTTTTAGTAGATAACCAAAATTCTTTTGTAATGTTAAAAAATTTCTTTGTAAAATTAGACTGAGATGATTAAATGTATCCATACAAAACTAACATTTATAAGTTTTTAAAAAATTAAACGATAGCGATAATTGATGTTGTATAGATTTAAAGTTGTTGCGTAGTGATTCAGTTATACACTTTTTTGACCTGAGCATTGTTATTTTAAGGGAATTGAGATTATAAACTTATCAAGTCCTATACTGAAATAAACTGAAAATTAATATTCGTTGGTAAAAAAATTAAAGAATTAAAATGATCCACTTTCGCAGTTCTGAGATCAAAAAAGTATATAACTGAATTACTATGCAACAACTTTAAAACTATACAACATTGATTAATGTTGTCCTTTTAATTTAAAAAAAAACAAAAAAAACTACAGAACAGTAACTATATGGCCACTTACGTTCCCATCTTACAAAACATTAAAGTAAAATAAACAATACATGCTGGGCACTGCAGGACAAACTCATGAGCAACATTCACCTGCGGACTCTTACACATGGACACACCAGTTTTGGTCAGACACAGCATACTGTGTAAAGCAGTGCTTCTCAAACTTTTGGAAGTTGCAGAACAGTTGATATTTTTTTTGATTAATGCACGGACTGGTGTTATTAATTAATTAATGAAATTGTTAGACTTTGAATAAAAAGTATTTATGCAGATATGTTAAGATTAGTTTTATTTAATACAGAAATCTATCATCAATATGAACTAACCTCCAGTGTACAGTCAATGGGAACAGTGAGACTGCTTCTTATTTGTCAATTTGTTAAGTCTTGGCTCGATAGAAGAGAGTGCCATGTATGTTTGGTTTGTTTCAGTAAATGGTGAGGATTTGCACTCAATAGCTGCCCATCTCTTTGGAGACCAAGGTGGCAGTGCTGAAATTTACAAAAAGAAAATTAGGTGGACCATATGACCTTTAGGCACCTCTTTTGCGATCTAAATTCATAAGGACATTTTTTTCATTTACACCGTCAAAATCCGGTTGTTTGTTAACAGACGATTTTTAGAGTTTTTTTTTTAATTATAAATCTAGCCCCTAACAAACAACTGGATTTTGACGGTGTAAATGAAAAAAAAATGTCCTTATGGATCAAGATCGCAAAAGGGGTGCCTAAATGTCATATTGTCCAATTAGGTTTCTATAAAACAACATAGGCAAAAAGATGTTAAAATAGCCATTGTGATAAAGAGCAGGAAATGAACAAAGTTGATATTTTTAGAAATATATTTCCAATTTTAGTTTATATGTACGGTTGCCGTACTTTAAAACTATTCAAATTTTAAAAAATCATGTGCAGCGCCTGTGGATTGGCAGATAATACTCCACAGACCAGCACTGGTTCTGCAGACCGGCTATGAGAAGCGTTGATGTAGGGAACCTACGAAGATAATAGCCAATAGGGACAAATGATGAGAAATAGTCAAAGGAATCTGTGCTATCAGCAAGACTTGATAATGATGTTGACAATCTTGATAATAGGGTGGGTTTTCAGCTAGTCCACATATAATATTTTCTTTCTAATTTGTTCTTTCCTTGTCTTTCAGACTCTGCTTATACTGAGAGGTATATGGGATCTCCCTATACAAATTTGGCAAGTTATAAGGTAAAGTATTTCAACCCCTTATATTAATTCATATTATAGTATTTGTGTGTCCCGGGTAAGATGTTAAACTCCATTTGATGGTGAAGTTCCAATTTGGAGCTTTGGGGAGTGTACAGTACCTTTTTATCACCATTACGTCCAAGTCCACTCTGACCCAGAGTGGTATTACCTGTTAGGGTCCCATCTATGGGTTAAATAGAAAGAAATGAGTTCTAAAAAAAAAGTTAGTTTTTTTTAAATTATTTTTTCTAAATTGAATACTCAACTAGAATGAATAAAACAAAAATGTCTTCAGCATAAAATAACCCAACAAGTGTTGACATGCCATAAAATCCAACCAACATTATGATATTTTTATCAAATCAAGTTTAATTTTTTTTATCAGTCTACCTAAAGTACATCATATAAGTAGGTATTTATCCAACCTGTTTGCCACTGGTAAGATGTGACACAAGGTTGCAAGTATGGTGGAACATCTAGCGAGGATCAAATTCGCTATTCAGTAATAATGGATCTGCAAGACTAGCTTGCTAACCATTACACCACGGTAGGCAATAACTCTTAATAACCTAATGATGAGTCCCAGAAGAGTTTTGCTTCCCTGCATTAGACCAACCCATATGTCATATTTTTGCCTTGTGGGGATCCAAATAAATACCTATATATATTTACCAACCCCTCCACACGAGCAGGATGTGACACAAGGTCATTTTCTTAAGCAGAGTTTAACCGGTTTGAATTCAGAGTTTTCCTTCTCCTAGACTGACTACCTAGCCATGGTTAAAGAGCCCAGTCTGCCCTGCTATTTACCCATAGCTGGAGGGAGAATTGGATTCATACCTTTCCCAAGGGTATTAGCACTATGTGAAATTCAAACAGATTTGTCCAGGAATTGAACTCGGGTCGACGAGTCCATTTCCTATGACTCTAACCATTAGATCACGCGCCTCCATTGAATTCTTCATATATAGGAATGAACAGTTATTATTATTTGTGTGCCTTTAAAGCATTGAGGGCTGGGGGGGAGTTAGCTCAGTTGGTAGAGCGTTCGGCTAGTAAACCACAAGGTTTCTTGTTCGATACCAGCCCTCACCAACTCAGCATATGAGTAGCACAGGGATCTGTGCAGTAAAGTAAGGAGCGGGTAGGTGTGGCGCTCCACCTCAGACGCAAAAACAATCTCCCTAGTCTAGCGCTAGTGAAAAGGGGATAGACTCCCTCACTGATGGGCTGATACTGACTTTTGGCCACCCGACGACTTTACTTACTTAAAGCATTTTTATTTTAAAGAATTTTTCATTGTTTTTTTCTCTCTTCTCTTTTTACAGATCTCTAGAATAGCTCCAATGGCACCAAATTTCAGAAAATCAAGCTTCTTGCTGATCCATGGAACAGGAGATGGTGAGTTTTTTTTTTTTTTTTTTTATCCAATGACTTAAAATAACTAATCTTGATTTGGTTATTTCCTATAAGTCTAACATAAACAAAGGGGAACCACTCTTGACTGATAAATTATTTATTTTACCATTAAACTAACCCTAAACCCTAACTTCTTTTTTCCTAGTAGATAAATAATTTCTCAGTCAAGAGTGGTTCCCCTTTGTTTATGTTAGAGTTATAGGAAATAACCCTTAATTTTGATTAAGATACACATTTTGAAAAAGAATATTTAACTATTATTTCATTTTTCTATTGTAATTAAATTTGTTTTTCTTGCATTTCAGATAATGTTCACTTCCAAAATTCAGCCCAACTGATGAAGGCATTGACTGATGCAAATGTCTACTACAGATCTCAGGTATTCAACATTTTTTTTTAATCATATATATATATATATATATATATATGAAGATAGGAGGGTTGGAGTAAAATCTGACAGTATGGGGTAAGGTAAAAGGGAAAGTGGACAATTCCATTATCATCTCCATGCAATAAATCAAAACTCTCTCCTGAACCCACTTCTCCCCCCCTCCTAACAAGCACCTAGCAACCTCCTCATCTCATCTTAGCCCCATACAAACTACAATCCTCTGATCTTTCCCCCTCCACTTCCCATGATAGATATCCTCTGATCAACCAAATCTTCACAAACTTTCCATTCTCCTGAATTTCATCACCAAACTCACTTTCTCTTCTATAAATACAAATGTACGTACCTTGTTTTGAATAAATAGACTGATGATGTTCCTCGCGAAATATTTCTCTCCTACTTCTACTTGTTTGAGTCATAATATTTTGTCCACTTTTCCTTATCTCATATATATATATACATATATATACACACACGAGCAGGATGTGACACAAGGTCAATTTCTTAAGCGGAGTTTAACAGGTTTGAATTCAGTTTTCCTTCTCCTAGACTGATTACCTAGCCATGGTTAAAGAGCCCAGTCTGCCCTGCTATTTACCCATAGCTGGAGGGAGAATTGGATTCATACCTTTCCAAGGGTATTAGCACCTTGTGAAATGCAAACAGCTTCGTCGAGGAATTGAACTCTGGTCGACGAGTCCATTTCCTATGATTCTAACCATTAGACCACGCACCTCCATAATTAAATTATATATATATATATATATATATAATATATATATATATATGATTTTAAATAATATGTGCCCTCTGGGTGTAAGTATTTAAATATTAATGTAATGAAATATATTAAATTAGAAAGACTAATGAAATTAAATAAGAACGCATATAAAAAGATTACTTATTTTAATTATATTTTCATTACTTTCTATAATAGGATTGATTTTAGTACATTGGAGAATAAAACAATAATATTAGAGATCAATGACACCAAGTAATTATTTATCAAACCTGGTTTTGTTAAAACCAGTATGCAAATTAACCACACCATATATTATGTAAACATTTATTTCTTCGTGATATCACAAAGAAAAATTGCACAAGCTGTTTTGAGGCAAATCTTACTCAGATTTTCATAGAGACGTCATTAATAAATAAGATTTATTTTATTTTATGTATTAATGATTTTGACTATAAATTAAATACTTAATAAACTTATACTATTCCTCTGGGTATTGTGACATAAGCAGTGACATATTATAATGGAGATGTCTGTCTGTAACCAAAACTAAGATTATTAACTTTTTACATTGTTTTAATTTTGTTTTTGTTTTAGATTTATCCAGATGAACAACATCTTCTGAATGGTGGAAACACTTACCGACATGTACACGAGACGATGGCAGACTTCCTCATGGAATGCTTCAATGGAAAATCAAAGAAATTTGAAGAAAAAACTAAAAAGCATGAAGAATTGACGGTCAAAGAAGATCCTGAGGCAGAATAATTTACCATTGGTCTACAAACCGGTCATAAAAGACAACACTGTTTAAATATATATACATTGGTAATAATGATAATAATAATAAGATAATTTTACTTTGTACATCCCACAAAAATGTTTGATCAGACGATCTAAAAATAAAAATTAAAAAAAGGCCCATCAGTTGGAGAAATTGTAATGATTATATATTTTCATTAACTGATGGAGTGACAATTAAAATTATGAAAGGGAAGAAGAAAAGTAAAATTAGGTTAAATTTTAAATGTTGGAAATGGGTTTTTAGATACATATAATATGCATTGTTGATTAAAAAAAAAAATGCTTACATGTTATACAGAGTGTTCACAAAAGTCTTGAAACAGTTTTAAAATTGAACATTTAATAACACACAATGTACAAATGATAAAATCTTTTAGTAAAAACAATTTAAAAATTCAAAGATTTGTTATTGATGTACTTTTTGATTATCTCCCATCAACATGACCGCCATCTTTGTTGATACATTTTAAACCTGCTGCAAGACTTTATGGACACCTTGTATAAATATGCTCATTCACATGCACACACAAATATATATATATATATAAGTGTTTTCATTAGTATATAGCTAGATATTAGCTGTTTCATCTGCTTTCTTTTTTCATTTCATTAAAAATGAGAGATTTCAATACCTCTTAAGATACAAATTCTTAATGACTTTGAGGATAAAATTCAGCTGACTCAGCAAAAACACAGCTATGTTTTTTTTTTTAATGCTCTGAATTTGTGTTTACATATTGTAATATTTTAGAAGAAAATGTCTCTTAATCAAGATATATCCAATTTGGACAATATGTTAAGCCAATTACAGGTTTATATATATATATATATATATATATATATATATATATGATAGCTCTTCAAAAAGAAGTCAAAAAAGTATCACTGCTGTGCCATCTGGCAATTGTATTTGGATACATTCCTTACAAATGTAGAGACTAATTAAGAAATTCTTATTTAAAATCTGTTTTCTAAGATAAATTAAACCATACAAAAATATAATTTCAACTAATATAAAATTTTTAAAAAAAACCTACATACTGATATCTCTGCTTCTTAAAAAACAGCAAAAAATCCTCCCCTTTATAACAAACACTTGAATATCTAAACCTAAATTATTACTAATATATAAAATCTCTGTACAGACTTTCTAACATTGAACCTTTGTATATTCAACAAGTTTAAGCATTAATAACCTAAGTTGACAGGGTTAATAAAAAATTATATATATATATAAAGATTCTATTTTCAATGTTAATAATTTAAAAAAAGAACTTGCAGAATATATACAACAATGTCTTGACTAAGTTTCCACTTATCTGACAAATATGCTATAAAATCCCATTTCAATCAACATAGAACACAAAGCCATTTTATTCCTGTAAATGTTAGATAAATGCTTTGTAGAAAACAAACAAAAATGTACTAGAAATATTAGAAAGCATAATTATAACAAGAAAAAAATATTGAACTAGCATTCAACTGATAAATCCTAAAATATATTTAATAAATAATGAATCAAATTCTTTACATGCATTGTAACATTTTGAAAAATTGAAATCAAAAAGGTTTATCATTACCAACATTATATAACAAGACAAAGGATATTAAAGTTTTCCTCATTCAAAAAACAGAACATCTCAACTTTATTCTTAAAATAGGATGAATAATGGTTGAAAGAGTTTGGGGAAAAAAACCAAGCTTAAACCCAACATACTTAGTCTTGTTCAAAAACAGGAAATCAATAAAAAAAATATTAAATAAAAAAAATTGTTTACAAAAAAATGTTGCTGCCAAAATATAGCTTTTATTTATATATATATATATATATATATATATATATATATATATAAAATACACACATATTATTAGTGGTGAATATTATAATCAGTATGATATTCAATGAATATGAAACTTTAAAGAATATTTATTGTCTATGTTTTAAAAGAAAGATATTTATTTCAAAGGGTAATTATATCATTGCAAATATACTTATAAACTTTTGAAAGTTTGATATAAATTTCTAGAGATATTAAATTTGAAATAGCAAAAGTACAAAAATTGCTCAAATTCATGTCCTTTATTTTCATTGATACAAAAAGATAAATTAGGATTTAATTTTAATGCTAACTATTAAAAACTATAGATTTAAACTGAAAAGAGAAATTTACATGTTCTTCAACTAAAAAAGTCCATAATTAATGCAATAGAATTTTTTTTTTTTCTTTTCTGAAAAAAATCACTTAATTTAAATATTTTAACGATTATCCTTTTTAAAGTTTATTTTTCATTAAAAGAAATCTAGAGAAATCTTTTAAAACAATTCTTTATCAAAAAAAAAACAAAAAACTCTCCATAATTTTCTCCCAAAATGTGAGAAAAAAAAATTAAAAAAAAATGTTGTAAATATATTTTGGAAGACTCCCACCCCCACAAAAAAAAAAAAATTTCTAAAAAATTCTTCCAGTTATTTTTTACCTTGCATTTCTTACTTAGCTTCCAAATGATAAATAAATGAATTTAAAAACTAACAAAATGATGTAAAAAAAATTCTGTATATTCCTCTAAAAATGTTGATTTTTTGTTCATTTGTTATTCAGTGAGTTAATCCTAGAGTTTATCGTAATGGTAACAGTTTTGTCGTACCTGTGACCACCCACCCCATATTTTTACTTAAATTTTCTGTTTAGCATCATAACAGATTGTTCCCTTTTATTTAAAAAAACAAACAAATTACTTCCATTCCTCTTTTAGGTTTACACAATATGTCTCCTTTCTATTTTCACACAATCTAAATTTTAAAAATATATGAATACCCAATTTCCAGTTTGATATTCTACTGGATTAAATAAATATCAATGTATTGTATTTAAAATATTTTTGAAATTATATGTGCACACACAAGACTGATCATTGAATTAAAAATGCATTTAATTTTAGAAAATTTTTATTATTTTAAATGCTTTAAAAGAAATAATAATAATTAAACTCAAATATAAAGGACTACAATAAATAAAATTCATATTTTAGTCTTCACTTCGAGATGCACAGAAAACTATTTATCATAACACTGTAGACTTTGAAAGCCGTTTTATCTTTGAGAAATTTTCTTTTTCATGCAAATGAAGACATTAATTTAAATCACAAATAACTTATGTGATTAAAAGTTTTTCATTTAAAACTATTTCACTGGCCACTGATTTGTGGACTGGGGGTAGAAAGACTTGTCTGCAGAAACTCTCATTCCTTGACCAGCAAGACTGGATTAAAAGTAATTTCTTAAATTACAAAACCAGTCTTACTTGCTCCCAAGTCCACAGCCTAATAAAATATGTAGTATCTAATATTGCTTTAGTTTGAGCCGAAGAGGAAGCTCCCTTTCTCTCTCACCATCTTACTACTAACTGCATCATACTGAGTTACCTCCCTTTGAATTTATATTAAACTGTAAAAAAAATCAACAAGGGAGGTAACTCAATTGTAATATAAAAAAACACGACAGGTTCGCTTTCATTGTACTTAAGAGTACAAATACGTCTATAACTTAAAATTATATTGCAACCCATCAGATTAAGATTTTTATTTAAGTAAATTAAGATTGAAGGTAAATATATTATAGAAAAGCCTCTCGCACTGTAAGTTCTTTGTTGTCAGAAAAATTATCGATTTGAAATTATTTGAAATTTCGAAAATCTTAGTTAATATTAGTTATGACTTTCAAAACAATTACCTGTTAACTTTATATACTATTAAATTTCTAAATATTGATTTATAAATTAATTAATAATTAAATACTTTTTTTACTAAAACATAT
Source organism: Doryteuthis pealeii (assembly GCA_023376005.1). NCBI lineage: Eukaryota > Metazoa > Mollusca > Cephalopoda > Myopsida > Loliginidae > Doryteuthis > Doryteuthis pealeii. The sequence continues at coordinate 29,764,761 of CM042155.1, read as the reverse complement.
TATGCCTCATCTCCTAGAAGATGGCACATAAGCTAATAGATTTGGTTATAAATCTAAAGCAAAACTTTTGACACTGTAAAAATCTATTAAGGCATATATTCTCAAAAACTAATTCTATACTTAATATTAAAAAAAAATGTTTTCTAAGTAAGAAACAAGGGAAAAAGTTGGAGTCAAATTAAGATTAAATTAATCTTCATTCAAGAGGAAGATTTATAATTTTAATGTGTGTGCATGTATATATAAGCATGTGTCTGTGTGTGAATGGAGGCATACATGTATTTATATATATATATATATATATTTCCCAAATGTAAACATTATAATACAAAGGGAAAAATGAAAGATATCACAAATCTAGTTTGATTTTCTTTTATTTACTCTATATATATATATATATAAAATTTGTACCTGTGTATAAATATGTATGTGTTTTATGTATATAAATATACATTTTTTTCACACTTGCACTTGTAGATCTTGTACTATCAATTAAATATTTAGTAATCCAATAACCAAAATTGGATAAAAAGATTTTTGAAATATTTTATTCTTTTTTTTAACCCTCCCCCACTTTTTTTTTTCTTAAATATATCACTTGCATTTTCTTCTATTTATACAATTATGATATTTACCTCTTCTTTTTTTTTTCTTTTAAATCAAAATGTCATTTTATCAAGGAATAAATAGTCTAGATTAACAAAGCAATATTAATAACTGTCTCTTCATTATTAATTGAAACTCTTCAAATATATTTAGCATGGATAAAACTTAATATAAAGATCATTTAAAATACATATAATAGATTGGAAAAATCTGACAAAAATTTTGAAAAATATAAATGGAAAGGTGGATAAACAAACAATTTATTCAATTAATATTTCATCTTTATTTGTTAAGACTTCATCAGAATTCTGTGGAAGTCTTTTAACAAATAAAGATGAAATATTAATTTAATAAATTGTTTGTGTTGGTTTATCCACCTTTCCATTTATATTTTTCAATAAGACAGTTTATTAGTATTCTCCTTTCAGAAGACTAAAACAGTTACCCAAAATCCTCTAATGACATTTTTAAGAAAATGTAACAATATATAAAATGTATACATTAAATGTAATCATATTTAGTTTATAATTTGTATCATCCTTTCAGATGAATTAAATATTACTACCTCTGTCCCATAATAATTGTTACATTTAGTTTATAAATTTTATATGAAAATGTAACAACAATTATGGAACAGGTAGTATATTATTATCATGAAAGTTTTCAAACAAAATCTGGATTTTTATTTCCCTAGATTTAATTATGACTAAAACTTTTATAAAGTTGAATTTTTAAAAATCTATTAATTTAAAAATGCCACACAAATAACCAAGAATTATAATAAACTTATTGTTTATATAAATAATAATAAACTTATTTTTTTGAGACCATCCAAACAACAGCACTGTTAAGATCAGCTAGAATACTCAGAAGAGTCCTGGAGATTTGCTGTCTCTCAGCCACCAGCTTAGGCGGGTGTGAAAAACCTTCATAATAATAATAACTAATAATACTAATATTAATAATGATGATAAACTTATTGTTTATATAAATCTTTGAGCCCTGACCCTCTGAGCTTATGTATGATCTCTGCACCTGTAAACTGGTGCTGTGATTTGGGTTAAAATAAAAGTACCACCAGTATAATGTGCCCAAACGGTTACAGGCCAATTCTGGAAGCCAATTTAAGCTGTCTCAAGTTACTTCTTATTTTTATAGAATCTATAATTGCAAATAATAAAAAAATAGGAATTACTTTATATTAGCATTTAATAGTTATCTCCCTTGAAAAATTATAATGATTTCAAACATTGACTACACTATTATTAAGTTGCAAATTGGATTGGAAATTGCTTTATTCTCTATGTTAGAGTATTTTAATGATATTTTGCTGGTAAAGATCACACTGCAATTTGCCATTTTTGTTGTGTTATGGTCACATACATACAAAAATTTGGATCATTATAGTATAGATTATTATATATGATTCTTATAATATAGATTATATATAATTATCATTTTTTTTTTTTTTTTTTTTTTTTTTTTTTACATTGAAAATCTTTTCTTTTTTCATTCTAAGTTTGCACTAATTCTATATATCTGAGAGTAATGTTTCAAACAGTCTGCTTTCCAACCATCGTCAGGTAATAATCCCATGTCCTACGTTGAGGAATGTTCAATTAATAAATTAACGAAATCTAACTTGAACAAAACATTTAGTTTCTTCTTTTTTTTTCTTCACATATATATCTCAGTCAAAAATTTGTTTTTGTTTCTTCACACACACACACACACACACACAACACACATATATATATATATATATATATATATATATATATATATATAAAAAATTTCTTCATATATATATGTCAAAATGTGATTAAAATATCTTGCATAATTCTCTTAGGCTACTTTTAAATTTTAACTGGTAAATTTTTACTTAACTATTCCTCGTTTCAATATTTAGGGTTCTTAAAACATTCAACCAAATAAGAATTAAGAAAGATTAATTTTTACAAATGAAAAAAATAGAAAATAAAAACTGACTGTGCCATGGGGTCTGTATGAGTTTAAACCACGTAAACTAAATATTGCCACAACCAATGATGGTCAGAGAATTTCCAGTTTAAAACATTACAAAACTGCGAACTAAAAGGGTTAACGTGTTGTCCAAATTAAAGTGACTAATTTTTGAGTATAGAAGAATCTTGAAAGAATTGGTGAAATCAGTTCTTTAGTATTTTTTTTTTTTTTCTTACTTTTTGTAAAATATTACTGAATTATCTATTACACATATTTTCTTTCACCTTCTTTTATTCTTGTAATATACTAATTTATTCATTATTCACTTGTTTTTGTTGTTTTTTTATTTTTTTTTTTCTTGTATGATTACAAAGAAATCATGAAAAATGTGTTTCACTAACTCACCTCAGAAAAAAGAAAAGCTTCAAGTAAAAAAAACTATTAGAATTATGAAAATATGCAATTTTCAGTTTTTTTAGGAGATTTATATTATGCAGCTTGTAGAGATATAGAGGATTATCTCCCTTTGTAGATAATGAGTTTCATATTTCTTCTAATTTGTAATAAAACACGACAAAGCTCTTATATTTAATTTTAATGTTTTATAAGAATGAAACCAGTGTGAAAAGAACATACACACATGTATACATGTATATTACAGTATTACAAAAGTATATTTCAATATTTGGACTCTAAGAAAATATAAGTATTCCACGAGAAAAGAAAAGTTGTCACTAGGCATAAAAATTCTTTTTTCATAAAAGTTTCAATAAAAGAAGTTTTGTGGATTGACTAGATAGTTACACTACTTAATCATCTCTCCTCTCAGAATACAGTCTTTCTTTTTCCTAATTATAAATTTTCTTTCTATGACTTTATTTATTTCCATAAATAAATAATTGTATTTATGATAGAAACTTTGTTAGTATTAAATAAAACACCAATATATGCAACATAACTGTAAAATCAACATCATACTCACCTTAACAGGAAGGCTGTGACTAGCATCCAGTCACCAGACAAAAAAAAAAGACAGACTGTAACCCGAATACATGCTCTGTATAAACTAGAACAGATTCACCTTACTTTGTACAGAGCCTGTATTTGGTTACAGTTTTTTTTCTTGTCTGGTAACTGGAAGCTAGTCACCATTTTTTTTTCTTGTCTGTAACTGAACGCTAGTCACAGCCTTCCTGTGAAGGTGAGTATGATGTTGATTACAATAATGAGAGATAACTTTTATAAATGAACATAACCTATAGTAACCAAAATGTCATTAAGTACCAAGGGAGATAATCCATCAGTCTGATTGTATTTATCATACCCAAAGATTTTAAGATGTACAATATAAAATTCCTTCTTGGAGCTTTTGGTAAATGTGTTTCTTTCGGAATGTCACTCAAGTTCAAGAGAAGATGTTTATTCAATCAGAAATAAATGACATAAAAAAAAAACGTTTATACTTGGTATATCAAATAGTTGGAAATTATGGTGATTTAGTTAATAACAGGAAGTATATAGATAAACTTAGAGTTTCAAAGAATGTTATATTATAGTCTTATAAACGAAAATACATTGTGTCAATAATTTCAGTTGCAAACAAATTGTTCAGTTTGCAGCTATATTGTATGAAATATAATAATATCAGTCCACTTAACTAAGTCCTTAGTAAATGGTTAAACATATTTTCTTGATAAAAGTATGAATTTAGTTCTATTATTATAGTACTAAACTAAACACCAACTTTATGTCCATTTAAAAGAAATTAAAATTAATGAATTACTGCTATTTAATACAGTAATAAGTTTCTCTTGTAAATACTTTTGTTGGGCATAAATCAGGGATCAATTTCATTATCATTTTAGTATCAAATTGATCTCCAATATGTCCCAAAAAATAAATCACTAATGTAGACTGCTTCTTCTATTTAGAAATACTTTTGAGAAAACTTTCCCAAAACTATAAAGAATATACAAGCTTAAGATATAAACAAAGAAAATAAAATCCAAATCTAATATATATATATATATATTAGTTCTGTATATAAAAGTAACGGGTAATTACCTATCTTTACAAATAAACATATTTTCTTGAACCTTGATAATACTGAAATTCATACATATCTTTCATAATGTCTGTCTATATTTTTCCACGGTTTAACAGATTTAATGAGTATAGGGCATTTTTAATGGCCTGAAAGATATTGAGTAAAAAGGTTGGTATATTAAGGGTGATTTGTGTAGTCAAGTTAAGCAGTACTGTTACCAAAAGCTGGATTTTTATTGAAGGTTTTAATTGATTTGTTTTAATGTTTAATTGATTTTATTTAGTATTTTAATTGATTTTTTTTTTTTTATGATTTTTTTCAAAGGCCTATGATACACTTTTTTTTTTCTTTTTTGCTGAAAGCATTTTAATAATATTTATTATTCATATTGAGTTGGCAGGGACCAGGAGTGGCACAGATTGAGTAATCTGATCTGTGCGGGAAAGTGGAGAGCTGACGGTAGGTGTGGCGCTCCTCCTCGGCAAAAAAAAACAATCTTCCTGGTCTAGCGCTTGCAAAAAGGAGATAGACTCCCTCACTATCTGGCTAATACTCTATAATTAACACTTTCTCAATCTACAGAAATATCTAAGTATGACCTTTGTATTTTGGATATTTTCTGTTTTGAATATCAGACAATTCCATGATTGAAAATTGTTGATATATCTACAGAGATATAACTGGGTTTTTTTTAAAGGAAAATGACAAAAAAAATTTTTTTTTTAAAGATTTTACTTAAGGGACAACTTGAAAAATAACAAATTCATAAATATCATTAATTTATTCCTTTATTTTTTTAATTAACCTGTGTTTTCTCCCCACCACCCATCAAGCCGTGAAAATCAGCTTTGGTAACTGAAAACCGCAAACCACTTCACAAATGTTAACAGGAAAGAATAATGACAAAGACTAAATTGTTTCATTCATTAATTCCTTCATCACTTTTTTTTTCAACAATGACCATTTGAAAAATATTTGTTTTTAATCAGTCATTATTATTGATTCATTTCTGGTAAATTCATTGTGGGCAGAAGGGGATAAGACTCTATGCTCCTGCTGCAAGGAACAGTCCATTCAGTTGGGAGAGGGCTAATAACTCGTTATACCAATTACAATAAACAATAGTTAACAGTTGGTAAATTATTTATGGTTAAATTCAGAATTTAATCATTGTGCTTAAGAATTTAAAAGAAAGAGAGCTAAATAGGGTTAGGGAAATCCCTATATTATAAGAGTAATTAATTTGATTCAAATGAATTTACCACACAATGAATTTACCAAGAATCTTTTTGATTTGTGGAAAATGATTTTTGTTTTCAAACTTAGCTGGTTGTTGCTGTAAAATAAAAAAAATAATGGTTGTGTGTGATTAAAACAAATTTTTTTTTTCCTTTCCTTAACCCCCTTTTTTCCTCTATGATAATTTCTATGTCAACGATATTAAAAATGTTAAAATAATAAAAAAATAAATTAATAAAAACACTTGATGTAATATTCTTATTTATAACCATTGCTTAACGGTAATCTGAACATTGGTTACATAACTGAGAGTAACCTCCCCTTGTTTCTTTCACTCTGAGGAAGACGTGTTTTGTTTTGTAAAAACACAGATTTTTCGACAAATTGGGTATACTTTTCTAATATACAGGTACTCTCATAGAAATATTAACATCTTTTTTTTTAATTTATTTAAAAATGTTAACACCCTTATAGGAATACCTTTAATATATTTTCAAAAAGTCTCCATCTCTGTGAACATATGCTTAGAATCTCCCACAGGTGATTTAACTCTTAACATCCTGTTCAGAATATATATAAATCCTATAAGGATTTATCAAAAATGGCCTTTGCATCTAAAGTTACCTGTTATTTCCCTTAAATCAAAGACTTGTATATATGTTTAATATTACATTTAAACAAAGGCTATCATTTGGGGCAGATTAGGAAAACAAATGAGACTTCTGGCCGGGTGGAATGAGGTGGCATAGGATGTTAAGAGTGTAAAAAACGATGTTAATATTTCTATGAGAGTACCTGTATATTAGAAAAGTATAGCTATACCCAATTTGTTGAAAACTCCGTGTTTTTACAGCTTCCTCGCATTTATGTAGCTAATGTTCAGATTACCTGCTTAACTTATTTGTTTTTAAGTTTGTATTTTTTTTTTTTTTTTTCAATTCTATTTTTCAGTGCTCTTTCAGGGTTCTTTTTTTTTTTTTTTTTGGTCTTTCAGGGTTTTTTTATTTTTTAGAGTTTTTTCAATTTTTTTAATTAGGTGGATCTCCTCAATCGCATCCATCCTACTCCACTGTCCTATAATAACTGTTACATTTACACACAAAGTAACAACTATTATAGGACAGGAAGTTGTTTTTGTAAAATCATAACTGTTGCATGATGGGATTTGGTGTGATATCATTCATTCTGATCAGATCTCTTCGCCCAGTCAATTATTTGGACTTGTCAACTGAACTAACTGTTCATCATAGTATATACAATCTCTAGATACTTAAAAAATAGGATAATTTAATTATTACAATATTTGATATGTTTACTTAAGAGCTATTGCTAAATAGTACAATATGTAAAAAATATATAATCTTTAACTCTCTCTCACTTTTTTTTTTAAACGTATGTTTGATTGAAACAGATTAGCATTATCACTTCTACGTGCTCACCCCTCTCTAGTCTTTGTTTAAATGTAACATGTGGTAGTTAGTTTAATGGAAAAATAAATAAATAATTTATCAGTCAAGAGTGGTTTCCCTTTGTTTTATGTTGGAGTTATAAGAAATAACTGATTATTTTTATCAGTTAACATTTAGACATTTACATAAAAATATAACAGACATATCCATACATAGTCTATATAAGTCAATAAGGAAAAACTTCTCTAAATTTGATAATTGCGATCTTGACGTCAAACTATGCCTTTAATACTATCTGCATCTAAAACAACTTTAAGCTAGACTCTGTCAGCGGTAAAGTAACTTTGAACCACATTTCCCTGAAAATATTTGCTAATATATTTCATAAAGGGCTGACAATTGGTATATCTAAATATACAAAGGAATATGTCTGGCCAATATCAGAACTGTGATGTTGAATTATGAGAGTGGGGTCACTGGTTCAATCCCCGGTAACATAAGTCTGATTAATTATACTCAAGTAGAGACAAAGAGAAAAGGCCTTAATTCAATACTGACGTCTTTGGTGACTCTTACTCTTTAGAGTAGTGAGGCTCCATACATCAATCATGATTTACCACTAAATCACAAAGGGTTTATGGCATTAGATATTACTAAATAAAACATGACCCATTGGGTCACCCATTGAGCTCTGGGTAGATAATTGGGATTAGGGAAAAGTGAATTTGCAAAGTGAATTAAATTTCTTTAAAAAATGAATAAAGCAGAATTTTTAAAAAACATTAAAATCATTTTCTAAGATTTTTAAGAAAGGGAATGTCTGACATAATTTAAATTTAAATGGACCTGATTTTTGGAATATTATTAAGAGCCAAGATGTTGAGAAGCTACAGGCTGGCTGTTGCTGAAACGTAACATACAAATAAAGTGGGAAGTTAAATCTCCTTCTCATACTCTCCAATCTCTCTCTTTACTGTCACAGAGAAACTAACATATATAACGAGGAGGTAATCAAGATATACATAGAGAGAGGGAAAGTGACACGCAGGATGTGAAATAAGAGATGGGTCAGTTGTTGACTTAATTGCAAATCTTATTATAATGGAGATAGTTTCGGTTACAGACAGACACACTGTGTCACCACCAATGTCACACTTCCCTTAGTTATGTACGTTATATTCTCAATGGTTATTTGTAGCAAGATTGCATTGAGCGAGAACTACTATATTAGAAAAGGAGGAGGAATAAATAAGAGATGATAAAGGTTTAAAAATAGTGATGAGCCAAAACAGGATGAACGATGGTTTGACCGTAGCGTGACCCTGAATGGAGAATTGATTGTCAACCGGAAGTTGGGTGTTGACGCAACCGGAAGTTTCGGGTGGTGACGTGGAACAACGAAGAAAGGTATCGGCCTCTTTTCGATTTGGGATGTTGTAGGGTACGGACCTGACCTTGGGTCCCTTATGGGATCACAGTAATCTAGAAGCATAGTTCTCTCTCTTTCTCTCTGCCTTTCCTCCTCTCCGAGACAGCACACGAGACGAACTTACCCTGGAAATAAAGGCTAGCAGTTGTGACGACATATTTCTCGTGTTGTAATTTCTATCAACACCATTTTAGCACTGTAAATTTGGAGGCACGAGGACGAGACCCGCTATACAATATACACCGCCGCTGCGGCGTTACAGTTATCGTTTTAGTGCCCGGAAAAAGGGGGACAACGGTACATATTAAATAATCACTATTTAATCTTAATTAGCATTTTATTTATTAACAATGTCTCTATTAAGGGCTAGCAGAAATAGATTTGCCTCAAAACAGCCCATATCATTTACGTGTTTAAATTCTTACGATGTGTGTTATATATCATTAAGAAATAAATGTTTACATAGTATATGGTTTGAATAATTTGCATATCGGTTTTAATAAAACCGTGTTTAATAAATAATTGTTTTTATTGATTTCTACTAATATTGTTTTATTCTCAAACATATTAGAAGTAATCCTAAGTATAATTATATACTGAAATCAATTAGAATAAAGTAAAATTAAGTGTAAACTTTTTTGTATTCGTATCTAATTTCATTAGTCTTTCTAATTCAATATAGTATTTAATTGTATTAAAACTTAAATACTTGTGCCCGGACGGTGCATTTTTTGTCTAGTTACTACAAATTAGAACCAATTAAAATGGAATTTTTTTCAAACATCAAACTCAATCCTAAAACTAAGGAATATTTTAGTATTAATTTTGTGTCATAAAATTAAGCAGAAAAAAAGCTTTTAGAAAACAAAGGAAACTCCAGAGTTGAAATATGTACTCACCAGACTTTTATGCATATGTTAATGTATGCTGCCTCCTTCAAATTCTTTATCCATAACAACGCTCCTTGTCAATTATCTGCAACTCATTTCAGTGGGGGTAATGTGTACCTTTCACCCTGCAAATGTCGTCTGCCACCATGCTTGAATTTCAATCTTACAAAATTATTACTGTAGAATCAACATATCATACTCACCTTCACAGGAAGGCTGTAACTAGCGTCCAGTTACCAGACAAAAAAAAAGGGGACAGGTTGTAACCGAATATAGGCTCTGTACTAACTACCAGAACATAATGCGTTGGATTTTTACAGATCAAATTGTCTACACTGAAAACCAGCAGCCAACCAAATTCCAGGGAATGAACTGGGCCAAAGTACGTAGTGGAACAGCCCAGACTTGTATATAAACCACCTACCAACACTCTGATGCTCGAGGCAGATTCAACTTGCAATACAGCTGAATACTGATCACCTAATCTGAAATTCTACAATTACCAAAATAAAATTGACTTAAGAGCTATTGCTAAATAGTTCAATATGTAAAAAGTACAATATCATAACTTGTTAAAATTATGAAGAAATATTAACAAGTTAAGAATAGTTTTTGAAAAATAAGAAGAAAAAGGGGGGTAATTTATTAATTTGTTTGTTTAAAAAAAAAAAATGTAATTTAAACTAAATAGAAAAAATCTGAAAAAGCAAATGAGTTGCTGCCCTTTAATCAAACGTAAAGTTCGCAGAGTAGTCTATTGTTGGTATCAGCTGGATAAATATCAATTTTAAATAAGCAATGAACTTATATGTTAAATTCAGACATTTTTTTCAATCATTATTATATATACTAGCATAACAAAACCGCCCTTCGGGCAGTGTAAAAATAAAATTTTGAAAAATATAGCCTGAGCCGAGTGGGATTTAAAATTCAATGTCAGAGGGGTAGTATCCAAGTAAAATTAATAAATGAATTGAAGTAATAAAAAACAACAATGCCAAAATATGCCAAAAACTTTAAAAGGATATTCAACATTTAATGATTTTAGTAATTAAAATCATCAAATTCATTAAAGGAGTAAAAAATATACAATTTGAAATAGAAATTAGGAAAGTTAACTTTCTACACCAAAGTTTATCCTGAAATAATATTCAATAATAAAAAAATTTGGTTTATCAATGAATAAAACAATCAACTATACAAAATGATTTTTTATTGTTTTGATTATTTCTAAAATCTTTGAAATAAAACAATAAATATTCACTTTATTTATTTTACATTTAACAAACATTTAGTTTTAGTGTAAATAAATATTACATAAAATAAAATAGAGTAATGATACTTAAATCAATTTTTAAATGCTAAATAATACCTAATATTAATTTTTTTTTTAATCGGAGTAAATAAAAATATCTAATTTATAGATTTATTTTCAACTAAATTTTATTTGGTAAAATTCTGTAAAATATAAATTCTTTAAAAATTTTCTTCAATAAATAAAATCTTTTGATGAGAGATTCAGTATCAATTTGTCTGTAACTAAAACTATGTTGCTATAAAATTAATAAATCAAATAAAGTAATAAAAAACAACAATGCCAAAATATGCCAAAAACTTTAAAAGGACATTCAACATTTAATGATTTTAGTAATTAAAATCATTGAATTCATTAAAGGAGTAAAAAATAAACAATTTGAAATAGAAATTATGAAAGTTAACTTTCTACACCAAAGTTTTTCCTGAAATAATATTTAATGATAAAATTAAATTTGGTTTATCAATGAATAAAACAATCAACTATACAAAATGATTTTTTATTGTTTTGATTATTTCTAAAATCTTTGAAATAAAACAATAAATATTCACCTTATTTATTTTACATTTAACAAACATTTAGTTTTAGTGTAAATAAATATTATATAAAATAAAATAGAGTAATGATACTTAAATCAATATTTAAATGCTAAATAATACCTAATATTAATTTTTTTTTAATCGGAGTAAATAAAAATATCTAATTTATAGATTTATTTTCAACTAAATTTTGTTTGGTACACTTATGTAAAAATATGAATTTTGTAAAAAGTTTTTTCAATAAATAAAATCTTTTGATAATAGATTCGGTATCAATTTGTCTGTAACTAAAACTACGTCACAGCTTACATCAAAACACTGTCATTGATAAAAATATTATTTGATTAATAATCAATAGATGCATGCAACATTTTGATTTGAGGGGACAGAAGTAAGTTTCCATTTCAAATGGTTTCATTTTTTCTTTACTCCTTTAATAAATTTGATGATTTTACCGATAATACAAACCCTCTTATATGGAAATTTTAACTCAGACAATATCTTTCAAAAATTAATTTTTATAACCGCCCAGATGGCATTTTTTGCTAGTTTATGTAAAAATGTTTGTACAATAAATTAATGAATATAATATATGTTGTTACACTCTTAATTCATTTTCTTAGAGATTTAATAAATTTTATATCCATTAAAGTAAGCATTAAATTGAATAATTGGCAGACCTGAGCATCTGGAAACCCCCATCTAAAATTTTTGTTTTTAATTTTTTTTTCTTTCTTTTAATGGATTATTATCAATTGCACACCAATCTATCAGATTGTAAAAGAACAAAAAATTCAAAAAAATTATTTATTTTCCGCGGTGCTCAGTTCCCCGTATAAGTTTATTGTAAATCGATCCACCATATCAGAACCGCTACAAAATTTATTCATTTATTTATTTTATTGTTTTCCTTCAATGGATTATTATCGATTACACACCAATCTATCAGGTTTTTTAAAAAATTCTTAAATGTTCTTTATTTTTTGAGTTTTCAGGGGTGCTCATGCCGACATATAAGTTTATAGTAAATCGCTGCCCCATATCAGAACCGCTCGAAAGGAAACTGGCGCAAACGTGTCAAAGTTAGGGTGGCCCAGAAAAAACAGAACCCAAATTATTTATTTATTTTCCCATTAAACTCACCTTAAACCCCAAGTTCTTTATTTTTGAATCAGGCGCTTTTTTTTTTACAATCTGATAGATTGGTGTGTAATCGATAACAATCCATTGAAGGAAAAAAAAAAAAAAAAAAAAAATTTTTTAGCGGTTCCGATATGGGGGATCGATTTACAATAAACTTATACGGGGAACTGAGCACCCCTGAAAACTCGAAAAATAAATAACTTTTTTGAATTTTTTTTTTACAATCTGATAGATTGGTGTGTAATCGATAATAATCCATTGAAGAAAAAGAAAAAAGATTTAAAAAATTTTAGATGGGGGGTTTCAGATCCGACGAATAATTTTATTTATTTAATTTTTAAAAACAAAACAAAATTTATATAAACTCGAAGTAAAATGCTATTTTCAATCATCTAATACAGAATAGTAATCCTCTTATTGATGAATGTGTATTGTTTAAACATTGTTTAAGCATTGAACAAAATACTATTAATTTCTCGCTACAATTAATTTAAATAAATGATGAAAAATAACATTAGTAATATGAAATAACCGTAAACAAATTTTGAATTAAAAATAAAAGTAAACATCTTTTTTTAATTCCTAATAGGAATAATAAAATTTGAAATAAAAAATACTTGTTATATTTGTGAAGGTGCCGCGAAAATTAAAAATAAATTTTATCTATAAATTTTTTCATGGTGTTTGTATCATTTATTGTATTTAAAAAGTCCCCTATCTAAATCGATTAGGTAGGGGACTTTTTTTTTTTATCACCGCTTTTGTTTATACAAACCGAACTTCGGTTAAACATTGTTGAATAATGAATTTTAAAAGTATTGCGTCAATTATGATAAAAAATAAAGATTAATTTTTAGTTTAAGAAAGAAGCGCTAAGTGTTAAAAAAACAAACACGTAAAATCATTTTTTTTTTGTTGTTGTTTTTTGTCGTCTGTTTCTGTAAGGGAATTTATGACAAATTAAAATTAAAAGATATTTCTTAATTTCTAAATAAATCAGGGTCATCATATTTAGCGGAAAAGCATCGCTCAGAACTGGTTGTTATTTTAATTTTAATATTAGTAATATGGAATAACCGTAAACAAATTTTGAATTAAAAATAAATGTAAACATTTTTTTTAAATTCCTAATAGGAATAATAAAATTTGAAATAAAAAATACTTGTTATATTTGTGAAGGTGCCGCGAAAATTAAAAATAAATTTTATCTATAAATTTTATCTATAAATTTTTAAAAATTCCTAATAGAAATAAATAATTTGAAATAAAAATACTTGTTATATTTGTGAAGGTGCCGCGAAAATTAAAAATAAATTTTATCTATAAATTTTTTCATTAAAAATTAACTCTATTAAAACTTTAAAAATATTTTTTTTTTTACCGCAACGAAAACGGGAGTAGTCACGGACAAAGACCATAACTAATAATTTAACGTAAGATTGAAATTAGTGGCTGTATCTTTATTTTTAAATTAATTTCTCGCAAAACTTTATACATGAAATAATTATAAATACAAATAAAAATTAAAATATCAATTAGAAACTGTTTAGAACTAAACATGCATTTATTAAAAGATTCGTTGAAAATTGGCTATGCAAATATTACAAACCAGCAAATATTACAAACGCATCTTAATACTTGTATATAAAGCAATTTGTTCCTTTAATATTAAGTATAAGACAAATTGATTATAAATTAGGTTCTCATTGATAAACGCTAGAATATGGTTTAGAATATCTGACGTCAGCAGTGACGGAGTTTCGGCTTCAGACAAAAATGCAGTCTATCTCCATTATATATAGAAATTATCTGATTATCCCCGGTGGCAGACCGACCATTGCAGGAAAGGAATTACTGGTGTCAATTGAACGGACTCCAGTTGAAGAAAAGAAGAAAAAAAATACTATAGTGATCACAAAAATGATATGCCTTGAGTTTGTCTCTAAAAACTATGACAACCTTGGCATATCTTAAAAACCAGAGAACCTTACCAGCATCTTGAAAGACCAGGTAAGTAAAGTTGGCAAAGTAGCCTATTGTCGGTATCAGCTGGATAAATATCTATTTTAAATAAGCAATGAATTTATATGTTAAATTCAGACATTTTTTCAATCATATTATTATATATGAGATTAAAACAAAAATACATATGTCCTTTCTTAATCGAGATCAAAAAGGGGTGCCTAAAGGTCATATGGTCCGATTGATCTCCTAGGAAAAAAGAAGACGGGGTTAGGGGTTAGGGTTAGTTTAATGGGAAAACAAATAATTCATCAGTCAAGAGTGGTTCCCCTTTGATAATGTTAGACTTCTAGGAAATAACCCTAAAGTATTATATAGATTATTATTATTAATTTATTAATAATTTATTATTATTAATTTAAATATTATTATTAATTTGAACCTCTCGTGTCAAACATTAAATTTTCCTTTTTTTCATTCAACAAAAAAAATGTGTTCTCATGATGATTAGTGTTTATAAAATGTCTTTTACAATTGTTTGAAGTTTAATTTTTTAAATGATTTCAATTGAATTGCACTTTATAAAACCCCATAGAGTTGAAACAGGCGCTTGTTAGCACAATATTTACTATTGTTTTTCTATATTTATACCTCATGTTGGATTTATTCTATTTCTAAAATACTTTTCATAGATTATTATTGTCTATTTTTGTAATATTTATCGCAAAAGTAACAACGGGATTTAGGTTATTTCTTATAAGTCTAACATGATCAAAGGGGAACCAATCTTGACTGATAAATTATTTATTTATTTTCCCATTAAACTAACTCTAACCCAGTCCTCTTTTTTCCTAGTAGATCAATAAATAAATAAATAATTTATCAGTCAAGAGTTGTTCCCCTTTGATCATGTTAGACTTATAGGAAATAACCGGGATTTATATGTAATAAAATTGCAAATCATCCTTTCTTTGTATTATTTGGATTTTTCGGACTGTTGTCTTCAGTCTCAGCCAAGAAACACCTTCAGGTGTTTCTTATCATAATCGGGAGCCTTCACAGAACTTTGAACCGAACCCTTTATTCAATCCATTGGGGTACACTGTTCCCATTCCACCAACCAATGGATTAATTCCTATAAGTCTAACATGATCAAAGGGGAACCACTCTTGACTGATAAATTATTTATTGATCTACTAGGAAAAAAGAAGTTAGGGTTAGGGTAATGGGAAAATAAATAATCTATCAGTCAGGAGTGGTTCCCCTTTGATCATGTTAGACTTATAGGAAATAACCTATAAATGTTAAGCTATATATTCACCAGCCCTTCCGCACTCAGCAGGATGCGACACAAGGTCAATTTCTTAAGCAGAGTTTAACAGGTTTGAATTCAGAGTTTTCCTTCTCCTAGACTGGTTAAAGAGTCCAGTCTGCCCTGCTATTTACCCATAGCTGGAGGGAGAATTGGATTCCTACCTTTCCCAAGGGTATTAGTGCCATGTGAAATGCTTCGTCCAGGAACTGAACTCGCGTTGACGAGTCCATTTCCTACGACTCTAACCATTAGACCACACGCCTATAAATGTTAAGCTATGTTAAGTATTATATGTTATTATCAGCTGTGGTCAAGATCAAACCTGCAACCTACAGAATTGTATTGACTCAACCCCTATTAAATAGGTGCTTTTGATTTTTTTCTTTTTTTTTTTTTTTGGTTTTATGAAATTTCCACAGATCCTGTTCATTTATTGTGTTAGAACATTAGATGCAAATATCAAAATTTCATTGAACAAATCTTATTATAATGGAGATTCGGGGTTTGTAACCGAAACTATGTCACTGCTTACATCACAATACCTTCACGAATTGCATATCAATGAGTATTTGATTTATAGTCATAGTCAAAATCATTCATACATAGAATAAATCTTATTTATTAACGAGGTCTCTATAAAAATCTGAGTTAGATTTGCCTCAAAACAGCCCACGTTATTAGTGTGTTTAAAATCCTGCTATGTGTGTTGTATATCACTAAGAAATAAAGGTTTACATAATGTATGGTATGGTTAATTTGCATACTTGTTTTAACAAAACTGAGTTTAATAAATAGTTACTAGGTGTTATTGATCTTTAATATAATTGTTTTATTCTCCAACATATTAAAATCAATCCTATGAATCATTTTATATAGAAACCAGTAAAAATATAATCAAAATAAGTGTAATCTGTTTATATGCATTCTTATTTAATTTTGTTAGTCTTTCTAATTTAATATATTTCATTACATTAAAACTTAAATACTTATGCCCAAACGGTGCCTATTATTGCTAGTTTTAACAATTAATTTTCAATTCAGTGTTTGGACATAACACCGTATTAAATGCAGAGTTATTTCCTATAAGTCTAACATGATCAAAGGGGAACCACTCTTGACTGATAAATTATTTATTTATTGATCTACTAGGAAAAAAGAAGACGGGGTTAGGGTTTAGAGTTAGGGTTAGTTTAAGGGGAAAATAAATAAATGATTTATCAGTCAAGATCAATTTTCCAATTACACCAGTTAATTCAATTCATCTCTAATATTATTGTTTTATTCTCCATCGTATTAAAATCAATCCTATGAATGATTTTATATAGAAACCAATTAAAATATAATTAAAATAAACATAATCTTTTTATATGCATTCTTATCTAATTTCGTTAGTCTTTCTAATTTAAATGAATTATATAAAATATAATAATAATAATGAAATTTATTGCATACAGTGTTCAGGTGCACCACAACACATCAAAGTCTCATGTATAGTACATAGAATAATGTACTAATGTCAGGAACATGAATAGCGTACAGTAATAATATACATGTATGTGTGTGTTTGGGGGGTATAGTGTTGGCGAATTACAGGAAGCATGGAGGCATATATTTCATTATATTAAAACTTAAATACTTACACCCGGTGGGTGCATATTCTTGCAAGTAGCAAGTAAAGAATTACTAAAAAAAACTAAAAGTACTAAGAATGACACACAATTCAAATTGCAAAAATGTGGTCTATCGTTGATTTTGATTAGAGTACAAATGAATTTCGGTTATTTCCTATAAGTCTAACATAAACAAGGGGAAACCACTCTTGACTGATAAATTATTTATTTATTTTCCCATTAAACTAACCCTAAACCGTCTTCTTTTTTCCTAGATCAATAAATAATCAGTCAAGAGTGGTTCCCCTTTGTTAGACTTATAGGAAATAACCAGAATTTCTATCCCTATTAACCATGAAAGAGAAGAGTTAAGTTATCTCCCCTAACATCAATCATGAAAGGGAAGAGTTATCTCCCTTAACATTAATCATAAAAGACATTTTAGGTTTTTATTATCTGTTTGTCTATGATTAATTCTTCTGTTCCCTTCTATAAATCTTAATAAAACTTTCAAACTGAATTGAAATTTGAATAATTTTGATATTTCGGACTGTTGTCCTCATCTTTATTGTGTATAAATACAACGTTCTGGCCACAGTAACCTCAGGGCTCTATTCAGATGTTTTTTAAATTACCTTAAAATAAGACATCAGACAATTTCTCAAGAATTCAAATGTGGTTTCAGAGCTCAAATTGTTACCACTCGCTCAAGGGGGCCCCAAGCAGCATAAATGCCATCACATTTATTGAATAGAAATGCGATTTGATATAAGGAAATAAAATGAAAGAAGTTACTCATAAAAAAAATAAAAAATTTAAATTTAAAAAAAAACACAGAAATTTCAAAATGTCAAAGAACACTATCACTTACCTAACAGCTTCAATGTGACCTGTGAAGGCCCTGAAATGCAGCATTGCATCTTACTACCTCCAATTAAGACCATTCCATGAACGCTAGACATTAAAATTCTAAATAGGTTTCAAAATTTAAATTAAACTATTGATTGAACAGATAATTAGTGTTGATAAAACAGAGCCAGAGGTTACTGTGGCCTGAACATTAAAGACGAGGACAACAGTCCGAAATATCAAAATTATTCATATCAAACCTCATCTCATAAATACATATAAGTATATGAAATATAGGTTATTTCCTATAAGTCTAACATAAACAAAGGGGGAACCACTCTTGACTGATAAATTATTTATTTTCCCATTAAACTAACCCTAAACCCTGTCTTCTTTTTTCCTAGTAGATCAATAAATAATTTATCAGTCAAAAGTGGTTCCCCCTTTTTTATGTTAGACTTATGTTAGGAAATAACCGAAATATGTATTTTACCCAAAATATCAAACCCAAACAATAGTGACACTACGGTCAAACTTGAATAAAGATTAAATACAATTTGGTTATCAAGTTTGCTGTGATCATCTATTCTGTATTATCATGTTGCACAATTAGCATGGATATCTATGATAATTTCTCACCAACCATCCCAATCTGTCATTGCTCTGGGAGGTCCTCAGCATCAAAAATCCATGCACACCTGATCAATGTAGGTCTTTGCTATGCAGCCCACACTGGTGTGGCCATGTGTAGGTTTCCACAGGAGAATGTTACTTATGAGTTCGTCCTTGCTTGTCCAGGAAGCCTTCCCTATACGTGCATTAATATCACTTTCTATGGATAAGAAATTACTGCCTAGGTACTTGAATTGGTCTACTAATTTTAGGGGCTTACCATCGAGTGTGGAGATGTCTCCATTCTATTTAAAACACATGCACTCTGTTTTATCAGAGTGTAACATAGATGTAAATATATACTATTTACAACAATTAAATTAACGGGTGTATTTTTAAAATCATACAGAATTTTTAAAAAATCTAATCCATATAAAAAAAAAATTATCTATCAATTCGACTTGCTGATTTTCCAGAGAAACAACCCTTCACAAATATTTTGGCATAATGATGTTTAGTGAGGTCAGTTTTGGGGCAAGTGATATTTGGTATTATAAACCAGACCAGATTAAAGTGACTATCACTCATAAATTGACAGCTAAAAAGCTTATATATATTTACCAAACCCCTCTGAATGAGCAGGATGTGACACAAGGTCAATTTCTTAGGCAGAGTTTAACAAGTTTGAATTCAGTTTTCCTTCTCCTAGACTGGTTACCTAGCCAAGGTTAAAGAGCCCAATTTGCTCTACTATTTATTATAGCTGGAGAGAGAGTAGCATTCATACCATTCCCAAGGGTATTAGCACTATATGAAATAAGTAAATAGCCTTGTCCAGGATTTGAACCTGTGTCAACGGGTTCATTTCCTAGGACTAATCATTACACCATGCTCTAAAAAGCTTATAAAAAATAAAATAAAACTTACCGGAAAACTTTGTCTGGTTCAAAAATTCTAGAATCTGTTTTTTTTTTAAATACAAAGGAATTCTTTTTTCTTTTTCTTTTTTTTCACTCACAAACCAAACTTAATTTTTTTTATAACTAAAGAATTCCTCTGCAAGTGTAATATCATCATCATCATCATCATCAAGGCATGCTGACAGCACATTCCCTTGACTCACTTTCAACCACCGTCCCGATCAGTCATCATACTTGGTAAGAAAGCAGCGAGTGTCCACAGCGAGATGATGAATGTAAGTTTTTGTTGGTCAACCAACACTGTGTCCATGAGTAGGAGTCTACAGGAGTCAGCAACCTTGTTCTACATAAGGGTCAGGGGTCATGTCTGTGAGAAGATGGCAGGCCACATCTATTACCATAATCCTTGCAGAATACAGGGTGATTGAAAAGTAACTCCCTATTCCTATTTAAAACATGCAGTTACATTTTTCTCAATTCTTTAATGTATGTTCCTTAATATATGGCAATTAAATCTGTGTTGTTTTTCTTTTCAGATTGATTATTTTGTTTCAAAATTCAAAAGCCCTATAAAGATGTCTGGATGTTTAACTCTAAAACTCCAGGTTATGTGTTCTTCTCATATTCATATTTTGTAAAAATATTGATTCAGAAATAAATTATAAGATCTTTAAAATAGAGAGTTACTTTACAATCACCCTATACATTAAAGATTTATCACACGTGTATGTGGGGGGGGGTAAGAAGCATAATAGTTGTTTGCTAGCATTCTATAAGACTTATAAACGATATATTCCTGGGCTTATTACCAGATTTCGCCTTTTCATTACCAAATTTTCATAATTAAGATTATATGACATAGCAATGCTTAAGGAAAACTGAATTTTTTTAGATGTCAATCGCAGATGACACTGACCTCACTCGACATGGAGTGAAACGTCCGGCAGTTGGACAAGTGGCAGGGGAAAGTTCAAGATGCCTGGACTGACGAGCTGCTGCAGGGTGCTGTCTCAATTAGTATTAAGTCATTTCACAAGAGTCAAGCCTCCCCAGAAGCCCCAGCGCTTGCACACTAGAGCCACATTGTTGTGGGGATTTATATGAGTAGTAAGTACCCAAATCCTACTACTATCCTACAGATATAGCCATACCTATGAGAGGAATAACAATTCTTAACCAAGGAATATTACACATCATGGTGTTTGTGTCTTCCGTGTAGGTTTATAAATAAAAAAGAGCATCTAAGCCACTGTCTGTCACCCCTGCAAGTTGGATTAACATATTTCTCCTAGTGACTATGGGCCAGATGATTTCAGGTTGCAAGCCGGATCTGGCCCATAGGCCGTAGGTTGCCGACCACTACTACTATAGACGAACATCACTTACTCGAGTTCATCATTACTGTATTAATAGGGACTGTGGGCTAGATGATTTTGGGTTGTAGGCCGGATTTGGCCTGTTGGTCATAGGTAGCTGATCCCTGCTATAGAAGGTCACTTACTTGAGTTCATCCTTACTGGATTAATAGGGACTGTGGGCTAAATAATTTCAGATCATGGGCCGTAGGTTGCTATAGGAAAAAAGTAACTTACTTAAGTTTGTCCTTACTTCTTCAGCAGTGTCAAAATAAACATAATATTAATGAAAAAAATAAACAAACAAAATAGAAAAATTTTGATAATTCAGACTGTTTTCCTTATCTTTATTGTGTATAAACACAATGTAATGTCTGGCTCTTTTTTAGTTGTTTTTTTTTTTTTTAATTACCTTAAAATAAGATTAGGTTTGGTTTGGTTTACGGCTTATCAACCGCAGTGGGTCATTTAATGCCGATAAAGTTTTGAAATAAATCAATTCTTAATGGATAATCAATTTTTTTTAATAAATTCATGCTTTTCTATTTAACCCATAGATAGGACCCTAACAGGTACTACCACTCCGGGTCAGAGTGGACCAGGGTGCAATGGTGATGAAGGGGTGCTCCACATTCCCCAAACCTTCAAAACTGGAACCTCACCATCAGATAGAGTTTAACGTCATTACCAGGACATGTAGACCCTCAGCTGCTGCTTTCTAGCACCCATATGATAAAAAGGGTTGGGGCTTGCCATAAGGGCAATAGGGTTGGGACACTTAAAATAAGTCATCTTTAGATGATTATCTGAATCATCTTGAAAACCACATTTGAATTCAGTAATCATCTGAAAATGATTCATTTTAAGGTAATTTTTAAAAAAACACCTAAACAGAACCAGATGTTAAACTAGCCTGAACATTGTGTTTATACACAATAAAGATGAGGACAACAGTCCCAAAATATCAAAATTATTCAAAATATAAAAAAATGTCAACAAAAAAGCAGTTCCCTTTTTGAAAGATTCATTTACTATTTGGAAAAAAAAAAAAAAGAGTCTGTAGTGATGCCCACTGACTATATACAATTATCGCCATCAAATTTTAATCTCTTTTCGTTTGAATTATCACATAAAAACAAGCAAATACTTTGCTAGGGCAGTGGTTCTCAATCTGTGGTCCTTAGACCCCCTGAAAATTATACCAGGGCCACATAGAGAGAAAAAGTAAATAAAAAAAAAAACGTAAAAAAATTGAACAAGACATCAAATTTCTTTCAGTAGAACTTGTCAGGCTTTGGGTTGCAGACATAAAAAAAACAAAAAAAAAACGATCACTCATAATATGAGCAGTTGAAATAATGAAATAAATAATACTGTCAAATGGGAAAATGAGAATATTTCAAATCATGATAGCTGATTGGTAATTGTGTGTGTGTGTGTGCATGCATATGTATGCGTGTATATATATATATACATTTTAACAGTTAAAATCCCCTTCCCATTCTGTAAGTGAAGACAGCCTAATGGTTACGGTGCCGGACTGACACCCAACCGATCGGATTTCAATCCCGGCTGTAGGTAGCTTACAAAATGTCTAGCCACACTGAGGAGACTTGATAAGTCGAAACACGTGTCTGTGGATGACCCTATATATATATATATATATATATATATATATATACATACACAAGGTGTGTCATAAAAGTATCAAGATTGAAGCTGTATTTACCAAGATAGAAATTAAGAATGAATGGAACATTATTTTTTTTCAGAATACAAGGTGTGTGAAAAAGTACAAAAAATCTCGATACTTTTTTGACACACCTTGTGTATACATATATAAGGTAGGATAACATAGATACGGATAAACTGCGATTGATCTTCAGACCAAGCCTTGTTCCAATGAGCGCATGGGTGAGAAACTGACAGTCACCAAGTGCAGTTGACTTTGTGTGTGCGCTATCGCAACTTAGATATATATGCTCTATCACTGATATTGAGCACTCTTTATTTATTTATAAAACTTTGTTAGAATATTCTCAAACACAGTCAAACAAGAGTGTGAAGCTTTAGAAAATCAATTATAAATTCTACATCTCTTTGAGTATCTTGTTTAAATTTTTATGTTTCTTAGCAGATGTATCAAATCTTTTTATGTTTCCTAGCAGATGTATTAAATCTTTTATTATTCAACATAAAGCCTATTTCATTTTGTTTGCCTAGGACTTATTATTTACATATTCACATTTCAAATGATGTCAATTTTTTCTGGACACCCTGTATATCTTTATATATATATATATATATATATATATATATATATATAGGAGTATTCATTTCCTTTCTTTTAAAATATATATATATATATATATAATCCAAAAGTCCAGAGAAGAAATCTTCCTTACAACACAAGAGTTTTATTTAAAACACCTGTCGCAGTTTGAGAGCTCAATGTGTGCTCTTGATGTTAGAGTCACAGAGCAAATATATAAGTAGACTATAATGCTAAATCTCTAAGTCTTTTGTTATTTCTTTACTTTATATATATATATATATATATATATATATACACACACATATATATATACTAACAGAAATAGCTGGTCCATGACCAAGCTAAAAGAATTTTAGGAACACCAGGCAGTGAAAGAGAGACGAGTAAGATGAAAATAATCTAGCAAATTCCTATGTGTTTATTGTAGCAAGAACTGAAGAATTCCACAAATCAGTTGATTTTTTTTAATTATTGAATTATATCATTTAATCAGTAAAAATCAAAAACTAAATTTGTTCTTTTCCTTATAATAAACTTATATATATATATATATATATATATATATATATATATATATATGATAGATACAAAATAGAAAATTAAAAGCAGTTATCACCTACAAATCCCATTACTCATATCAATAAAAAGTTAATTTTTTTCTAAGCTAAAGACACATTATATATATGAAACACTATACAATCAAAATGGATATTATTAGGTATTCTCTGTTTCTGTGATGCCATTCACTCTGGGTCGGTCGAGCTGACTCCACCCAACAAATTCACCTTTGGTGAAATTAATGGAAGGAATAACAAGGGAATACGAACACAAGCTGTCCCCAAACCTCACATGCATATACCAATCAGGGGAAAGAGATACCCTTGTTTGCTGCAGATTTTCCACAGGCGCAGTGACCAATACGCCAAAAGCCATTGATTCCTGACAATGATGGAGATGCCCTTTGGATTTTTCGCCAAACATCATGCAAACATAAACAATTAGGAGGAGTTTGTCTAAAGAAACTCCCCCCCAGCTATGGCGTAAATAGTACAACGTCCGTTCTTCTACAAGAATGGCTTGGCATTAAATAACCTATCAAGGTTGATATGCCATTAAACAAAGAAACAAAACCATCTAAAGAATCCTTTGAAATAAAAGGTTCATTCTCAAAACTATACAATTAAAAACTAATACTCTTTTTATTTAATCTTCCAACCGTTATCATCTTGCAACACCCTCTGGTTAAAAATGAGACCATCCAAGACGAAATGCAAAAATGTAAATTCTGATTATCTGGTGTTGCTTATCAGCCAAATTCTATTTCTTATGAGTGTGATCACCTCAGCTAAATAATGAACCATTCTGTTTTTATCAGAAAGAAAGAAAGACAATAATAAGAAAGGAAGAAAAAAAGAGTAGGGGAATGATAGAGGGGGTGAGTGCGCAGAAGCAATAATGCTAATCTGTTTCAATCAAACATAATGAAAAGATGAAAAGGAAAGAAAGAAAACAAAAAAAGTGAGAGAGAGAGAGTTAAATTAAAATTATTATACTTTTCAGATATTGAAAATTTTTGCAATAACTCTCAAGTAAACATATCAAATGTTGAGACAATTCAATTATCATACTGTGGTATATTCACAGGTCCTGCTAGTACAATTAAAATCCAATTCCCCCAGTTGACAGTATCATTTATTATAGATCATGTAGATTTTATAGAAAATTAAAATGAAATCAGATAAACACTGAATCCCTGATTGTTCAAAAAATAGCAATGAAATTAGAATAAATAAATAAAAATATTGTGAAACTTTTTCTAAAGTCTTTACACAATTCTTTATAATTACTGACTAATTGTTAAGCAACATCAACACCTATAGGGGTCATGTAGCACCAAGAATCATTTTTTTTTCTTTTTGCATTGATGAATATATATAACAGACAAGTGTGTCATTTTTTATATACTTCTTACAAACACTTCTTTGAACTAAAAGGTGTAATCAATAAATAAATGGACTCACTATTAATTTTATTCTTCTTTTCCTTAAAATTTAATAGCATAATTTGATTATGGAAAGAGTGGACTTTGCAATTGAAATCAAATTAAAATTATTTTATGAACAGTCTTAGCCAATATAATTTATCTTCTAAGTAAAAAGAATTTAAAAAAAATGTTTTTTTTAAAGATCCCGTTAGGAAATTAAGAGTTATCTTGTACCCTGCCTCATATTGTGAATACACCTGATTTAAAACATTTGACAGCAGTCTTTTTAGAGTCAGGAAAATATTAAAATATGAATTTATATAATGGAAGAGAAAAATCATAAAAATTAGACTCAATTGACATTATATCCTTATATATATATATATATCCCACAGGTGGGTGTGCTGATAGCCCGGTGGTTAGAGACTGATGAAAAATCGGTCGAGTCTTGATCCCAACTGGGGGTAGCCTGCTAAGTCTAGCTGCACTGAAGAGATGTGACACATCAAAACAGGACTATGTAGATGACTATATATATATATATATATATATATATATATATGAATATGTATACACATACAGGGTGTTTGAGAAAATTAATATCATTTCATAATCTAATAACGTGACTAATTCTCATTCAAATGATCTCAAATTTCAACAGCTTGTGTAGAAACAACTCAATGTTTAATGTTTTTTTATTCTTTTCAGATCTAGAAATGACATTCACCCAAAAAGAAAATACATTTAAAGATAATTTGAAAGAGAATTGCTTAAGTTATTACGTTATAAAATGCTATCAATCATTCTAAAACCTGCTGCACACCTCAAATGGTATCAACATTTTTTGAAGGACTCATTATATATATATATATATATATATATATATATATATATATATACACACACACACACACACATACATACATACTTTCAATTAGAAAGAAAAACTTAAATATCATTTTTTCTTAAAACTTAACAAACCATCAAGTTTTTCTTTCTTATTGAAAATGTAATATTGCTCTGTATATAATTAATCTATTAATCATTTTACATTGAGCTCTCTTAGGGATTTGAAATAATCATTGTATAAATCTATATGTGTGCATATGTATGTGCATGCATTGTGGATATACAGAGGATATAGATGATCCCAAATAGGATCATCCCCCAATTTACCAGTTAATTGGATACTTTTATAAATATATATGGGATGTATTCTCTTGGGAAATATATCGCAATTATATCTAGCAATAAAAAGAGAATAGACATTTGTGTAATTTTCAAAGCATTCTAATTTTTAAATTCATCAGTGTCGTAAAATCTTATTTAATATTTATTTTTATGACCTTAAAAGAATGATTAATGTTTTCATAGAAACGGAATTATTTCACAAATTCTATCAATATAAGCAGTAAAATGGCTCAGAACGGTACTCAAACCAACAGCCAGCACAACCAACATAATTCAGCAGAACCCAGGAAGTAAAAATAGATTTTGGTTTTTACCAAAAATCAACCACACTAAACCCATGTACACATACATTATAATGATCAGATTTTAACAAAATAATTATTCTAGACAGTCTAACATCCTTCGATGTAAAATTGGTTATTATTAATAAATATAATGTTGGTAAAAGTTATTAAAAATATACAATTAGTATATGGGTTGGGATAAGTTTTTTTTTCTTTTTTTTTAAATTAGTTTAACCCATTGTACAATAAAAAAATATGTAAAAACACAAATTAACAAGATTTCAACAAATCTATTGACAGCTTCTTATACATGTTAATTACTTCAGCCAAATTCAGAGGATCTATTAAATGTGTGCAAATGTTTCCAGCATAAAACCCATTTTCAATTATGTATTCAGTCACGTGATTATTTCTTTAATGCGCTGGGAACTTTTGCACAGATCTTATAATTCATTTCTTTTCAGGCACGTGCAAATGTTTCCAGCATAAAACCCATTTTCAATTCTGTATTCAGTCACGTGATTATTTCTTCAATGCGCTGGGAACTTTTGCACAGATCTTATAATTTATATTTCTTTTCAGGCACGTGCAAATATTTCCAGCATAAAATCCATTTTCAACTGTATTCAGTCACAATTTTTTTTTAACGCGCTGGGAACTTTTGCACAGAGCAAATAATTTTTGTTTCCTTGTAGACACTTGCAAATGTTTCCAGCATAAAACCCATTTTCAATTATGTATTTAGTCACAATTTTTTTTTTTTACATGCTGGGAACTTTTGCACATAGCAAATAATTTTTGTTTCCTTTCAGACGTGTGCAAATATTTCCAGCATAAAAACCCATTTTCAATAAATCCAGTCACAATATTTTTGTTACTTGCTGGGAACTTTTGCACATAGCTAATATTTTTCGTTTCTTTTTAGACATATTTCCAACATTTCCACAATTTCACTTGATTTTTTTTTATTACTGATTTTTTATACGCTGGGAACTTTTGCACACATCTAATGATTTCGATTTCCATTTAAGTGATTTGTCATATGAAATGGGCAAAACAAATGTGTGAGAGGAGGGGTGGGGATTTTTGAGAACCACTGCACTAGGGACACAAATAAAAAGACCATGAAAAACGTTTCTTTGATAATGATAATAATAATAATAATAAAAAAGAACAAAAAAAAATATATCTACCATCTTATAACATTAATAATAAAAATGGCTTTTGAGAAACGATTCGAAACTTTGAGACATACGTATTAATGGCTTGACTAGTGGACATGATGCGATGTATTCCTTCTTTCTTTCTTTCTTTCTTTCTTTTCTTTAACAAGACGCTGATTCCACTCGGGTGTAAATGCTGTTAAATCGACAGTACTGCTGCCAAGTGAAGAAATGTGATCTAAAACAAAAGGTTTTTATGTAACCCATAGGCATATGTATTTTCTTTCTTTCTTTCGTTTTTTATGTATAATATATGAGCTATTCAAAGATTTTATTTCATCATCATCAGCAAAAAAAAAAAAAAAAAAATTTTCTTTATCTTTTTTCATCATGTGTTATTTGTTTGTAATTGTTTCTTTTTTTTTTTTTTTTTTTTAATATAAGCACAGCCTGGTACGTGACGTTTAACCTTCTTTGAATTTTGGATAGGCGTTTGTCACCTTGCCGCCGGTACCTCGCCTGCGCCGCCTCTTGCGGCTTGGCGGCAACCAGTCGGCATCCGTGTGGTCTTCTTTAGCCCCATCGTCCTTCTCGCTCTCCGAGAAGGCCGAGCTGTTGTCAGAGTCTGATTCGTTAGAAGTGAACGAGTAGGCGTCCTGCGAGACGTCCTTAGATCTGAGATCATTATTGGGTGCAACGGTCTCCACCACCTTCTTGGTGTCACAGTGATTTTTAAAAAACTTTGCCACTACATTAGCGTCCTTTGGCTCCTTTTTCTCCCCTTCCTCCTCCCCTTCCTCATCATCTTCCTCCTCCCTCTCGGCCACCACTACTGCGGATGCTGCCGCTGCTGCAACTACCACCTGTTCCTGCACCTGCTCCTCCTCACCATCATCATCCTCCTCCTCCTCCTCTACAACCCTCTCTTCTTCTTCCTCCTCCTCCTCCTCTGCCTCTTCCACTCTTGCCACCATTCCTCCAGCAACCATCTCCTCCTCTTCCTCCTCCTCCTCTCTTCTACATCCTCCACCCCTTCTACCCCTTCCTCTTTCTCCTCTCCAATATGCTCTCCCTCATCACCTATCTCTTCCTCCTCCTCCTCCTCTTCTTCTAACTCCTGCTCCCTTTCATCCTCATCCTCCTCTTCTGGTTCTTCTTCTTCCTCTTCTTCTTCTTCCTCCTCCTCTTCCTCTTCCTCCTCTTCTTCTTCTTCGGCAGTATCCTTGCCATTACTGCCATTACTGTTACTCATAATAATACTGGCAGCCACATTTGTTTTGGTTCCACCAGCACCTCCTCCACCTTTGCCGTACTTCTCCTTACTACCAGACTTCCCCGTCACACAGCCATACTTTGAAGTGATGCGACGAGGGGCTGATTTGCGATGTTTCTTGTTGCCTTGGGCATCGTCCTTTTCTCCAAATTTGTCAACACTTGAATCCTTGTCTCCTTCAGAATCACGGCAACGTTCAGACAAAAAGTTAACAGCATCTTCTTCCATACTTTCTGTTGTTTCGTTCAAACCGTGCTTCACTTTCTTGTGCCGATTCAGGTTACCTAAAAAAATAAATAAAATAAAAAGAACAGTTAATTCATGGTCACTATTGATTTCAAGCAGTGAAGACTCAATTAGGTTATTTCCTATAAGTCTAACATAAACAAAGGGGAACCACTCTTGACTGATAAATTATTTATTTTCCCATTAATCTAACCCTGTCTTCTTTTTTCCTAGTAAGTAAAAAGTAAAGTCGAGGCAGCCTAATGTCGGTATCAGACAGACAGCGGGGGAGACTATCCCCTTTTCACTAGCGCTAGACAAAGGAGAGTATTTTAGCATCTAAGTTAGAGCGCAACACTTACCATCAGCTCCTCACTTTACCGCACAGATTCCTGTGCTACTCATACGCTGAGTTGGCGAGGGATGGTATCGAACCAAGAACCTTGTGATTCTAGCCGAACACTCTACCGACTGAGCTAAACCGGCCCTAAATAATTTATAAGTCAAGAGTGGTTCCCCTTTGTTGATGTTAGACTTATAGGAAATAACCCTCAATTATATGTTTGACCATCTAAAATATAATTGACATTTTTTGCACTGTTAACCTCATCTCTATTGTGATATACACAACATTAGATACATAAAATAAAACAAACTATATATAGATCAATAATACTGGACATGTATTTATTAAAACTTGTTTTAACAAACAATGTGGACTGTTTAATGTTGCATACTAAATTTCTGAGTATATATAATACAGGGTTATTCTTTATTCTATCTATCAATGATTTCGACTATAAATTAAATACTCATTGATAAACTTACATAATTCCTGAGGGTATTGTGATGTAAGAAGTGACGTAGACTGTATAAAGTTTGAGAACCACTGCTCTACAGTCATACCAGACCGACTAATTACAGTCTTTTTTTTGTGTGTGATTTGAGAGCTGCACAGATGAACAAGCAACATAGTCTAATTCAGGAAATTATGCTTTACAAGTTCAAACAGGGTCATAATGCCACAGAAGCAACCAAAAATATTTGTTGTGTGAAAGATGAAGGCACAGTTGACAGTACAGTAATCAGATGGTTCAAGAAATTTCATTCAGGTGGCAAGAACCTTGATAATCTGGCAAAGACATGTAGGCCGAAAAACAAACAAACATGGAGTCCAAGACTGTGCCCAAAACATAGAAGCAAATCTGTCCTCCACAATAGTAATTTATATTTTGTGCTGTCCCAATTGAGCATTCAGTTTGTGATCATAAAGATTATGGATACATATAGTTGATTCAGTGAGTTGTTGCAATATCACAAACACAAGTGGATCATGCCATGCTTTCTTGGTCAGCAAAACTGATACACTATATATCCCAGTTTTCTGTGCATGTGGGACAACAGAGCTTGAGAGATGGATTGGGTGGAGAGGAATTGGCCTCCAAGATCTGACATCAAATCTGATGATACCAACATTCTTGGATTCCAAGGCCAAAAGTTAGTCAAAAACAAATGTCAGATCTGACTCAATGAAAATTGTCTTTTCCAGTGTTATCCATACTTAAAAAATCCGATTTTTTTTTATATATGTGTTGTAACTTGAGTATCAGAGTTAACAGAGAAATAATAGGGAAAAGGTTTACTAAGCAAAGATACAAGGTGAATAGCGTAATTAACAATTAACAAGTCCCGTGAGATCTCATTTCTCTCTTCTGAGGTTTCATCAGACATTATTTATAGGAAAAACGGATAATTCCATTCTCATTATGTACCATTGACAATATGTTCCTGTAACATTGTAAAAGTTATCAAATCTTAATCAGATTTTCGTTAGTGCAAAAGTGCTTAAATGGAACTAAATAATTAAATTTCTAATTTAATAATAGTGAGATCTGTGTTCAAACTTTACCTGATCATTATAATCTTTCAAGGGAGATAACTACTAAATGCTAATTATAGAATATTCTCTATTTATTTGCATTCATCTATCTATCTTCTATACATATATAAAGGCAGTTGCGTGTATATGTCCAGAGGAAACTTCGAAAATAAAATAATTAATGACCAAGTAAATATATATACACATTAAATATCACCAGGGCTTGGTTTCTGAGTAAAAATAATAGAGATTTGATTTATATTTGTGAAGAGAATTAAAAAATGAAATTTAAATGATAACAGCATGTTTTGTTTGTTTTTTTCATTTAATATTTTATATAGTAGACATTAATATTTCTTTTCAGAGTAGCTGGATCAATACAAGGTCTATTTTTTTTTTTTTTCACATAGGGATTTAAATGGAGCATCCCACGAGGATTCAACTCACAATTCAGTAATAATGGATCTGCGGGACTAACTTTTAAAAAATCCCCCTCTACCCAGGCGATGCCGGGTAGCCGCTGCTAGTTATAAATATTTAAAAGTTTTATAAATAGAATGTGAATTGGCATTAAACTTAATGCTAACCAAAAGTGTTGTTTTTTAATGAGTCTTTTTTTCTTTTTTTTTTTAAATTTTTAGGGGATATTTTATTTAGTTTGTAATTTTTTTCAAAAGCTAAAAACTTAAAATACTCCTTACCTTTAAGAGTAAAGGAACTTCCACAGAAACAAACAAATGGCTTTGAGTTGTTATGCATATGCATGTGACCTTGCAAATTGTGTAATCTACCAAATTCTTTAGCTGAAAAAATAAAATTTAAAAAATTATTAACACTGGTACAAAATAAATAAAAAAAACCCAGGCAATGTAAAAATAGATTTTTGAAACATAGTGCCTGAGGGGTGGGAGTAAAAAATTCAATGTCAGCGAGTTTGTACCCTAAGTAAGTAAAATCATCAAATTCATTAAAGGATTAAAAAATAAAACAATTTGAAATGTAAACTTTAAATATGTATTAAAATAAAACAAACTATATATAGATATATAATACCAGTCATGTATTTATTAAAACTTGTTATAAAAAACAATGAGGACTGTCTAATGTTGCATGTTCAAATTTTAGTGTATTTATTCTATGTTATGCCGATTTTGGGTAATGTGGCGTAAGCAGTGACGTAATTTTTGTTACAGACAAAAAACGGAAGCGAATCTCCATTATTAATAGATTTATAAATTATCAATTATAATTAACAAATTCTCTTTATGTATATGTTGTGGATGCAGCTATACGTTATCCGCATTGGAATTGCCTTTAAAATATAAATAATAAATCAACAGAAATTTACATTATAAACATTTCTACAAAAAATTCCTGCTTATACCAGTACTGGGTCATTTATCTAACAAATTTGGAACTGAATTGAAATAAGATTTCTGAATTTTCCAGTTTTTCAGACTATAAACATAACACAGGGTTAATAGTATTTTTGAAAATTTGCTTTGAAGCATTAAGTAAAGTATATTATTATTTATATTTTAAAGGCAATTCCAATGCGTATTACGTATAGCTGCATCCACAATATATACATAGAGAGAATTTGTTAATTATAATTGAAATAATCACAACAAGCAAACTCAGCGAATACCACGTGCGACGTGTGAAACACCTTATTAGGGCTCATCAGCAGTGTATACCTACAATCTCCGCCCGACAGAGATTGAACCAGAGAACCCAGAATGCAGATTCAGAGACTAACTCTAGGCCACCGGTATTCGCCAAGTTTGCTTGTCATGATTATTTCAATTATAATTAATTATAAATTATAAAATCATTTATCTAACAAATTTGGAACTGAATTGAAATAAGATTTCTGAATTTTCCAGTTTTTCAGACTATAAACATAATACAGGGTGTTTCAGAAAATCTAATGTCATTTGAGATGTACAGGGTATTTCAGAAAAATTGATATAATTTCGTAATCTAATAACTTGACCAATTTTCATTCAAATGATCTCAAATTTTATTACACAACTCAATATTCTATGTTTAATGTTTTAATTTTTTTCTTTTCCAGTAAATGGCATTTCTATAGTAAAAAAAACCCAAAAAACATTAAACAGAATTTTTAGTCGTTTCTACACATTCTTTTAAAATCCAAGATAATTTGAACAAGATTTGGTCAAGTTATAAGATTACAAAATTGTATCAATTTTTCTGAAACATACTGTAAACAATAAAGAGTAAAGAACAAAGTTGTATTTAACTGATAGAAATTAATACCCTTCTAAAGCAGGATCTCTGATTTTAATATATCTATTTAAATAATGTGCCAACAATAAAGTCAGTAAAGAAATCTGTATCACAAATCCAAAGAAAAAAAATAAAGTCAAAAATCAATCCAATGTCAAAAGTCTAAGAGACGAATAATTAATGGAGAAAAAAAAGGGGAGGGTTAAAAATTTGACTTTCTATTGAATTAGACTTTGAATTTAAGGAGGGCATTTTGGAACTATCAGATGAATTAATCAACAGAATTTGATCTGTATATAGATATTGTATTAATAGTGATATAAGAGTTTTATAGTTTGCTTGAAGCATTGTGTGAATATTTGGTTTGTAGATTGATTTTGAAGGTTTATCACAAAGAAAAGGTAACGAGTATGTTGTTCATTTACCTGTATTTTTATTTTTTTCTATGTTTCCTTAATATTTCAGGATTAATATCCCATCTTCAAAAGACCTCAGAGCTCATAAAGGGATGTTCAGAGCTGTCCATATTAATTTGTTAGTGTGGAGGGAGTGTATGTGTTTCTGTTTTGTTTTTAATGTTTGAATGTATTAGTATTTTAACATGCAGCATCATATCGTGCTCAGAATATATATCGTTTTTAAAAATGGACGCTGAGTATAATAGTGTATATGTTCTGTGCAAATATTATTTTTATCCTAAGGTTGATACGAGAATATAGAAAAAAGGGGTGATGCCCAAGAATGCAAAACAAACATAATAATAATAATAATAATTTACAAACATCAAGCTAATATATAAACAATAAAATGAATTTAAAAAAAAAAAAAACCAGAATGAACTTACAGCAAAGGTTACATCGATATGGCTTCGATTCTGCATGAACAACCATATGCGCTTTGAGTGTCTGTGGTTGTGTAAATGTCTTAGAACAAGTCTCACATCGGAAGGCGCGTTCGGCGTTGTGAATGAGTAGGTGGCGCTGCATGTTGGCTTTCTGGTTAAAGGCTCTCCGACAAATTGGACACGTAAATGGCTGCAAGCCTGTGTGGGTAAACTGATGAGCTTTCAAATGATGCTCCTGTTAAAAAAAGAAAAATTTTTTCAAAATTATATCATTCTGAACAGTGAATGGTTGGTTGGTGGTTAGTGGATTTTAACGGCATATCAAACCATCAGGGGTTATTTCATGCCAAGAGGTTAGGAAATTATATATGTTGTATATCTATTCTTACACTTATGCAGTTTACGGTTTTAAATATATGTTAGTATCAAGCGCGTAGTGTAATGGTTAAAGTCATGGGAAATGGACTCGTCGCCCCGAGTTCTAATCCTGGATTTAGTAATTGCATTTCACTTAGCGCTAATACCCTTGAGAAAGGTATGAATCCTACTCTCCCTCCAGCTATGGATAAATAGTAGGGCAGACAGGGCTCTTTAACCTTGGTTAGGCAACCAGTCTAGGAGAGGGAAAACTCTGAATTCAAAACCGTTGAACTCCGCTTAAGAAATTGACCTTGTGTCACATCCTGCTCGTGCGGAGGGGTTGGTAAATATATATATATATGTTAGCATCAATGGGGATCATGTTGAGGGATTAGTTTTGTATGGTATTGATCAGGTTTATGTTTATAGTTTTTGGTATAATTTTATTTCCCTCAAAAAGGATAGAATGTCATCTATGGTGACATTTTCAAATAGATCTTTCATATTATTTGCATCAAAAAACTGTTTCTGGTGTGAGCAAAAATCCCACATCCTATGAGTAAGTGTTTAACAGTGCAAGGTGTTTGACATGTTTCACACTGTGGTGGTTGTTCTTATTTGAGTATAAAGGACTGTATAAGTCTTGTGCGACCAATGTTTAATCGGGACACAATAATTTGTTCCTTTCTGGACTTCCTTAAAGCTGGTCTCCAGTTTCCTAAAGTGGGTTTGATTAGAAAGAGTTTATAATAATGAAATTTATTGTGTACAGTGCTCAGGTGCACCACAACTTATCAAAGTCTCATGTCAAGTACACAGAATAATGTAGTGTCAGGAACATGAACAGTTTACAGTAATAATATGCATGTGTGCGTGTGTGCATATGTATGTGGAGAGTGGCATCAGGTATAGTGTCGGCGGACTACAGGAAGCATGGAGGCTTTGAAAGATTCAGTGCTTCGGCAGCCTACAACAGATGCGGGCAGTTTATTCCATGTCTCCGCAATTCTGAGTGTGAAAAAATGTTATTGTGGATGTTGTCTGGAAAGTGAAGTTTCTTTTATTCTAAATTCAAATTTACCCTTCAATTTTTCAACTACTATATATAATCGCGGATTGGTCACACTTTTTTTAATCCAAAATTCCACCAAAATCCGTGGTGCAACCTATCCATTCAACATTCGGATAATAATGACAACATATCAACTGATGAACAAATGAAAAGAATGTTTGAAAGTGATGACAATGAAGAGAAATTTTTAGGATTCAGTTGAAGTCAAATAATTATGCTTATGCCTAAATGATTAAACATTTTTTCTAAAGTCTTCTATATTGTTTGTAACTATTGAGTTTGATAATTATTGATTTTTTTTATTATTGAGTTAAAAGCTATGCTTTTTTACCCAGGCTCATTTTACAATTATAGTACTGAGAAATGCAACCCTTATTTCTATATGTTTGCATTATGCATCACAGTCTATGTCAAAGTGTTATTGATTTAATATTTGTAAGCAAAGTCTTGAAACAAAAAGGTGAATATTTGATAAGTTTTATGTTAGAATAGGTCATGTAACTAACTAGATTACAAAGTGACCTATCTGCAAGTCAACTGCAAATATCCACTTTGAACCGCAAATTATATAAAGACCTCTGAAACATGAACATAAATTATCTTAATAAAATATTAACTCCAGCCCAATTTTCTAAATAACTGATGGAATATAGGCTTTATTAGATGAATTTTCACTAATTCTCTATAATTAAAATCATGTGGAGGAACCTGGTGTAATGGTTACCATCGTAGGAAATGGACACCACGGGACGAGTTCAAATCTTGGATGAGGCTGTTTGTTAAAACCTTGGTTAGGCAACCAATCTGGGTAAAGGAAAACTTTGAATTCAAACCTTTTAAACTCCACTTAAGAAATTGGCCTTGTGTCACATCCTACTCATGTAGATTTGGTTTGGTTTGGGTTTTACGGCATATCAACCTCGGTGGGTTATTTAATGCCGACAAAGTTTTGAAATAAATTCATTCTTAATGGATAATCAAATTTTGTTTATAAACTCATATTTTTCTATTTAACCCATAGATGGGACCTAACAGGTACTACCACTCCGGGTCAGAGAGTGGACCAGGGAGCAATGGTGATAAAGGGGTGCTCCACATTCCCCAGACCTCCAAAACTGGAACCTCACCATCAGATAGAGTTTAACGTCATTCCCAGGACATGTAGACCCTCAGCCACCACCTTCTAGCACCCATATGATAAAAAGGGTTGGGGCTTGCCATAAGGGCAATAGGGTTGGGGCAATCATATAGTTGCTAGGGCTAGACATGACCAGCTGATTGATCGGATGGGGCCTCTCCAACCGCCCGTCTAGCCTAAGTAAGGGTCTAAGTGGAGTGTTGCAGGTCATAGACTGCTCATCCACCAAGACTCCGTCCTTAAGCATCACAGGTCGCCACCCACAGCCAACAAGTGGCCCCATTGGGGGAGTCTTACCCCTCCACAGAGATGCAGCCGGTGCATTCTAACATCCCAACCGACAGGGTGGTACTCATGTAGAGGGGTTGGTAAAATATGTATAAGTAAAATCATAAAAATATCAAATTTTCTAACAAATCAATTTACAAGACAATGAAAAATATACAAACACAAAAAAAGCATGTACAATATGCAATAATAGCTTATTAAAATTAATCAAATGTCTTTTTTGTCTGTCTCTTGTCAAATAACCAGAGGATAAACACCAAATCTAAATTTTCTATCATATTAATTGGACCCCAGAATATGCTTTAGCATACTGTTTTTAGTAAAGGATTTGTTTTACAATGTAAGTGCATTAATACTTGTGTTCCTATAAAATACAACCATTATCATCTTGCAACACCCTCTGTTAAAAATAAGACATCCCCAAAAATAAGCCTTTGTGTTATATTTTGGAGTGAAAATTAATGTAAGGCCTGTCTTTTTTGGGGGGAGACATAGTATTTTCATTTTTGTTTAATTTAGACAACAATTTATCCATTGCACCCTGTATCTATGGTCCAAACTAATATGTAACAAACATTTCTGATTTATACCACTACAGAAAAATAGCGACTGGAATACGTGCTTCTTTATGTTTCGTCTATTGTGAATTTTGTATTTCCTTGCCTTTGCCCTAAATACTGTGTAAATTTTGTGTTTAGAAACATTGTATAAAATATATAGATATAGATACTGCAATGTGTCTTATATATCACTAAGAAATAAATGTTTACATAGTATATGGTGTGAATAATTTGTATACTGGTTTTAACTTATTAATTACTTGGTGTTATTGATTCTAATATTACTGTTTTATTCTGAAACGTATTAAAAGCAATTTTATGAATTCATATATTGAAATCAATTAGAATAAAGTAAAAATAAGTGTAATCTTTTTTGTGTTCTTATTTAATTTCAAATTTAATTTAATATTTAATTTTATTAAAACTTAAATACTTAAATATCATAATTATAGTGTAATTACAACTTTGTTTTCATTTTTTTTAGTTTTTTGGTAATTTTCACCTTTAGTTGGCTAAATTCCTAGCAAATAAGGCAATTAGAGTAACCTCTCTTGACTTTCACTTTGAAACAAGCCGGTAGCTATTTTGAAAGTCTCTGTGCAAAATAAACAAATATTAGAAACTTTTTCGAAAACAATATAACTGCATGCTTTAACACAAAAATATCATAAAATGTGTTCTTAATATAAATTAAGTTCATTTCAGATAATATGCATGCACAATTTTATGCTAGGAATTTTAACAACTAAAGGTGAAAATTACCTTTTTTTATATATATATGATTAAAAGCAATTGGTAATTTGCTTGAAGCATTGTTAAGTATGTTATAATATATTAATATTTTGAAGGCCAATACAATGCGTATGAAAAATAAAAACAAAAAGATGTTATTTTTGTCTTATCGATTTCGAAGCATGAGCTTTATCATCAGAGTTTATTTTCAGAAATAATATTTCTTATGGTGTTAGGAGTTATATTATTAATGAGACATCTTTTAAGAAAGTTGATTCGGCAGCCCATTTTGGTTAAATATAACCTATTTTACAAATTTTCTGAAAATGTTTGCCGACTCTGCAAAGATTTTTTAAAATTATCTGCTTGCGAAAGGGTTAACTTCAAATATTAGTTTTAATACTTTTTAAATATATAGTGAGAATTTTCTAGATTCTTTCAACTAATTATCATATGAATTGAATAACATGCATTGGATCTCAGGTGCTATTTTTTTTCATTTCTATTTCAAATGCAAATACATCGTATTTCAGGTGCTAGTTTTTATTTTAATTCAAATGCAAGATTTTCAAATCCAAGAGGCTTATCCACCATGTTTTATTTTATTTTTGCCTTACAAAATTGTAAGTGTGATCAGATTATGGAGGGAAGGAATAAATATCTAAGGGAGGTAATTCAGTATTTGAAATATAAAATTTGTTTGGGACACTTGCTTTTTTTTTCCTTTTACAAAAAGTTGTATTTAGTTCTTATGTACAAAAGTGATTCCTTTTCAAATAGACCACATTTACCACCTGACATTTGTTTTAAAAGTAGGTATTTACCTAACCCATTCAACATGGGTAGGATGTGACACAAAGTCACAAGCTATCAAGTATCCTTGATTACTTACCTAAGTAGACAAAGTGGCCTATTATCGAGAGAGTCTATCTCCTTTTCACTACCACTAGACCAGAGAGACTGTTTTGTGTCTAAGGTGGAGAACAATGCCTACCATCTGCTCCCCACTTTACCACACAGATCCAAGCTGTGCTACTTGTGCACTGAGTTGGCGAGTGCCAGTATTGAACCCAGAACCTTGTGGTTCCTAAGAGGATCGATTACTAATAGGAAAATTGAAAATAAAAGGGGTTTCCATCTGATGATGGTGCATACCATATGAAACTTCAAGTAGCTGGCTTCTAGTGTTCATATATATATATATATATATATATATATATATATATATATATATATGAAACTTCAAGTAATGGACTTCTAGTTTTTCATAATTATAATAGCATCCAGAACTTTTTTTGCAAACTTTTCTCATTTGTATTTCTCTTTTTATTATATATATATATATATATATATAAAATCTTCATTCACAAAGCCAAGAGTAATTGGCGAGTGAAATTTCGTTCGGGTCTCAAACCCGGCCAGAGGTAGCTGCTAAAAACGGTATAACTGCACTGATGAGAGGTGATACCTCGAAACACGTGTCTGTAGTTTGCTTTTATATATATATTTTATAATGGAGATTCCGTTTCTGTTTGTAACCAAAACTACATCACAATATCCTCAGGAATTGCATATGTTTATCAATGAGTATTTAATTTATAGTTATAGTCATAATCATTAATACATAGAATAAATTTTATTTATTAACAATGTCTCTATGAAAATCCAAGTTATATTTGCCTCAAAACACCCCATGTTATAAGTACATGTGTCTTATATATCACTAAGAAATAAAGGTTTATATAATATATGGTGTGGTTAATTTACATACTGGTTTTGTTAAAACCAGGTTTAATAAATAATTACTTGGTGTTATTGATCTCTAATATATTTATTCCCCAACGTATTAAAATCAATCCTATGAATGATTTTATATAGAAACCGATTAAAATATAATTAAAATAAATGTAATCTTTTTATATGCATTCTTATTCAATTTCATTAGTCTTTCTAATTTAATATATTTCATTACATTAAAACTTAAATACTTACTCCCAGTGGAGGGAGCATCTTCTTGTTAGTTATATATTAATACTAGCTAAAGTACCCGGTCCATGACCGGACTAAAATGAAATTTGGATCACCAGGGAGAGAGAGAAAGTGGAAGACAGTAGTTAGAGAGGGGTAAGAGAAAATAATTCTTGAAACTAAAATCATTGAGAATTTGTATATTTCAGGATTTGTATTTTCTTTTTATAGTTTAAAAATTTCATATATTATACAACAAATTGAAAGTATTCGTTTGTATATTGTTTGTTATTGTTTTAAATTTTTTACATGACAACAATTCACATTTATTCTTAATTGCATGTTGAGTTTAAAAAGAAGCTGAGAATCGAAAATTTAAATTCTTTGTATTGCAATATCTATTTTTGCTAAAACCTAAGATAGTATTATAGGGACCACCAATTGATCAGTTTAGCCATCTTGAATAAAACGGAAATATTATTATTTAATTAATTGATTTTCAAGAATTTAAAAAAACTCTTATCGTAACTTGTTTTTAGCTACGTTAATTTTCAGTTGATTTAACAGTGCAAAATGAAAACATTGTTTTTCAATCATAATTTTCATTATTTCCGTAAGCTGAAAAAAAGTTAAGAATCATCAGAGTTATTTAATGTTTTTTCTTTCAAATGGAAAAAATTTTTTTCAAGAAAATATTAATTTTTTGCAAGTTTCATAGTGTTAAATATAGGGGGGGGTTAAATTTCACAGGGTAAAATTGGTGGTACCTAGTATTTTAAAAACATTGTTTAAAAACGTTTTGGTGGACCTGATTATCTGACTCCCCCCCCCCCATCTTTTTTTTTCCCTTCAGTTGATTATTATCGATTACACACCAATCTATCAGATTGAAAAAAAAAATTCTTAAAAGTTCTTTATTATTTGAGTATTCACGGGTGCTCATTTCCTCATATAAGTTTATAGTAAATTGATCCCCCATATCGGAACCCTTGAACGGAACCCAAATTATTATTTATTTTCCCATTAACTACCCCCCCCAACCCTAACCTACCCCCCCTTAGTTAAAATTAAGTTTTATTACAAAATTTATATTAATTACAAAACATCAATTTTCATAAAAGTTCAAATGTCACCTATGAAATTTCTATTTAAACATGCCAATTTTTCAGAACTGAAAAGTTGCACTATAAACTCAGCAATGTTTATTGACTTCACAATAAAGAGTAAAATCATAAAACTTAAAATTAATTTGTAAGGCAAATTCTGAGGAATATTTTTAAAGTATTTTGAATAATAATTTAAATGTTGGTTGTTAGTTGTTTTGTTTATCAACTTTTCGGGTAATTTACTAACGAATCATGTCATTTTGATAAACAAAGCGCTTACAATTTTTCGTACTTACATATATTTTTTTTTTAAATGTTCCAATAACTGGATATTGTCAGATAAACTTAAATAAATTTCGTCTTACAAATAATTGACTACTTATCTCCAGTCGCCTTCGACTAAGATAAAACACCGGATTTTGTCCATATTAGTAACCTTTGTCTTTGGTTTTTTTTATCGTGGTTTGAGAAAATAATTAGTTAACGAACAAAAGAAAAACAGTTTCTAATGAAATTCGTCAATCTTATTGTTATTTTTAACCCTCTAAAACTCTAACAATAAAAATTAAATAAATAAATTAAAGAATTAAAATCATTTATTCGAATGAAAATCTTAGTTTAATTTATACAAATATGTAACCGTACTTACGACGTAAACTGATTTTCATGATACTTTATTTACGGATTAAAAATATTTTTTTAATAATGTAACCGTAAAGCGTGCATTTGATTTTCTACAATTTTTATGCATTACAAAAATTAAAATTAAAATGTGTGTACTGTACAATTTAAGAATATGACAACTCGCTGTAAAAAATAATTTAATCTATAAAACACATACAAATTACATATTCAGAAAGACTAAGAGATTCCAAACTGCCGTATTCGTATCGTAGTATTTTTTTTTTTTTTTAACTCGCTGTAAAAAAAAATAATCTATAAAAACACATACAAATTACATATTCAGAAAACTATTTCATCTTATTACTAAAGATATAAATATTTTAAGATTAAAATCCTAAATAGGTAAGAGATTCCGATCTGACTGTATAGACTGCACTGCTTGTATCGCAATAATCATAGGCAGCGTGGCTATCAAGCCATTTTTTAATTTTTTAACTCGCTGTAAAAAATGATTCAATTAATAAAAACTCACAAATTACATATTTTGAAAGAGTATTTTCTTATCTTTCTAACGATATAAAAATTATTAAAGACTGGACCATAAATAGGCCATAAATTCGGAACTGAACGGCTTAGACTGCAAAATTAATTCATAAAATCAAAACTTCGCTGCTGTTATCGCTTTAACAAAAGCAGGCAGAGACAATATTTTATTATCAGGAGGGCTGATATACGGACAGTTCCACAAATTGGGTGATTTTGGATTAATTAATCGATTAAATCCCTTAATCAATAAAATCAATAACCAAATTTGGAATTTTTCTTAGTTAGAACGATATCAATGTGTATGCAAGATTTTGAATCTGAGTGACTCCCGTTTTTTTGTTTTATGTCGACACGTACATACCAAAATCTCTGTTTTATATTAGATTAGGCACGTGGTGTAATGATTAGTGTCATAGGAAATGGACTTGTTGATCTGAGTTCAAATCCTGGACGAGGCTGTTTGCATTTCACACATCATTAATACCTTTGGGAAAGGTATGCATCCAAGTACTCTCTCTCCAGCTATGGGTAAATAGTAGGGCAGACTGGGATCTTTAACCTCAGCTAGGTAACAAGTCTAGAAGGTTGTAGCGAGATCGAACGGCAAAACCCACAAACCTGTGATGAGCCAACAACAGTCCATCAGTCAAAGAGACACTGAGTGGCATGTTGTGTGTTTGGGCAGGAGCAGAGAAGGTGAAAGCGTGAGTGTCCTTGAGGCCGCAATTTGTAGTTTGCAAGTGTCTCGGCTAGACCTAGTATAAAAGGAGACGGTTGGACAGAGCGAGGGACGGTGGCGAAGAGCAAACACGACGGACCGTCGTATGCCCCTTACATGAGAACTTATGTCACATCCTACAAAGGTAAACTCTGAATTCAAACCTGTTAAACTCTGCTTAAAAAAAAAAAAATTTTTAACTTAAAAAAAAAAATTTTTTTTAAACTCTTAAAGCCCTGTACCACCTCATTCCACCCGACTGGAAATCACATTCATTTTCCTAATCTACCCAATATTATAGTCTTTATTTAAATATAATATTGAACATATTTAGAAGTCTTTAATTTAAGGGAAATAACAGGTAACTTTTAATGAAATAGCAATTTTTACCCATTTTTAATAAATGGTTATAAGAATTGGGCTCTGGACTTAGAAAATTTTCAACAGGATGTTAAGAGTTAAATAAAAAAAAATCGACTTTATGTTACATCCTGCTCATGCAGATGGGTTGGTTGGTATATATATATATATATATATATATATATATATATATATAAATTTTTTCTAAATTCAATTCAAAGCAAAGGTACAAACTGATTAGAAAAAAGACAGACATACAAACATTTTGTTTTTATAAACCGATGTCATCTCATCAAAATTTGATAATAGAAAAAGAAAATTCCTACCTTCATGAAGTCCATGCCACACTCTGGGCAAATATGCGGTCGTGTCCCTGAATGTGTTATCATATGATCCTTTAACTGACTGGGGTACCGAAATATTTTGGTGCACATCTTACAAGTCAAGTCCTCACGATGTTCATGTGTGGCTTGGTGTTGCCGTAACAATCTCTGACTAGTAAAATCCTCCCCGCAGTCGTGACACTTGTCACGACCGGGGACATGTTTCTCTTTATGCACACGCAATTCACTAGGGTATGCAAAGCCCCGATTACATATATCACACAGGAAAGGTTTGCTGTCGAGGTGAACAGCCTTGTGTCGTTTCAGGTGTGAGATCTGTGTGAACCCTTTGTTACAGATTTGGCATACATGGGGCTTGATGTTTTCGTGGGTGAGCATATGGGTGTTCAGATGGCTTAACTGTTTAAAATATTTGTGACAAATCATGCAGAGGTGTGGTTTAATGCCCTGGTGGTCAAGGATGTGGGTCACTAGGTTGTGTTTGGTTGTGTACGATTTTGGACACATGCAGCACTGCCACCGTTTTTGTTCACCATAAACTATGCATTGTGAATCATCAATCCGAA
Organism: Doryteuthis pealeii; assembly: GCA_023376005.1. Taxonomy (NCBI): domain Eukaryota; kingdom Metazoa; phylum Mollusca; class Cephalopoda; order Myopsida; family Loliginidae; genus Doryteuthis; species Doryteuthis pealeii. The sequence continues at coordinate 29,719,803 of CM042155.1, read as the reverse complement.
TCTCCACTTCTGTCCGATCAAACTCCTCTTTTATGTCTTTAGTTTCAACACCATCTGCGGCTTGAGGGGCTGGGGAATTGAGGCTACTCAGTGGCGGCAGTACAAACGAAGGTTTTAGTGTATAAAGGTTACCATCCTGGTTCTCGTCCTGTGACATGTCACCCTTGTCTACGCCACTTTCAGAATCACTACACTCTGACGCTTCACTATCACTACAATCTGACAATTTCCGTTTCATAGAGGCACTGGCCTCCATTGATGAGAGTGTAACGGATGTAAGGTTTCCCAACGCAAGGTCACTGTCCGTTGTGTCTGTTTTTGCTTGTTGCCCTGCGGGTGCCTTACGATTATTCATTATTGATACAGTCACAAACGTTGCATTATCCCCAACGGTTGTGGTGACAACAGCTTTAGCAGCAGAATCCATATAGACCATACCAGCTTGTTTCTGGCGAGGGCTTTTACGGGCATTACTTGCCAATGTCTCAGGAGTAAGAGTCTGAGAAAGTAAGGGAGAAAGTAACGGTTGCTGTATAGTTAATTGTGTGCCAGCAACCTGTTGCTGTTGTTCGGGTGGGAGCTCCTGTTGCTCTGGTTGTTGTAGTTGCAATTCTTGCTGCTGCTGCTGCGTTACTTGTTGCAGCTGTTGTGCAGTGAATTGTCCAAGATTATCTGTTATTTGAGCCTGTCCATCTGCTGTTATGACCGCTTGAAATTGGGTCTGCGGTTGGCCCCCCGGGGTCGCCTGTAGATGCTGTAAAAGATGTTGTGATTGTATCTGTCGGAACTGCGGCATCTGTAATTGTTCTGGAGAGAAGGTTTGGTACTGCTGCACACCGGGGGGTTGTACTTGCTGGGGTGACGGTTGCAATGTTGGCTGTGCTGCCTCAGCTTGCTGTATCGTTGTTTGTACATGTATTTGTTGCTGCTGCTGCTGCTGTTCTTGTTGTTGCTGCTGCTGCTGTTCTTGCTGCTGTTGCTGAAGAAGAAGCTGAAGATCAACTTGCTGAGTTTCGGAACTTTCCAGTCGTTTTTCTGGAGGTTCCTGCTTGACTCTGTCACTATCCTGTGGCATAAAGTCCAAACTTTCTTTACCAAGCAAATCCAACGGCAGAGGTTCCGGCGCCATTCGTTTCACGACAATGCCATCAACTGGGTGCTTTTCAAATGACATTGGCAGATCTGCAATTGCCGATTCCATTTCGGAAGGGGAGTCATGATATGGCGAACTTTCCGAACTGCCTTTTCCTTCTAACTTGCCCATCACAAAAAATTGGACCCCTTTACATTTATTAGCTGTCGACATCGTTTGCGGAGGAGGACGAGTGGTAGCAATTACAGGTGAAACCCCAGGAGTCTGCATAGAATTTTGTAAGGGGGAAAAATAAATAGGCACCATGTCTGGTTTTGCCACCGGGTTAACCTGAGTCGGTGCAATGATCACGAGGTCCTTCTTGTTCTTCTTGGCGGTCTTTGGACTGGTCACCTGGTCAGATATTATAATTTTCTGCTTGCCAGTTTTCTCTATTACCTTGTGGAGATTTCCTGAAGATATTTGTTGATTTATATGAACTGCATTTACAAACTGTTGCTGTGGTTGTTGTTGTTGTTCATGTTGTTGCTCTGAAGATAACTTGGACTTATGTTTGGAGAGGTTTTGTTCACAGATCTCGCCAACTTTGTCCATTTTTGACAGGGGTTTATTCTTCACGATATTGCCGTTTTCTCCTGAACATGACGATGACAATGGCAATGATATTCTGGCTTTTGGATGACTGTGATGCAGGGGGGAAGAGATTGATGACAAAACCAAAGTGGTGGCCGACGCCACAACCTGAGATGTGCAAGCAGTGGGTTGTTGTGTGCTTGATACTGCTTTCGTTGTGCCCGTGGAGAGGTGCTGAATCACACTCTGATGTTGCTGCTGCTGCTGAGGTTGCGTCTGTTGTTGTTGTTGCAATAGTTGTTGTTGTTGTTGTGTGCTTTGACCAGAATAATAATTAGTAAAATTAGGTGGGATCGTTTGGAAGCTGTCCACATTTGTTGGGATACTTGACAGAGGAATGTTGGTGGTGGCCACAATGTTAGTGCTGGCGTTTGACTGAATGGGAGATGAAGATGACACAGGTGATGGTAATGTGAGAGGATGCTCAACCGTTGATGTCGGTATGTTAGTGAATTGGCGTTGCAGTCCAATAGCTGGACTGCTCGATGCAGCAGACGCTACTATAGTGCTAAAACTGGGGAGGCGTTCATTCTTCTCGATGAAGGATGGTGGTCCGCATGTGTTTAATGAAGCCTGGGGAATAAAATGGATGGGGTCACTAAAGCTGTTAATGTTGGGCAGGCCAGTTGTTGTAAAGGGCTGTTTGCCTCGTGCAACGATCTGATTCACTTCCGAAGCGGAGAAATTTGCGATTGAACCGACGTTGATTCCATTGGCATACGGAGCTGACAATCGAGTCAGCTCAAACCCATTGCTGGCCTGACTGATTGTTCGTGTTGCAGAGATTTGACCCTGTGCATTGAACACTTGCTCAGCTGGGACCGTGTAGGTCTGTGCAGGCTGCATCATGTTTGGTTGTGAGGTGCTGGGCATGTTTGCAGATGGTTTTGTCACAACTGTGCACAACAAGTTGACAGTATTAAGGTCTAAACTGGGCCCCAAATTTTCCATTTCTCCATAGGAGAATTTGCATCACCTGAAATAAAGCAAAAAGAAATTGAATTAAAACATTTTTTTTTAAATAGAGATCAACAATATTTACAAATCTTATGATAATGGAGATTGTATGTTTGTCTGTCTGTAACTGAAACTATATCACTACTCAAATCACAATTCCCTTAGTTATTTACATCACTTGCTCTATGAATTTATTTTTATTTAAACCTTATTTATTAATAAAATTGTCTTACATTATTAATACTGTCGGCCTTATCTACATACTGATAACATACAATTGTATTTATATATACATCAAAATAGCAGTTTACAGTGTGAACAGGAAGGCTAATTTGCATATTGGTATTAAAAAATTGATTTTAATAAATATGTGCTTAGTATTATTGATTTCTAATTGTTTGGTTTTATCTTAAAGAATATGAGCAAAAATCTCAGGGAAAAATCTTAAAAGAAATCTATCAACAAGAAGAAATAACTGTAATTTTATTCTTTACTTCCTTTTTTAACTAAATAGTTAAATTAGGAAAATTTAGCAATGGAATACAGGAGTGATGGAAGAGTAAGTTTTAGTTGTTCTATTTTTCAATTATACCCCTCTCTGTTTCAAATCTTTTTATTTGCATTCTTTAGTTTCATTAGTCTTTCTAATTTAATATAATATTTTATTACATTAAAACTTAAATACTTGCTAGTTTACTTAATATTTACTAGGCTTAGGCATTCTGTTGTGGTGTAATGGTTAGCAAGCTAGTCTTGCAAATCCGTTACTACTTAAAAGCAAGTTCGATCCTCGTTGGATGCCCCATACTTGTGACCTTGTGTCAAATCCTACCCATGGCGAACAGGTTAAATAAAGATGGTTATTTGGTTAGTTGAATTTCATGGCATGTCAACTCTTGTTGGGTTATTTTATGCCAAAGATATTTTTGTTTTATTCATTCTTGATAGGTACTCAAATTTTTTTAAAACACATTTTTAAACTCATTTTTTTCCAAATTAACCCATAGATGGGACTCTAACAGGTAATACTACTCTGGGTCAGAGTGGACATGGGGGTAATGGTGATGAAGAGATATTCCACATTCCCCAGATATTCAGATAGAGTTTAACATGACCCTCGGCCACCGCCTTCACATATATGATAAAAAGGGTTGGGGCTTGCCGTAAGGGCAATAGGGCTGAGACAATCATATAGGTGCTAGGGCTTCACATGACCAGCCGATTGATTGGGCAGGGTCCCTCTCCCCCCCCCCCCGTTTAGCCTAAGTAAGGGCCAAAGTGGAGTGTTGCATATCATAGACTGCTCAGCCACCAAGGTTCCATCCTTAAGCACCATAGGCCGACACCCACAGCCAACAGGTGGCCACATGGTGGTGGTGGTGGGGGGGGTCTTACCTCCCTGCCGAGATGCAGTCAGTGTATTCTAAAGCCTCAGATGACAGGGCAGGCAGGCAGGCCTAGGTAAAGTTGCATGGAAGATTGCCAGTTGCCCAAGCAGCAAGTCATTGTTGTCCAAAGGAAGAGAAATACAACTTGGTACTAGTATTACCACAAGAGTTGGCAGAAAGTGCTTGAAGACAATGTTCAATTGCCTTAAGGATCCTGGTTTTGAATTCAGTGTTATCCTTCTCTTAGACTAGTTGCCCACCAAGGTTACTCTACTATATCACATAAAAATACAATTATGACTGGATAAATGCATTTTCAAATTTACAACCTTAATCAGTTAAATTTGCAATTTTTCAAGTATTTCTGAATCAATCTAAAAAATATTTATATGGTTGTAAAGAAAAGAAAATAATCTTTCTAAATATGTAATTTCCATGGGTTTTTATCCATTAAATTATTTTTTACAGCGATTTAAAACCTTATTTTCCCTCAAAAAGTTGAAAACAAAAAATATGAATTTTAGTCATTAGTTTGCATTGCAAAATCAAAGAGGATAATCTTCATCAATATTCTTGAAATTGAACACTTAATTAGCAAACACTTTGTACTATATTGTGTAGGTTGTTTTTTCCTTCTTTGACCTTCGGAATTCTCATAACTTTTGAACCACTGGAGATATTTGCATAATTCAAACAGTTCTGAACTCCATTTACAAAGCTCTATATAACTAACGTGATTAAATAACAATAACCTCAAATAAAAAAAAATCAACTGGGAATGCTATATATTGATAAACCATTGTTTTTTGTTAGTGTAGTTAGATTTTGAATTAAATGTCATTGAAATTCAAAATCCGTAGAGTTAGATGATTGACACTTGATAGCATCAAGTTGATGCCAACTTCCTGCCAGTGGGAAACAGTGAGAATGAAAGTTGAGTTTAGCTTAGTCAGTTAGATCAGAGATGTTGTGAGGCAAGCACTCACCAGTTTTGACTTTGTTGAACAGTCTGGTTATAAATAATAAAAAAAGTGATCACATAAAATACAAGTCTTGGTTGTCTCTTGTGAATTAATGGTGACTCAACATCTTAAAGTGTTGTGGACTAGCCAAACATACCTAGAGTAGAGAGTGAATGCACTGGTCCAGGACTATTTATACACAGCTGTCTGAGAGCATTGAGGTGATTACTGAGACTGCAAGGATTACGGAACATTACGCGAACCAATTACATTGAGGTCTTAGCACTCTGTTGCGAGTTACTAAATATCTGGCACACATGTAGTTTGAATGTACTAGTATACTGAATGATCCAGTATACAATGTAAAGTCAGACCCGCATCTTGAGAACAGACCAGTTAGAAGAATGTCGCAGCTAGTCAAGAATATAGTCAAGAAATAGACAAGAGAAGAAGTAAGGTACCAGCCAGCTTTCGACTACTACAAGTAAGTAAGAAAAGACATAAATATACGGGAGACATATACAAATGCCTCTTATCTCCACATAAAAAGAATAGAATGCCTCTTATTCCTCATAAGAAGAATAGAATAGAGTATATAACAATAAGATCCACAGGTTTTGAGTTTAGCTTTACTAAAAATCGCAATGGAAAAAATTTGTAGAAACCATTATCACAAATGGAGAAAATAAGAGTAAATTTACAATTTTTAAGTGGGTTGGGGGATGACTTTCTCTCCCTCTCTGGAGAATAGTTGGAGACTATAATGGACATTTGTGATAATATTCACTTGACTAGCAAGAATATGCACCCACTGGGCATAAGTATTTAAATTTTAATGTAATGAAATGTATCAAATTAGAAAGACTAACGAAATTGAATAAGAATGTATATAAAAAGATTAATTATATTTTAAGTGTTTTTTTTATATAAAATCATTCATAGGATTGATTTTAATATTTCCTGGAGAATATAACAATAATATTAGAAATTAAAAGCACCAAGTAATTATTTATTAAACCCTGTTTTGTTAAAACCTGTATGCAAATTAACCATACCATATATTATGTAAACCTTTATTTCCTAGTGATATATAACACACATTGCAGGATTTTAAACACACTAATAACATAGGCTGTTTTGAAGCAAATCTAACTCAGATTTTCATAGAGACCTTGTTAATAAAAAAAATTGGTTATTTCCTATAAGTCTAACATGATCAAAGGGGAACCACTCTTGACTGATAAATTATTTATTTTCCCATTAAACTAATCCTAAACCCAACACCATCATCTTTTTTCCTAGTAGATCAATAAATAATTTATCAGTCAAGAGTGGTTCCTTTTGATCATGTTAGACTTATAGGAAATAAACAAAAAATCTATTTATTCTATGTATTAATGATTTTGACTATATATTAGATACTCATTGATAAACTTACGCAATTCCTGAGAGTATTGTAACATAAGCAGTGATGTGGTTTCAGTTACAGAGAAACAGACACTGAATCTCAATTATAATAAGATTAAGTCATAGTTACATATCAATGGTTCTCCCACTCTATATTATTGATACATATTTGAAATAATCAAAGTTACACATAGGAAAAATAATTAGTTATTTACTAAGTTTTGCTTAGTTGTGGTACAAGGTCAGATGTATAGGGCACTCAGTGAGACTCAAACTCACTAGACTGCTAACCATTAGGTTAGCAATCTAGGCTGGTAGATCATTTTCTTATTAGTAAGATCAGATTTCCACATGATCGATAAATCTGTCTATAGCAGACTATGCCTTTCCAATGTGCCAGAGTTCAAATAACATTAAAATCTAGAAGAAAAGTTAACATAGGTTTATTACCCTTTTGATACAAAAGATATAAGATAGAGTGTTGCATAATCTATGGTAGCATAAATTATTGACAACACTGTGTAGTTAAAATGGAAAGTTACAGTCAGTTGGGGACCTTTGATCCCAGAGGCGGAAAACCCGTGAAGTCACATCAGAGCTAGTTAGCTTGTCAGTACCAGCCAAGGATGTTGAGCAAGGAAGACATTTCTTGCTTAGCTGGACTCATCACCTGCACGCGTGCGGTGTTAGATAGTAAAGAAACTTAGTTAAGTAAATAGAAGGTTTTAAAAAGAACAGTATGGCATTGTTGGTTGAAGCATGCATTAGTTAGAAGATCGGCCAACAAGAAGAAGAAAGAAAATGAATCAAGAAGAAGAGATAGAATTCAACATGGCGACTAGATATCACATGAATGGCGAGAGAAGAAAGAAGTAAGTAATGCAAATATGCATCTCATCTCTCTGATACCCTGTCTATATCTCTTTCCTCTCTCTATGAAAAGAACTGGATGATCACACGATGGCCAGAGAAGAAGAAAGAAGTAAGTAATGCAAATATGCATCTCATCTCTCTGATACCCTGTCTATCTCTCTCCCCTCTCTAGTAAGAGAACATTGTGTATATACCCACAACATGCCCATGTGGGTATGTAACAAGAGTTCAATGTGCAGCTCTTTAACAACAGTAATTAAATCTCTGTAGTAAGCCTAGCTATTACTTAACCACTACCTTGTAGCAGAGATTCAGCTTGTGCAGGTGTATTTGCAAGAAGCACTAGATCATCTGCATAGTCTGCATTTGTAATAGTCTCTGTGGGATATTGCCAGCTACTTGCCTTTTTTTTTTAGGATTCTAATAATGTTCGGAGTACGTAATCTAGGCATATTATAAATACATATAGTGCTAATGTATCTCCTTGTAGGAGTCCAGCAACAATGTCAAAGAAATCTGTCACCATCAGGTGAACGGACCATTGCTTTTGTGTCTTTGTAGAAGATCATTATAGCAGTAACAATTTCTTTTGGGAGACCATATATATAAGACCAAAAATATTTTAAAATAAAGTCTCAGTCTTTAATTAAATATATTCTTTTTTAATATCCAACATTTTGAAATGTAAATATTTACCCAACCCCTCCACCACAGGCAGGATGTGTCACAAGGTCAATTTTTAAGTGGAGTAAACCTTGGTCAAAAGTCATATTAGTACTCCCATTGAAATATAATTAAGATTGAAATAAAATGTTTAACCATTTGATAAAAAAGGCTCATAAATTTTCATTTTTAACCATGTAACTAAAATTCTGATAGTTTGTATCTAACTATGTATTTACCCAACCCCCTTGCCACAAGCAGGATGTGACACAAGGTCAATTTTTAAGTGGAATGAATCTCGTCTGAGATCAAAATTTTCGGTTATTTCCTATGACTCCAACCTAAAAAAGGGGAACCACTCTGATTGATTGATAAATTATTTATTTATTTATTGATCTACTAGGCAAAAAGAAGAAGGGTTTAGGGTTTAAAATTAGTTTAATGGGAAAATAAATAATTTTTCAGTCAATCAGAGTGGTTCTCCTTTTTTAGATTGGAGTTATAGGAAATAACCAAATTTTCTTTCTCCTAGACAGGTTGCGTAAAGAACTAAATATTGTGTCCGAATTATCAAATAACAACATTGACATCCGGAAGAATGGTTAACATAGGTTTATTACCATTTGGTACAAAAAATATAAATCAGTTAGTCCAACATGCAGCTTTTAACAACATTTAACAACAACATTAAATTAAATTTCTGTAGCAAAACTAGCTATTACTCAACCATTCCTTTGTGTAGTTCGTATTATTTATGTTTCGTTGGACGAGTCCAACTTTCTTGTCGGGGAAATATCTTCCCTTACAACACAAAATCCGGTCTGCCCTACTATTTACCAATAGCTTAGAGGAGAAAAGATGGATTCGTGCCTTTCTGAAGGGTATTAGCACAAAGTGAAATGCAAACAGCTTCATCCAAGATTTGAACTCAGATCACTGATTCCATTTCCGGTTACATAAAGCGTGCCTTGAAAAATAAACCCAGACATTCCACAGAAAAGATTACATATTGAACTGAAATTCTGAAATATATATTTACTTAGTAACATTTACCAGGCCGTCTATATAAAATTATTACAATGGAATTATGTGTCTATCTGTAACTAAAACTACATCACCACCAACATCACAATTCCCTTAGTTATTTACATTATATTCTCAATTGTTATTAAATAATCAGTTCATTGGGATTTCAGTCTCAGAAGATTATAATGTAGTTTTTGTGCCCCTGAAGTACAGCGCCTCCTGTGACTGTAAAGTCCAATGTTCGAAAAACATTCTCAACCACAGGTGTCGGATGTGAAGGCTGTCCCTGAAGATGTTGATGTGCCCAATTTGTAGCCACTGCTTTCTTCTGGGCCTCTTGGTTTCATGGTGTTGTGCCAGGGTATACTCAATTGTCATTAATTAATCAGTATTTAATCTTAATTAGCATTTTATTTATTAATGTTTCTATTAAGGTCTAGCTGAGATAGATTTGCCTCAAAACTGCCCATCTTATTAATGTGTTTAAAATCCTGCAATGTGTGTTATATATCATTAAGAAATAAATGTTTACATAGTATATGGTATGAATAATTTGCATACTGGTTTTAACAAAACCATGTTTAATAAATAATTACTTGGTGTTATTAATTTCTAATATTATTTTATTCTCAAACATATTAAAAGCAATCCTATGTATAATTTTATATTGAAATCAATTAGGATAAAGTAAAAATAAGTGTATTCTTTTTGTGTGTTGTTATTTAGTTTCATTAGTCTTTCTAATTCAGGATAATATTTAATTATATTAAAACTTAAATACTTGTGCCCAAAGGCACATATTTTTGCTAGTTGCTTTTTGTTATATTTTTACATACAGATAAAATACGGAACACTGAATGAAAATGTAAGACCAGGTTGTTGGAAATTAACAAGGTTTTATTTAACACAGGGTAGAGAATGCTTCTACCCTAAAAGTGACTCAACTAGCTCAACTGCTGTGCACGTGCATCCACTCTGTACAAACCCCAAAAATCTAGGGGGGAGTATTGTGGGGATTGTCTACCCTTGTTTGGCTGGAAGAGTTATCTTCCCTTGTGTTTAAGGTCTTGACTGCTAGGCGTCCCTGACTATTTAATCAGGGAAGCGCCAGGTTTGAATCCTCTTTTGTCTCCGGGACTCCACCAACACACATGGGTTAGACATTTAGGTCTACACCCTTCTTGTGTGAGGGCTTCACCCCCAACACATTAGTAAGTGACATTGCTTTATGGACTCTCCATAAATTCTCTAATGTACATTTATGTATCTCTTGTATACTTTCTTATTGTACCTCTATTCATTCTTCTCCACGTGTTCATATATTAAAGTCCATTGTTATCTTTAACGCCCTTGTCGGAATATTGTTTGTTCATATGTGTACCCACGTTGGGAGGCCTTTAAGCCAACCAACTATCAATAACTAACCTTAATACCTTTTGAATCTTACAGTGGAAACCCCACATGGGTTCCCATCAGCCCCCTACTGATCAAGGGGAGCAACTCTAGGTCTGAACCTAACAATTTTAAAGATAGGGCATAATTTTCATTTATTAACACCAATTATGTTATATGTTCTTATAAAAATGTTAAGAATGTATATGGTATGTTGAAACTGGATCATAAAAGGAGCCAATTTTTGATTACTATGAAGCAATCTCCCTTTAAATAAAAAGTAAAATGATACTTACAGCTATTGAAATATATTTTTTAAAAACAATGAAGTATTCTTTTGTATAGTGACTATATATAGTTATTGTCATAGGAAATGGACTTGGCGACCAGAGTTCAAATCCTGGACAAGGCTGTTAGCATTTTGCATATTGCTAATACCCTTGGGAAAGATATGAATTCAACTATTCTCCCTCCAGCTATGGGTAAATAGTAGGGCATATTGCACTTTTTAACCTTAGGCAATCAGTCTAGGAGAAGGAAAACTCTGAATTCAAACCTGTCAAACTCCGCTTAAAAATTGACCTACTCATGTGCAGAGGTTGGTATATACAGATGCTGATAGGTACACGTCCTGCATCCCTGACAGACTAAAATCTAAAAAAGCGCAGTAAAATCATATCCATTTGTCCCAGTGTTTTTCTTTTTTCTTCCCTCATCATTTCAAGCTAACTGTAAATACATTTCAATAGTTTCTTAGAAATGAATTGCACAGGATAGGTTACAAGGTAGGAATTTTAGTTGGGACCATAAATTTTCCCGGGGACTCATTCAAAGCAAATATGTGCATCCCAGGATGCACTAAATCAAAAAGATATCAGCATCACTGTATATGTATATATATATGTCTTTCCAGGGCTGGCTTGGTGAGTCATCTGAGAAAACACAAGGTTACAGTGTCAAATGCTACTGGCACTCAACTATGAAAAAAATAAATAAATGGTCTTAATTGTGCACAAGTTGACAGCCAACAAACAATATATATATATATATATATATATATATAAAAGGGTGCATTTAGCTCAGTCGGTAAAGTGTTCGGCTAAAAACCGCTAGGGTTCTAGTTCAATAACGGCCCTCGCCAACTCAGCGTATGAGTAGCACAGGGATCTGTGCGGTAAAGTAAGGAGCTGATGGTAGGTATGGTGCACACCTCGGACGCAAAAAGATAGTGAAAAGGGGATAGACTCCCTCGCTGATTGGCTGATACCGACTTTAGGCCATCCCAATGACTTTATATATACACACACACACACACACACACACATATTGATTTAAAGGGGCAGGGCTGGGTTTATTGCCCAGTGCCTGAGGCGCCCACCATGAGGGGGAATGCTGATGGGATCAACACATTTTTTGCACCCACCATCCCATGAACTTCGGCTCTTGGGTGGTCCCACATTACAAAGACCTTAAGTTATACCTGCATATGTGGGATGCGAGGTAAATACTACTGAGGATTTGCCAGGAGCGATGACCAATAGGGACAGGTGGTGAGAGATAGTCATAGAAATCTATGCTGTCAGCACGATTTGACAATGATGATTCAAAGAAAACTTGCTAATGGTCAAATTAAAAAATAAAATTTATCAAACCTCAATAATTTTTTATAATAGTCTTGCTTTCTGGTTTGGTTTGGTGTCTTTGATTAATGGCATAATCAAACTTTGTGGGTTATTTAATGCCAAAGCCATCCTTGTAGAAAAACAGTAGTGGTATTATTTAACCTAGAGCTGGGGGAATGAGGGGGTTCATACCTTTCCCAAGAGTATTAGTTCAAAAGTGAACATAATAGCAAGACTGGAGTTCAAACTCATTTACTACAATGTTCCAGTCCAGCATGTTAACCACTACGCCATGGGGACTTGCCCAAACACATTTTCTTATTAAATCAAAAATCTTGAAAATAAATAAAAATAGAAGATTGAAGTAAAGTAAACTACAAATAACATTATACAGGGTGTTTAGAAAAACTAGCAGGACCTGTGGATATACCACAGTATGATAATTTAATTATTACAATGTTTGATATGTTTACTTAAGAGCTATGCCAAATAGTTCAATACATAAAAAGTATAATAATCTTGATTTAACTCTCTCTCACTCTTTTTTCTTTCTTTCCTTCTTTTCATTATGTTCAATTGAAACAGATTAGCGTTATCACTTCCACACACTCACCCTCTCTATCTTTCTTTCTGATATTTTTCTGAGTAGCATGTCCTTTTTCTTCCCTTATAATAAAAACGCTCCATTATTTAGCCAAAGTGACGATACTAATAAGAAATAAAAATTCGCTAAAATTATTCTCTGCCATTTTTCAGCGTTTCTCGCTAAAAAGTAAACATGAATAACGGAAGCTCAATCAATTTTTTCTTTTTTTTTCATATTAAATCTACATTTTTACTGATTCAAAGTTGTAGTAAATATTTCATAGTACATGATAAACAATCGTTTATTTAATCTTTTTTTCTTTTTTTTAATTATACAGTTTTTTGGACAGTTTAAGAATTAATCACTTAGTTACACTTTTGACATTGTAATTATTACGGTGAAATAAAAATTTTTTTCTAACATTAGATTTTTAGATTTTTTTTTTTTTTTGCATTTAATATTTTAAATAAGAGACATTAATTTTTCACAGATGTTTCATGGTTGTGCACTTTTTTATTCAAAAATTAAAATTTACATAGTTATGTACTGGTGTCCGTCGTTTGTCAATGTAAACAAACATTAGGTACCACCAATTTTCCCTTTGAAATTTAACTGAAATTTAACGTAGCCAAAAACAAGTTATGACAAGAGGATTTTAAAAAAATTCTATGAAAAATCAAATAATGGTCCGATTTTCACGAAAATGATACTAATGCAGAATAGTGCGCAAGATATAATACCATTAGATTACGTATATAAATGCACTACATTTTACGGAAATACCTGAAAACTTTGAGACATTTGAGTAAGTGGGTTAGAATTAGGCTATACATAGTATAGTATATTATTTTTATCAAATTATTATAGTATAATTTGATATTCGATCAGCTACGCTTTGAATTAATAATGTTATTTTTTTAATGATTATTTATCGTTTTACATTAATTTGATTACTTTATTTTATTTTTTTTTTTTTGCTTTGAAATATCAATATGAAATTTAGCAAATCACGTCATTTATATTTTATCTAAAAATATAGTTAATCATTGAATAAAAATGTCTTACTATATCATTATGTGATGTCATTTCCTCTACTCTGACAAAAAAAAAAATTCCCTGACTTCCCACCAGGCCAGATTAAATTAAGATCTTTTTTATGTGGTGATTTTTATGGGTCATCCTGTAAGGATCGAACTCGCTATTCAGTAGTAATATATATGCAAACGATTATTAAACCATGTTTTTTTTCTCCTCTACCTGAGCTTTGCCGGGTAGCCACTGCTAGTACATATATAAAGAGCGGTTGTGTGTATATGTATGTCCGGAGGAAACTTCAAAAATAAAACAATTAACGACAAAGTAAATATATATACACATTAAATATCACCAGGATTTGGTTTTTGAGTAAAAATAATAGAGATTTGATTTATATTCGTGAAGATAATTAAAAAATAAAATTTAAATGATAACAGCATGGATTTTTTTTTTTTTCATATTTTAGATAGTAGACATTAACATTTCTTTTAAAAGTAGCTGGATCAATGCAAGGTCTATTTTTTTTACATAGGGATTTAAATGGGGCATCCACAAGGATTCAACTCATGATTGAGTAATAATGGATCTGCGGGACTAACTTTAAAAAATCCCCCTCTACCTAGGTGACGCTGGGTAGCCGCTGCTAGTACATATATAAAGGACAGTTGGTGTGTATGTATGTCCAGATGAAACTACAAAAATAAAACAATTAATGACAAAGTAAACATATATACACACACATTCACTATCACCAGAGCTTGCAATTCATGCAAAAATAATGATTTTATTTATATCTATATGTATTTAAAAATTAGGATTTTAATAGTAAGTGAAGGGAAAGTCATTGGTTGTGTTCATGATTAAAAATATAAATCAATTAAGTAAGACTAAAACAATCAATGGATCTGCGAGACTAACTTTTTATTATCCCCCCCCTCTACCCAGGCAATGTTGGGTAGCCGATTCTAGTTCTAATTAAAGCAATATTTCATACTTTTGTTAGAATACTGAGGGTTTCCCATCATGGTGTAATGGTTAGCAAGTCAGTCTCATGGATCCATTACTACTGAATAACGAGTTTGATCCTTACTGGATGCCCCATATTTGCAACTTTGTGCCCCATCCTATTAATGTCAAATGGTTAGGGTAAATACTTACTCATTTGATCATTTTTTTTAAAGAATAAAATAAAAAACACAAAAAAAAAAATTATATCTCTTACCTTTTTGTCGCTATCCATGCAATGTTCCTGAAAATTAAAAAAAAAAAAACAAGTATAATTATTTGTAACACATTAAACATATAAATATAAATGCACATTTCAGATTCTGTATCAATCACTTTTTTAAATTTATGTCATATAATTAAAACTTTAAACCTATACACTCAATGTTTTGAGCTGAGTGATATTTTACTATACACTATAAGCCTGATAATATTTCAGAGAGATGATATCAAATATCTATATTGAATGGAGATTCGGTGTCTGTCTGTCTGTAACTATGTCACTGCTAACATAACAATACCCTCAGGAATTATATAAGTTTATCAATGAATATCTAATTTATAGTCAAAATCATTAATACATAAAATAAAGAACAACCCAGTATTATATATACTCAGAAATTAAGTATGCAACATTAAATGGTCCACATTGTTTTTTGAAACAAATTTTAATAAATACATGCCCGGTATTGTTGATTTATCCATAGTTTGTTTTATTTTAATATATATCTAAAGTTATCTAATATACAGAGTTTTACAAAAAAAATTATTTACAAACAAGAAATAACCTTCTTCTATATTAAATTTTATATCTTATTTTAGCTTCAGTGAGATCATGTCATACATTAATATTAAAAGGTATGCATTCAACTATTCTCCCTCCAGCTAGAAATGAATAATAGGGCAGACTGGGATCTTTAACCTTGACATGGCAACCAGTCTAGGAGAAGGAAAACTCTGAATTTAAACCTGTTAAACTCCACTTAAGAAATTGGCTATATGTCACATCCTATTCCTGGATAAATAATTTGTTATAAAATACAATTTTTTTTTACTTAAAAGATAACTGCTTGGTATGACTATTTTAAAAGAAACTGGTCTACACCAAAAGTGAATTTTAAACTTTGAATATAGTTTTATATAACAGATAGGCATAGCCTATCATTTATAGCAGGTAATGTTAAGTAATTTAGAATATTAATAAATAATTAAATTAATCTATAATATATATATATTTACCAACCCCTCTGCACAAGTAGGATGCGACACAAGGTCAATTTCTTAAGCGGATTTTAACAGGTTTGAATTCAGAGATTTCCTTCTCTTAAACTGGTTGCCTAACCGAGATCTGCCCTACTATTTACCCATAGCTGGAGGGAGAATAGTTGGATTTCCCAATAGTCTTAGTGGCCCCATTGGGGGTGGGGTTCTTACCCCTCTGCAGAGATGCAGTTAGCATATTCTAGAGCCCAAGCCAACAGGGTGGTTCTATTTCGAAAGGAGTGAAGGATTTTAATTGGTATTTCATAATTATCTGTCATATCAAGGATTAGGATGATTTCAAAAGGATATAGCATTGCAAATCCAATAAAACTATAATTCATTTGCAAAAATAAAATTGCAATACCTTCTAAGTAAAAATTACTGTGCATAAATACAAGGTGTTTCAGAAAAATAGATATTATTTCATTTTGAAATGGCTGCTATCATTTCCGATACAACTACATAGTCTAGGCAAATAAAACCAATGTAGTGTTGTGGCTTAGACCAGCATCTGGCTGGCTTGTAGATGCAGATTCTAAAATCATCGCCTGTGGCTGTACACAGAATCAGATGAAATGGCCAAATTCATCTAAAAAACACACAAGAAAAAAAAATATCCGACATGAAATTAAAGTGAATATAATTTTATTGTTACCAACAGCTCTGAGTAAAAACAAATTTAGGATAGAGAGATGGACAGTGAATTGTCTCAGCAGAAACCTTTGCTAGCCTGAATGCTTGTTGACTGTCTGATTACTGGATGAAAACGTGTGTTGCTTTTATATGGGTTTCATCCTCTTTGTCTTGTCAGATGTTAAAAGTCAAGGATAGGTTCCACATTCTGGTGTCAGCAAAGTTCACTAGACTCAAGTGCTGATGTCGATGCCTCATATATCATTACACTAAATAGGCTTAATTAATAATAAGTTTTGTTCATCAAAATTTGAATTAGAAATTCAAACGTATTTAGATTTCATAAACAATTTCACAAATTTTCAATATGTGCACTGCCTGTGGTTGGGTGGTTGGATTCTTATGGCATGTCAACCCTTGTTGGGTTATTTTATGCCAAAGATGTCCTGTTTTATTCACTCCTGATGGTTATTCTAAATGTTTCTTTTAAATTCAATTTTTCAAACTCATTTTTTCTATTTAACCCATAGATGGTCCCTAAAAGGTACTACCACTCCGGGTCAGAGTGGACCTGGGAGTAATGGCAAGGAAGGGGACACTCCACACTCCCCAGAGCTTCAGAATCGGAACTTCACCCACACCGCCTGTGAGATGGCACCCATGCGGCCATTTCAAAATGAAATTATATCAATTTTTCTGAAATACCCTGTATATCGCAGGGGTGTACTTACTTTTAGACTACTACATGTTCATATTTTTTGCTACATAGTTTCTATGATGTACAGTTTGGTAGTAAAAAAATACTAATAATATAAATTTTGATTGCAAGTTCTATCTTTAATTCAAAAGAAAATTAACTTTTTTATAAATGAAATTATTTGATTTACAGGTGATAGTGTATATATGGGGCAATAAACAGTGAAAGCATTATAAAAAAAAAATCACTTTTGTTAATTCTTTTTAATCTCTTCTTATGAAGACACTTTAAATAAAATCCGCTAATCATGATGGTAAATCTATACATATATAAAGGGCAGTTGTGTGTATATGTATGTCGAGAGGAAACTTCGAAAATAAAACAATTAACAACAAAATAAATATATATACACATTAAATATCACCAGGGCTTGGCTTTTGAGCAAAATTAATAAAGATTTGATTTATATTTCTGAAAATACTTAGAGAATAAAAATTAAATAGTAACAGCATGGAATTTTTTGTTGCATCGACTATTTTAAATAGGAGACATTTTTTTTTTTCAGAGTGTCTGTGTACTTTTATTTTCTAACGCCCCACCAAGCCGAATCAACACAAAATCTTCTTTTTTTTTTTTTAACGTAGGGATGTTAATGGGGCATCCTGCGAGGATCTAACTCACGATTCAGTAATAATGGATCTGCGAGACTAAATTTTTTTGCACCCCCACTTTCTACCCAGGTGACGCCAAGTAGCCACTTCTAGTTTAGTATAACAGCATTCATAAATCTAGGGCCGCTACGCACTACTCCAAACCAGGGCTGTGGAGTTGGAGTCAGAAGCAATTAAGGGATCACTGAAGTTGGAATCAAAATAATTTTACTAACTCCAACTCCAGTTGAATTTACACTTTATATGGCCCTAGTTTAGTCTGTAAAGTTATTCAGTGCACACACCTTATAAATAGATTATAAAAATCATGGTTTTATATTTATGAATTGTAATCACTTAGTTACATAAAGAGGAGTCAGAGGTGCCAATAATAGAGGAGTTGGAGTTTTGAGTTCCGACTCTACAGGACTGCCCTAAACCCCTTCCAACAGGGCAGAGAGGAGCCTGCTTGGAGGACCCCGGAAGGGTGGTTTCATACATTTTCTATGAATACTACTTTATGAAAATTGATATATAGTAGAGTAGGGACCCCGTATCATAGATTCAGGGGGAAATCTCCGACTGCCCGTCTAGTCTAAGTTAAAGTGGAGTATTGCATGTTATAGACTGCTCAGCCACAAGGATTCCTTCCTTAAGCATTACAGGTTGCCACCCACAGCCAACAAGTACCCCTATTGGGTGGAGATGGGGTCTTTCTTACCCTTCTGCACAGGTGCAGTCAGTGTATTCTACAGCCCAAGCTGACATTCCTACATTGTTTGTACTCCTGCTCGTCGTTTGGCTGGAGATAGAGTGTCTTCCTTTCTATAAGTTTTCTATCAACACAAAACATTTTTGTTTAGTGGTTCTAGTTTTGAAACCACCCTGTTGGCTGGGGCTGTAGAATGCACCAACTGCACCTCTATAAAGGGGTAAGAACCCCACCCACCCACCAACGGAACCGCCTGTTGGCCATGGGTGGTGACCTGTGATGCTTAAAGATGGAGTCCTGGTGGGTGGAACACTCCACTTTGGCCCTTACTTAGGCTAGATGAGCAGTCAAAGCCCTAGCACCTATATGATTGTTCCAACCTTATTGCCCTTATGGCAACTCCTAACCCTTTTTATCATATAATGGACATTTGTGATAATATTAACTTGATCATGTCATAGTTACATATCAATGGCCGCTGTTATAACACCCAACATACTTGAAAGAAATGAGGCATGACAGATATAACAAGTTACTAAATCATTTCATGTACCAACAGGATTAGTAGTCTATTTGTTATGCCTCCTTGGATATCTCTTCTTTTTTTTTTACTAGCCTCTCACATCAACCTTATTATTTCTGACAAAAATAGAGGAGTGTATTGTGAACACAGGAAATGAAATCTGTCTATGAATAAACTATACCTTTTCAAAACTGGTTTGTTTGTTTTGTTTTATGGCATATCAACCTCAGTGGATCATTTATGTCAGTAAAGTTTTGAAAAAATTTGTAGCGATAGTTTGAAAAGACATTTTTTAAACTCCTTTTTCTTGTAAACAAATTATCTATTTAACCCATAGATGGGACCCTAACAGGTACTCCCCCTATGGGTTAGAGTGGACCTGTGAGCAATGGTAATGAAGGGATTCTCCAAATTCCCAGACCTCAAGAACTGGAACCTCACCATCAGATAGAGTTTGTCATTCCCAGGACATGAAGACCCTCAGCCACCACCTTCTAGCATATATATGATAAAAAGGGTTAGGAGTTGCCATAAGGGCAATAGGGTTGGAACAATCATATAGGTGCTAGGGCTTGACATGGCTTCTTCGACTGCCCATCTAGCCTAAGTAAGGGCCAAAGTGGAGTGTTCCACCCACCAGGATTCCATCTTTAAGCATCACAGGTTGCCACCCATGGCCAACAGGCGGTTCCGTTGGGGGGGTTGTTCTTACCCCTCTATAGAGATACAGTTGGTGCATTCAACAGCCCCAGCCAACATGGCGGTTTCAAAACTAGAACCAGTAAACAAGAATGTTATGTTGATAGAAAACTTATAAAAAGGAAGACACTCTATCTCAACCGCAATGACAAGCAGGAGTACAAACAATGTAGGAATTTTGTTTTTCTTAATTTTAACAGGTCAGAATTAACTAGAACAAATTATTTAGGATGCGTTACAATAGTTCAGTAAGCCAAGCAAGCAGAGCATTACTTGTGTTTCTCACTGGGTGCCCTAGATTTCCAGTGTGTTGCCACTGAGCTAAACTTAGTGTAAATACTACATTGTCATGGTATGATAGATTGTTTTTTTTCCAAATTATATATATATATTATATATATATGAATGATATGTTTAAGAAATAAGTAGTAAAGTCAGCAGAGTGGCCTATTGTCAGTATCAGCCAGACAACAAGGGAGTTGATCCTTTTTTTGTTAGCGCTAGACCAAGGAGATTGTTTTGCTGACGGTGGAACGCCACACCTACCGTCAGCTCCCCACTTTACTGCACAGATCAGATTACCCAAGCTGTGCTACTCGTGCACTGGGAAAAGATATGAATCCAATTATTCTCCTTCCAGCTATGGGTAAATAGCAGGTCAGACTAGGCTCTTTAACCTTGGTATGGAAACCAGTCTAGAAGGGAAACTGAATTCAAATCAGTTGTAGACTTGGAGAGGGATGCGCTCTGCCAGGCTATTCCTGCCAAAGACATGCTAAATGAGTAGCATCTCCCCCACAATCAAACCCAGATACGGGTCCAGTGATAACAATGATATACTTATGTACAGATCAAATTTTGACAATCTAATTTTTAGGCAACAATTACACAAAAGTTATAATTTTCTAAGGTTGGTTGGTTGGATTTTATGGCATGTCAACCTTTGTTGGGTTATTTTATGCCAAAGACCTTTTGTTTTATTTATTCTTGATGGGTATTCAACATTTTTTCAAACTCAATTATTTTTTCTATTTAATCCATAGATGGGACCCTAACAGGTACTGCCACTCTGGGTCAGAGGGAAACTGGGAGTAATAGTGACGAAGGGGTACTCTACATTCCTCAGAGCTACAGAATTGGAACTTCACCATCAGATTGAGTTTATCGTCTTACTCAGGACATTAAGACCTTCAACCACCACCTTCTAGCACATATATGATAAAAAGCATTGGGGTTTGATATAAAGGTAATAGGGTTGGGACAATCATATAGGTGCTGGAGCTTGACATGAACAGCCAATTGATCAGAGGGTGTCTCTCCAACCGCTCATCTAAGGCCAAAGTGGAATGTTGAGCATCATGGACTGCTCAGCCACTAGGCTTCCGTCCCTAAGTATTATGGGTCGCCATCCATGGCCAACAGGTGGCCACACGGTGAGTAGGGGGTGGTGTCATACTCCTCTGCAGTGGTGCAGTTGGTGTATTCTAAAGCTGCAGCTGACAGGGCTTTGTTAATAAAAAGGTTAAAGTAGCTATAGACATTTTTGTATTATACACGACTCAATAAGTTTCCTTTATAAACGACAGTACAAAAGATAAGGCACTATTGTAGGATCTTAAATTACCTTTGGTGATCATGAGAATTATCCTGCATTATTCTGCATTAAAATGTGTATATATTGTTGAAATTCTCGTCTAGTCGCTGTCACGCTTCTGAAATTTGCTGAGCACTGTGTCACATTTTTCTCTTTCTTCTCAGACATCTTTTCCTTTCCTGTGGCATCTCCTTTACAGGCAAAAGCACAAAATAGTTTACAAAAAAAGGCTCACTTCTTGCAATGACTTTAAATATCAACAAAGTATATCACTGACAAAGATAATAAAAAATAAATATAGAGTAGTATTCTTTGCTCTAGTTCTTAATCCCTATTTTTGGGGGCCCTACAAAAAAAAGAAAAAAAAAAACAACTCCCAATATAATAATTCTTAACTCTTAACATCATGTTGAGAATTTTTTAAGTCCAGAGTCCAATTCCTAAAAGGATATATCTAAAAATGGCCTTTACATTTAAAGTTACCTGTTATTTCCCATAAATCAAAGATTTCTAAATATGTTTGATATTACATTTAAACAAAGCTATCATTTGGGGTAGATTAGGAAAATAAATGTGACTTCCGGATGGGTGGAATGAGGTAGTATAGGACATTAAGAGTTAAACACATTGTTGTAAGGAAAAATATTTCCTCTACAAGATATTTGAACTTGCAATATAAAATTACACATAGGATTGCTTTTAATACGTTTGAGAATAAAGCAATAATATTAGAAATCAATAATACCAAATAATTATTTATTAAACTTATTTTGTTAAAACTGGTATGCAAATTATTCCTATCATATACTGTGTAACCATACATTGCTTAATAATATATAACACACATTGATAATATGGGTTGTTTTGAGGAAAATCTATCTTAGCTAGACCTTACTAGGCATTGTTAATAAATAAGATGCTAATTAAGATTAGATACAGATTATTTAATAATTATTAAAACACATTGTTGTAAGGAAAAATACTTCCTCTACAAGATATTTGAACTCGTCCAACAGAACACATATAAAGATACGAATACACAAGGTTATTCATAGTCGAGTTTTCATAGTCGAGTTACTACTAATCGAGTTCCTAGTCAGACTGTTGGACAAACTGCACATTGACTCTTATTTATATTCCTGTAGAAAAAGTAATAAACCTTTTCCAGTATTTTCAATGTTGTTAATTGATTAATTCAGATGCAATACACATGAACATTTATATTGAATATAAAAAGAGATGTATCTATAATGGACACAGTTCAAGCTTAGTTATTGCCACTTGATTACAAACTTAAGTTGTTACAGGTATAAAATATATAGTAAAGTCATCGGGGCAGCCTAACGTCAGTATCAGCCAGACAGCGAGGGAGTCTATCCCCTTTTCAATAGTGCTAGACCAAGGAGATTATTTTAGCATCTGAGATGGAGCGCCACACTTACCATCAGCTCCTCACTTTACCGCACAGTATCGAACCAAGAACCTTGTGATTCCTAGCCGAACACTCTTCCGACTGAGCTAAACCGGCCCCTATAAAATATATAATATGTTTGGAAATTTTGTTTTCCAATCTTATTGTAATGGAGATTATGTGTGTGTCTGTAACCGAAACTATGTCACCACCAATGTCACAATTCCTTTAGTTATTTACATTATATTATAATGTTTATTAAATAATCCTTATCTAATTTTGGGGCGGGCAGAGGATTACCTTTTCAGCATAAAAGCAGACTGCTGTGAAAATTTCAAATAAAATTGACAAAGCTTCGCATAATACCGAGGCAAAATATCATTTAAATTTAGTTGTTGTGTTGTTTTATCCACTTTTTCTTCTATTTTCAACCACATTGTGTCAGATTTACTCAATCCTCATAAATACATATATATATATAAAGTTTGTTTCTTTATAGTATCATTGAAG
Organism: Doryteuthis pealeii; assembly: GCA_023376005.1. Classification (NCBI taxonomy): domain Eukaryota; kingdom Metazoa; phylum Mollusca; class Cephalopoda; order Myopsida; family Loliginidae; genus Doryteuthis; species Doryteuthis pealeii. The sequence continues at coordinate 29,696,469 of CM042155.1, read as the reverse complement.
CATTGTGTGTATGTGTAATATAAAGATTTTGAAGGCAATTTACAATGCAATATGTGTTGAATTTATTTAACTTTTGTTTTTTTGTTTTTTGAAAAAAAAAAAAAAAAAAAAAAAAGTTAAATAAATTCAACACATATTGCATTGTAAATTGCCTTCAAAATCTTTATATTATATATATATATATATATATATATACATACATACACACACACACACAACTGCCCTTTATTTATTTATTTATATATATATATATATATATATATAGATAGATAGATATATATATAGATAGATAGATAGATAGATAGATAGATAACAATCAATGGGAATAAATATATTGTTCATAATCCTAGTCAATCAAAAGAAGCAACCATTTTTTTATTATAACCATTAAAATACGAAAAAAGGATAAATTAGCTTCAGAAATAAATATGACAGTAAAAAACTGGTTGATTTTGTAAATTATTTTATGCTTTTTGATGATAAGAAATCTTAGATAAAGACTTGCTCACCAACTATGAATTACCTACAAGATAAAGTTACTTTTCATCATTTATAATTGAAGATTGTTTTATCAATATACCCACAGATTACCTGTAATCCATGATTATGTAGGAATAGATCAGCACTTTTGCTCAGCATCAATGCAGTAATTACGCACTCTGCCTAATTTCATATTTCTAAGCTAATCTTAACCATTTTCAAGCATATCTTATTATAATGGAGATTTAGTGTTTGTCTGTAACTAAATCTGTCACTGCTTACATCACAATACCCTCAGGAATTGCATAAGTTTATCAATGAGTATTTAATTTAGATTTAAAATTATTAATACATTGAATAAATCTTATTTATTAACGATGTCTCTATGAAAATTGAGTTAGATTTACCTCAAAACAGCCAATGTCATTAGTGCATTTAAAATACTGCAATGTGTCTTATTGGAACCTTTATCTTATTGGAATTCATTGGAACCTTTTGCTAGTTTTAAATTAAATGGAAAGGAGATACTGACCAATGCATGTTTGTACTGATTCCATTAACCTAAGGAACCAGTACATAATCTTATTATTATAATGGAGATTTGGTGTCTGTAACCAAAACTATGTCACTATTTACGTCACAATACCACAGGAATTGTGAAAGTTTATCAATGAGTTTTTAATTTTTTGTCAATATCATTAGTACATAGAATAAATCTTATTTATTAACAATGTCTATGAAAATCTGAGTTAGATTTGCCTCAAAATAGCCCATATTATTAGTGCATTTAAAATCCTGCAACGTGTCTTATATATCACTAAGAAATAGACGTTTACATAATATATGGTGTGGTTAATTTGCATATTGGTTTTAACAAAACTGGTTTTAATAAATAATTACTTGGTGTTAATAGATCTCTAATATTATTGTTTTATTCTCCAACATATTAAAATCAATCCTATGAATGAATTTATATAGAAACCAATTAAAATATAATTAAAATAAGTGTAACCTTTTTATATGCAATCTTATTTAATTTTGTTAATCTTTCTAATCTATTTCATCACATTAAAACTTAAATACTTACGCCCAGAGGGCGCATATTTCTGCAACTATCAGTAATAAACAAAATCGTGGGGAAAAAAAAAAAGTCACCCTGTTCATTATTATATATCACAATACAACCTGTAAATCCATTGGACTCTTGCAACAACAGTTCGGTTTTACTCAGGGAGTAGAGTACCCGCGTGGGAATCACAAGGTTTTGGATTCAATACTGGTTCCTGCCAGCTCAGCACATGAGTATAACAACTTGTATAATCTGATCTGTGCAGTAAAGTGGGGAGTTAATGGTAGGTGTGGCACTCCACCTCAGAAGCAAAAACAATCTCTCTGGCCTAGCACCAGCAGAAAGGAGATAGACTCCCTCGTTGTCCGGATGATACTGACTAAAAGCCATGCAGCCAACCTTGAACTTTTGATTTAAGAATGAGTGAAGAATTTTAATTAGCATTTCATTGTCATCTCTGAATTTGGAGGATTCAAAAATTATGTTTAATATCAATACAAACTTCATAAATTTATAATTTTAGTTACTGATTCTACTAGAAACTGGTTTAGCATAGGAAATGGAATCAGCAACCTGAGATCAAATCCTGAATGAAGCTGTTTGCATTTCACTTCATGATAATAACCTTGAGAAAGGCATGAATCTATCTGATCTCCCCCCAGCTATAGGTAAATAGCAGGGCTGTTGAGTTGGAATCATGGAGGCAGAAGCAATTAAAGGGTCACTGGAATCGGGGTCAGTAAAACGATCCCGACTCCAACTGTAGTTGAATTTACACTATACCTAGATTAGACTGTAAGGTTATACAGTGCACACTCCTTATAAATAGATTATAAACAAATCATGGTTTTTATATTCATTTGTAGACCATAATCATTTGATTATATAAAGATGAGATACCAAAAATAGAGGAGACAGAGTCAAAGGTTTTGTGTTCGGACTCCCCAGCCCTAGTAAATAGTAGGACAGACTGGATTCTTTAGCCTTGGTAAGGCAACCAGTCTAGAAAGAAAACCCTGGATTCTAACCAGGTTTACTACACCTAAAAGAAAAATTGATCATGTGTCCATAGAAGAGGGAGTTAGGTAAATACATAGAAACATAAGAATTTTAGTAATATAGAGATAAACTAACCTATCTAAGTCTTACTGACAAAAAATATTTCAGCAACACTGATACACACATATCTACATGGGTAGATATGTATGCAAATACACAAAACTTGTCCTTCAGACAAATATATATATATATATATATACACGCACACATTTGCTGTTAGGTATGCGTCCTGCATCCCTGATGCACAAAAATCTAAAAGGACGCAGTAAAATCATATCTATGAGTCCCAGTGTTCTTTTTTCTTCTCTCACCATTTCAAGTTAACTGCAACAAATACATTTCAATAGTTTCTGAAAAATAAATTACACAGGATAGGGTACAAGGTAGGAGTTATTTAGCTTTAGTTGGGACCCATAAATTTTCCCAGAGACTCATTCAAAGCAAATATGTGAGTCCCAGGATGCACTAAATCTAAAAGCTATCAGCATCACTGTGTATATATATATAATTAATTAATTTTCAAAATTAGGTACAACTTCAATTAAGCACATATTCTCCCAAAAATTGGCGGTTAAAAAAAAGCCATATCAAAACACATCGTTTGTGTATTTACTTCTCTCTCTCATATATATATATATATATATATATATATATATATATATATAGAGAGAGAGAGAGAGAGAGAGAGGATTTGATTTGAAACCTGCTTAGGGGAGAAACTGTCAGTTACCAAGTGCCATTGAGTTTGTGTCTTTGCTACCCAAACTTAGATATACATACTCTATCAATGATATTGCGCAAACTATATATATATATATATATATATATATATACATATGAGTTGTAAGGGTTACATGTATGCTTCGCATATTTGTGTTATAAAAATAAAAATACTGGGGAGGGGAATTAAGCATGAAGGTAGGTATTTAAATAGACTAATATTTTTTAAAAATACTTAGTTCAGTATCATGTACAGGACAAATTGGTAAGTCAACAGTATTTCTTAAATATTAATCTATTTGGATACCTACATTAATTTTTAAAAACAGTATCTTTATTATATATATATATATATATATATATAAGGTATCCAAATGACTGGTAGTAAGGGATGATTCCAGCCGGGATCCTCAAAATCTCAGTGTATAACCATACTGTATGCTCCAGTAGGTGCAAACATATATTCATACAAGGATTTTTATGAATCCCTAGAGAGAGTTCAATGTATAATAATCAATAAATTAGATTAAATACAGAGTAATATTTAATTTTCAAAGAAAGAAAAAACTTAAACCGTCATTCCATAATAAATTCATCTTGGAATGCCAGTTTGTTAAGTTTTTCTTTCTTTGAAAATTATGTATGTATATATATATATATATATATATTTAAAATAAAAACACTTGTAGGTCATCAATATTATATTCTAAATTTTTTTTTTTTTTTTTTTTTTTTTTTAAATGGTACTAATGCTTTGAATAAGCATGAAAAAATCTAAAAGAATTTCTTGTCAGCTAATCTAATATGAACAACCTAATTTTCTTTTTTTCAAAGTTACTTTCATCCTTTGTTTTAAAATTGTCAGATGGGCAAAGTTTTATGAATTGAACAATTGTTGTCCTAAACACACATTTTGTCTGTTCATTTATATTGTTCAGAACAAATGTTCAGAGTCTGGAGAGAGAAAAAGAGAGAGAGAGAAAGAGAGAGAAGAGAGAGAGAGAGAAAGAAAGAGAAAGAGAGAGAAAGAAAGAGAAAGAGAGAAAGAAAGAGAGAAGAAAGAGAAAGAGAAAGAGAAAGAGAGGGGGGGCAATACTAATATAAGTAGCATACTCAGTGCAGGATGACAAAGATAATTTGATGTGGTTTGCAGCATGGTTACAAATTCACCTGTCGTTAGTGCCAACAGTTTCATTTAAAATTCTACACTAGATAACCTGTAAACCCATTGGGTTCCCATTGTAACAGCAATCCATGATGATACTAATACTTCTATTTAGGAAGGAGTAAAGGATCCTGATTAGTATTTCATAGATAACATCTGTCCATGATTATATTGATGCTTCTATTTATGAAAGAGTGAAAGGTTCTGATGAGCATTTCATAGTTAACAGCTGTCCATGTTGATATTGATACTTCTATTCAGGAAGGGGTAAAAGATTCTTATTAGCATTTCCATTAACAGTGGTTCCTGATGATATTAATGCTTCTATTTAGGTTTGGTTTGTTGGTTTTTACGGCATGTCAACCCTTGTTGGGTCATTTTATGCCAAAGGCGTTTTGTTTTATTCATGCTTGATGGGTATTTAATTTTTCTTTTTAAACTCAATTTTTTTTTACATTTTTCAAAACTCATTTCTTTCAATTTAATCCATAGATGAGACCCTAACAGTTACTATCACTCTGGGTCAGAGTGGACCTGGGAGTAATGACGATGAAGGAGTACTCCATACTTATCAATTTAAACATTTTTTTTTTTTCTAGATTTTTAGTCCAAACTAAGTAATGAGGCTATGGAATTATATCCTATCTCAAACTATCAAGAAATACCTATAAACTATAAATTAGTAAATGTTGAATTAGTAGAAATTAGTTAAAGTTATTATGAATTAGTAATATTTAATCAAATGTGAATAACTATTTTATTGAGACAATTTGTTAATTTTTTTTTTCTTTTGAAGCTTGGAAATTTAAATTCTGTACAAATAGTTATGCTTTGCAGCAATATGGCTTCCTGCTAATAATTGTTTATGATTACAAAAAAAAAAAAAAAAAAAAAAAAAACTTAATATAAGACACTTTTTCCCTATAAGGAACAAAATTTTGTTTTGTTAAAACCCTCTCCTGGATCCAATATGTATATAAAACGGGCTGGTTTAGCTCAGTCAGTAGAGCGTCCGGCTAGGAATCACAAGGTTCCTGGTTCAATATCAGCCCTCGCCAACTCAACGTATCAGTAGCACAGGGATCTGTGCGGTAAAGTGAGGAGCTGATGGTAGGTGTGGTGCTCCAACTCAGATACTAAAATAATCTCCTTGGTCTAGTACTAGTGAAAAGGGATTAGACTCCCTCAATGTATGACTCCTACCGACATTAGGCCGCCCTGATGACTTTACTTACTTATTTATAGAAGATAAATAAAGAAACTCTTCATCTATGTATCTATATCTATCTATAAATATACAAAGGGCAGTTGGTGTGTATGTATGTATGTCTGGATAAAACTACAAAAATAAAACAATTAACAACAAAGTAAATATATATATACACATTAAATATCACCGGTTCTTTCTTTTTGTGCAAAATTATAAAGATTTGATTTATATTCGAAGATATTTAAAAATTAAAATAAACATAGAAAATAGCATTGAAATTCTACTGAAAAATGTCCAGCATTTATAAATCTCAAAAGTAAACCAATCAATAAACTGGAAGGGGGGCTCTACCCAGACTATGCTGGGTAGCTGCTTCTAGTTACAAATATAGATTTTACAGTCTAAGTTCTCAGGAACAAACTTTCAATTTAAAAATTGAAATGACAAATTCTAAGGTTAAAGTTAAGAAGCTCTATTAATAGATTTAGTTTCTTTGTTTAATGGTATATCAATCTTTGAGGGTGATTTAATGCCAAAGCCTTCCTTGTGAAAGAAAGGGAAGAAAAAGGAAATGCTACACAGAAAAAATATACAAAAGAAAGAGTAGGAAGGAGAAAGATAGAGAGGAGGTGAGCACATGGAAGCGATAACGCTAATCTGTTTCAACTGAACATAATGAAAAGATGAAAAGAAAGAAAGAAAGAGACAGAGAGAGAGTTAGATCAAGATTATTATACTTTTTACATATTTAACTATAGCTGGTGGGGGGAGGATGAGTGTGGGAGTTCATACCTTTCCCAAGAGTATTAGTCCAAAAGTGAATGTAATAGCATGACTGAAGTTGGAACTCACTTATTACAATATTGCACACACCAGCATATTAGCCACTTCCCCTCACTTGTTAAGGGCTTCCTTTTTATTAATAAAAATTGATATTGAATTTGAAAATCATTACAATGGTGGTAATCTAAAGTTCATCTGGTTGTAAATTACACGTTTTCATCAACTTTAAATAGTGAGTCCAATTCTCACTGGGCAACTCATACTTCTAACCGGACCATATTATTACCTTAAGGCATCCCTTTTCAATTTTGTGTCATTTTTTTCATTTACACCGTCAATATCCAGTTGTTTGTTAGGGGTTAAGGGTTCTAACCCTAACCCCTAACAAACCAGGTATTGACAGTGTAAATGAAAAAAAAATGACCTAATGACACGAAATTGAAAAGGGGTGCCTTAAGGCAATATGGTCCTTCTAACCTTCTCTTATTATAATGGAGATTCAGTGTCTGTTTGTCTGTAACCTGAAACTACATCACTGCTTACATCGCAATATTCTCAGGAATTGCCTAAGTTTATCAATGACTATTTAATTTATAGTCAAAATCATTACTACACAGAATAAATTTTATCTATTAACGATGTTTCTATGAAAATCTGTGTTAGATTTGCCTCAAAACAGCCCATGTTATTAGTGCATTTAAAAGCCTGCAATGTGTCTTATATATCACTAAGAAATAAAAGTTTACATAATATGGCGTGGTTCATCTGCATACTGGTTTTAACAAAACTGAGTTTAATAAATAATTACTTGGTGTTATTGATCTCTAATATTATATTTTTATCATTGAATGATTTTATACAAAAATCAATTAAAATATAATTAAAATAAGTAATCTTTTCATATGCATTCTTATCTAATTTCATTAGTCTTTCTAATTTAATATATTCATTTATATTAAAACTTGAATACTTATGCCTGGAGGGCAAATATCCTGGCTAGTTTAGGTAAATCGAAAGATATTTGAACCTATTTATTTTACAAAAAAAATAAAGGAAAATTCGCTATACATATATATATATATATATATATATTATATATATATATATATATACTCCAATGTATTAAAATCAATCCTATGAATGATTTTATATAGAAACCAATTAAAATATAATTAAAATAAGTGTAATCTTTTTATATGCATTCTTATCTAATTTCATTAGTCTTTCTAATTTAATACATTTCATTACATTAAAACTTAAATACTTAAGCCTGAAGGGCACATATTCTTGCTCATACGAATTAATGTATTCTATTCTATAATATCAGATTTTAAAAGTACAAAAATGTAACTGGATAAGTCATTACTTATCCAAGCCCTATATATAAGTTAGGGCAGTATGGACATGAAGTCAATGGCACTTTGTTACTGACAGTTTCTCACCTATGCAAATCTCAAACTCGGTTTGGGAATCGCATAGGTAAGAAACTGTCTGTAACCAAGTGCCGTTAACTTTACATACATGCTACACTAACATAGATATACATCCTTTATCTATGATATTGAGTACTATTTACTTTAAATATAGTACACTATATTACCAATACTATATAAGTTAAGGTAGAGTGGACATGGAGTCAACACCTGGTTACTGACAGTCTCTCGTCTATGTGATCTTCAGATCAAAACCTGAAGATTGCATAAGCGAGAGACTGTAACTAGGTGTTGACTCCATGTCCACACCACCTTAACTTAAATATAAATGCTCTATCAATAATATTGTGCACTGTCTACTTACAAATATACCACCCACATTATATATATATATATATATATATCTTCTATTTATCTATCTTCTATACATATATATAGGGCAGTTGTGTGTATATGTATGTCCGGAGGAAACTTCGAAAATAAAACAATAAAGACAAAGTAAATATATATAAACATTAAATATCACCAGGGCTTGGTTTTTGAGCAAAAATAATAGATTTGATTTATATTCGTGAAGATAATTAAAAAATAAAATTTAAATGATAACATGATTTTTTTTTTCATTTAATATTTTAGATAGTAGACATTAATATTTCTTTTCAGAGTAGCTGGATCAATGCAAGGTCTATTTTTTTTTTTTTTTTTACATAGGGATTTAAATGGGGCATCCCACGAGGATTCAACTCATGATTCAGTAATAATGGATCTGTGGAACTAACTTAAAAAATCCCCCCTCTACCCAGGCGACGCCGGGTAGGTGCTGCTGCTAGTATGTATATATATATATATATATATATATATATAAATAAATAAAGGTAAAATATCCAACTGACCAGTATGTTGGGGATAATTCTATTTGGGATCCTCAATATCTCCTGTACATCCATGATACATGCACATGCTGATGCACACCTATATATTTATACAAGGATTTTTATAAATCCCTAAGAGCTGGTTTAGCTCAGTCAGTAGGTGTCCAGCTGGGAATCTCAAGGTTCCTGGTTTGATGCCGACCCTCAATAACTCAGTGTATGAGTAGCACAGGGATCTGTGCAGTAATGTGAGGAGCTGATGTCCCAGACACTAAAAAAAATCTCCTTGGTCTAGCACTAGTGAAAAGAGGATAGGCTCCCTTGCTGTCTGGCTGATACCGACTTTAAGCCACCCCGACAACTTAAAAGAGCTCAATGTATGATAATTAATAAATTAATAATATACAGAGCAATAAATGTCTGATGAGACTAAGCTCATTTTTTGAATTCTGGTTGAAATAAATTATATAGTCAAATGTTAAGTTTTTCTTTCTTATTGAAAGTGTGTGTATTATATAAGTCCACCTTATGTCAACAGTTCATTGACACAAAATCATTAGTCTCTCCCATTATGTTTGAATTTCAAACTTACAAAAATTATTACTCATGCCAGTTCTTTTTTTTTCCCCCTAAAAACTATATCTTCAAAATTTGACCTATACACAGTTATTTACTTACAAATATAAACTTGTAACAAGTATAACAATAGAACACAATAAAAAGCTAATTTTCTATCACATGAGACAACTTTTCAAACCACTTATAGATAAAATGTTTGACAATTTATGTTGTTGTTAGTGAGGAATAAACTTATTCAAAAGTAATGGTTTCTGACACTTGTACACAACAACTAGTGCCCCCACATTTTCTTTTTTGCAAGCATAACTTTCTAATACTCACTTTAACTCATTCAAAAACCCATTTTCTTTTAACATCGACCATAAGTTGTATTAATTGGATTTTTCGGACTGTTGTGCTCATCTTTGTTACATACACTATATATGAAAATAAAATGGAAATTAATCCGACAGTGTGAATATGATATAATGAAAAACAAAGGATGTTTACAACTGCATGGGCTCATCAGGAGAGAATGTGCAAACCGTTACATACACTATATATGAAAATAAAATGGAAATTAATCCGACAATGTGAATATGATATAATGAAAAAACAAAGGATGTTTACAACTGCATCGGCTCATCAGGAGAGAATGTGCAAACCGTTTCGGGGCCTTCAGTGAGGAAGGGCCGGTGTTGCTTTTTAAACCGTCGAGAAGAAGGCCCCCGAAACGGTTTGCACATTCTCTCCTGATGAGCCCATGCAGTTGTAAACATCCTTTGTTTTTTCATTATATATACATATATATATATATATATACACACACAATAAAGATGAAGACAACAGTCTGAAAAATCCAGATAATACAAATCATCAAGCCTCATCTCAAAAATTCAGACAAATAAGTTTGTTTTTTTTTAAATATTCAGACATAAGTATTTTTTTTTTATTTTTGTTAAAGTAATCACTAAATTGTAAATTTATCATCATCTAAAGTTATTTATTTACTAAGCTTTGCTTAGTTGTGGCACAAGGCTGGATGTATGGGGGTACTTATTGAGACTCAAACTTACTAGTATGGTAAGGTATGGTATGCCAGTCTACCTTGCTAATTATCATACTAGACAAGGCGCTCTAAAGTTATGTAAAAATTTAAAATGTACACCACATAACAGAATAAGTACAAAATTGTAAGTGTAAACACAGTGATAGAAAATATCACAAGTCTCTTTGACCTGGGTACGGTTTGTGCATGCAAGTGGGTAGTAGATATTTTAATCAATTTTCTTTTTTTATGTCTTCGGTGTGCAATAATTTTAAATGGTTATTCGCCATCTGTAATACCGTATTTACGCGATTATCAAATCCCAATGAGGATATACAATATACTTACAAAAGAGGTCCTTAGTACTTTTGATACAGCACTTTTTAAGTTATTTTGGTGTCCGTTGTGAACGTATTGTTTGGTACGTGTGATCGTATAGTGTAATCCAACTAAATCACCTGGACGTTTAATCTAAAGTAAATTTAAACATATCCATGTTGTGTCAATTTTATTTTCAATCAGTGAAGCTTATTCTTTTATCAAATAATATGCCATAATTATTCAAATTGCTTAGCAGAATAAATCTAGTCTCTCATATTTGAAAGAAGTGTTCGTATATTATGGAAACAATTAATTGAATATCTTCAGATCATTAAAAAAAATAAATAAATAAAAATAAAAATGAAATAAAATGGTTAAGCCCCCTTTTTTTCTATATGGTAATACTCTGAATTTTCTACTTCAAAACAAACTAGGGATAAAGTAGTGTTTTTTCTCTTCTTTTGTTATTATTTTTATTAATAGTGAAAATAATATTAGTTTTCAAATAATAATAATTCAAATACGAATAATATTAGTTTTCAAATAATAATAATTCAAATACGAATAAATATTAGTTTAAAATTTGTCCTACTATAAAATATGGCCCCTAAAATTAAGATTTCATAATCACTACTAAATCAATTTAGTCGGCCCATCTGTTTTAAATTAGAGAATTGTTAAGTCTTTATTACCTCCAGGTCTAAATAGTAACAACAGATTTTATTCAATTTCTTTTATTTAATTAAAACAAAATTAATAATAGCTAAAAATCCATCTGGTATATGGATTTTTCCTAAAGTACCTTTTTTTTTATCTTTCCTTTCTTGTTTTACTTATATTATCGGTTCATCAAATTTGTCTACAATAATTATTGAACAACCAATCAATAAAAAGAATTTAAATAATTTAAAAATCTATTTCATGATCTAACTGATAAAAAAACGCATTCTTTTAAATTGCCTATATGATAAAGCATTTAATAATTAATTGAAAATAAAAAGGGTTACGGTTTTGTTTTTTTGTTAAAAAATAATGTTTTTAAATAAAAATTAAAAGTTTTTTTGCATTTTTTTCAATAAAACAAACAAAATCAATTTCCTATTGAATAGTCAATTGATATTTTTTTAAATTAAGTAATCGTATAGAATCTTTAAAAATCAATTTTAAAAAATAAATAAGAATAAATACGAGGTCAAACATTAAATTGAATTAGGAAAACGTTTTTAAAATATGAAAAAAAAAAATACTAAAAATATATAATAATAATAATAATAATAATAATAAAGTAGTTAATAGCAAATATTACCTAATCACAGTCATCTAACCCTAAACACACACAAAAAAATAAATGCAGAAACGTGTACCGACACAACACAGTAGTAAACATTAAACGTACTCATGTGTATTATTCTTACAGGTGTATTTTCTTTTTTTAAAATATCAAACAATGCCTTTGATTAATATAACAGAAACACTATTCTTTAAATAAAAGAAAAATTGTATTATTTTTACAGGTGTATTTTTTTCGTGTTTTTTTTTTTTTTTTTTTTTTTTTTAATACAAACACAATACCTTTAATTAATATAACAGAAAGATGCACTATTTTTTAAATAAAAAGCCAAACACTATTTCACAACTATAGATTTTACACTAAAATATAGATATAAATTAGCTATAAATAAATAAATAAATAAATAAATATCGATACAATAAGTACTGTAGATCTTAAAAAGGGGGTAATCTCTGTTAAAAACATTAATAACACTAACAGCCATGCGACTAGAGAAAAAAACAAACCAGGAAGTTAAAACATCAAATGGAGAAAGCACAGGTAGAAAACCAGTTTTTTTAAGCAAATCGGTGTCTAAATTTTTACGTACAATATGGAATTATTAGATGTGTACCAGATGTGCTGTCTTCAGGCTCCAGTAGTAGAGTGTGTAAGTGGTTGTTATATTAAAATGAATGCAACACTTGCTACATTACAGTAGTTTAGTTTAAGTTACTACTAAAGTGAAACAGATCTGTCATGATAGGGTTTCTCATTTGTATAAAAAGACAGGGTGGGTACCGTTGTTTTATATACGTGTATAATTTATTTAAAAAAGGTCTATCGGTTTATATTTAGGCAAAGAAAGGATTCATTTAGCTTGTAAACGGTTTGTTTTGTTTTTTGTTGGGTTTTTTCTAGCACTTCTCTATCAGTCCCCGACTTTTTGGCCATTTTAAACACACACAATAATACAGAAATGACACATCACGACTTGTTAGGAAAAACGGGAAAGCGAAGTCTCGGTAAAAACGAGAAAAAAATAAATAAATAAATAAAAATAAAAATATTTACAACATGACTCTAAGGTTGGCTTTGGTCGGGTATCCAGGTATGGAAGGACGGAAAAATAGAAAATCGAGAGGAAAAAAAAATAATTAAATAAATAAAGTAAACTGCTTGTTTGTATTTCTAGTTGGAGAGAGAGAACGTGAAAGAGAAAAAAAAATGGCGGATGGAGAGAAAAGACAAAGGATGAAGTTGCAAGTAGGTCATGAAAAATGTGGATTAATAAACATGAAAAATGAACCGCTAGTTAACCAGTTCCAAGATTCGGACGGGCCCGCCGACACTTAAGTCAGACGTTCCGTTTTTATCGTTTACTCCTAATTGTAGGATCTGAAAAACAAGGTGTGGTTGACGAGTGAAACAAAACAGTGGAGAGAGGGGGGGGGTCTCCCCCAAATCGGGGAGAGTGGAAATGGCGACTGTCCGTCTTTTTATAAAGTGATTATTATGTACTACAGCGTGTTTTCGTTTTCACAAGGAAAAGGGGCGGTCTCGTGGGTTACTTTTTTAAAACAGAGATGAAAAATATGTTTTTTGTTGTATTTAAGGGGCTCCGTGGGGACAAGAAGAATGAGTCTGGTTGAGGAGAAATGCCCGTTTTTTAGACGTTTTTGTAAATAGTAAGCAGCACTTACCATCCGAGTTTATGTTGTGATGTTATGTAGAGAAACGACAGCGTTGTCGCAAATAGAGAAATAAAGAGAGTGGGAGGAAATAAGGGTTGCGGTGTGAGTAGAAAGCAGTGAGTGGGGTGTAGTGAAAGGAGACAAAGTAGACAGGAGTAGGAGGCAGCCTTCGTTCGGATTTAAAAGGCCCACTGAGAGAGTGAGGAGCGATGCGGAGAGTTGATGGGTTAGTGTGGGAGGGGGAAAGAAGCCATGTGAGGAGAAACACAACAACACTAAGCATTAAAACAGCGAGAGTGGGTACGAAAGACAGAAAGAAAGAAAGAAAGAATGAATTAATAACCACATTACATTGTGACTAATGATTATTACCGAATAATGTTACTACTACTGACTTGATAATAAAGTGGCTGACGTGTCTCAGCTGGTAAACACGTCGATTTCGTTCACTTGTATTTTCGAACCAAAACCACGGGAATTTTTTCGTTGATCCAGACACGACGAGTACACGTGTGTGCATGAAAATTTGCATTTTTTTTTTTAACAGACTTGTCCGGCTTATTTGCTCCCAAAAAGAATGAATGCAATATTGAACCTGAAATAAATGCAATATGTGTTTGTGAGAGTCTGAAATGGGAATTTAAATTTTAGTAAGTAAATAAATGAATTTTACTTGAGTGAATTTTACTTACTTAATTAGACCATTCTAACTTTTAGAACTTAATACATTTTTTAAGAGCATTTGCCTTAAAAAAATTTTTTGAAAAAAAGATTCAAGTGATTTATCATATACCGAGACCGGACATGAAACTCGCCGATATCGTAACTACTAGGCCTCTCTGCTCCTTACGCAAGTCTTCGGTAATTTTGCATATCAATTATTTTTAATTGTTAATTTAGATCTGGTATACCTATTATCGTATGACAGACATTAAAAGAAAGCGCGATTTTTTAAAAATTTATTTATCTATTTATTTTTGGAGAAAAGGTGATTGATTTCTTTTTGTTTTTTTGTAGTTTTTGTTGGACCCCAAAATCACTTTTGAAAACCAGGTGTTTTTGTTTATTTTTATTTATCTATTTTTTTTATTTTAGGATTTGTCTTTCACATCTCTAAGCTTTTAAATGTATAATTACCCAGCCCTGTGCCCCCGGGCGAATCCAGGTTTAACGCAGTCGAATTTATGCGTGGACTCTCACGCGTACGCGTGGCGTGGGTGGTGCCTAAAATAGTTTAGCTCCGTCGGCATTCTCCTTTATGGGGTGTTTCAATTTGACCCGACAGTATTTTAGTGCAACGGGGTAGAACCTAGCTAGATAATTATAATCTGTCACGGAAAACCGTCGATTTTTACCTACGTGTGTACTTTGTAGACTTTAAAAACCTGATAAGGTAGATTGTGAATTCAGGAACGTAAATTTTTATTATAGTCTATTGGATAGATGTTAGTGGAATATGAAATTAAGTCCGATAATTCTTAATTTCTCAACTAGGGTTAATTAATACTTTTAATAAAAATTAAACTCTAAGGAAAACATGACTTAATACTTTAATTCATTTACAAGTTTTTTTGTTGTTTTTTTAATCAAAAGACAGTATTAATTGATGTTGTATAATGTATGGATTTAAAGTTGGTGCGTAGTCATTCAGTTAAACACTTTTTTTTTTTTAATTTTTTACCTCAGCGTTATTTTAAGCGAACGGAAATTATTTTGCCGAGTATTTAACGATATTTCTATTTCAGAGTAACAGTAAAAAATCTTTAAAAAATTAAAAAGTCCACTTTTGCAATTCTGAGGTCAAATCTATAATAACGCCTTTAACTTTTTTTTTTTTTTTTTTTTTTTTTTTTTAATTATCATTTTCGCCCGATTTGAACATTTCTTTAGACGCCACTGTTTTAGGGATTCTACTTACTCTAATTTGATTTCGTACTTGAAAAATCTTAGAATAGTAGGTAACATCTTGGATTTCAACAATTTGGTTAGGCGTTCTGTCGTAGTGTACTATAATGCCAATGGTTAGCAAAGTTAGTCTCACAGCGAGTTCGATCCTCGCTGGATGCCCCATGAAAATCCTCACGTAAAAAAAGACCTTATGTTAATCCGGCCTGATGGGAGGGTTAGACACCTTTTTTTAATATACAGATACGACAGTGAACGAAATTCAAGCCCCGAAAGTTTTTTCTCTCTTCAAAACTGTGATGCAACGTGCATTCAGAGAAAAATAACTCTTCCATGATGGTCTTGGTCCATAACTAATTTAAAAAAATTTTTTAAATAAATTCCGAAACAATATTCGGTAGAGAGATCAATTCATTTAATTTTTTCTTCAAATCAAATTTTAAAAGTATAAATTGAATCAACATTTCTAAAAGAAGAAAAAAAACATTTTCTCACAAACGAATAGGCTAGTTAGCCGGTTCCGGTAAAATAGACAAACCTGCTTTTAGGTCCTAGTAAAATAGACCACAGTTATTTTGCATGAAAATATATTTGAAATATATTTCAAACTATCTAAAAGCTAAAAGATTTAAATCGTTGTTGATGAGCAATCTGGGATTATCTAAAAGGTAACTGCTTAAAAAGTAGTTGATGTGCAATTCTGTGATACAAAAAAACTTTAAAACAATCTAAAAGCTAATTTCTTAAGATGGTACTTGACAAGAATTCATCTTGTTGGGGTTAGGGTTAGGGTTATAGGGTTACAATTTTATGATTTAACAATTGATTGTGGAAAATGCCATTTTTCCACTTTGGAAAAAATTCATGATAGTCAAATTTACCTGGTTATTTCCTATAAATCTAACATAAACAAAGGGGAACCACTCTTGACTGATAAATTATTTATTTATTGATCTACTAGGAAAAAAGAAGACAGGGTTAGGTTAATGGGAAAATAAATAAATAATTTATCAGTCAAGAGTGGTTCCCCTTTGTTTATGTTAGACTTATAGGAAATACTTTATCATTTCTTTTAATTTTTTAAAACATTTTGTAAAAATTCACATGTTTGATCACAAAGTCATTAACAGTATCTATATTTTTCATTTGTAAGAATTTTTTGTATCTTCATCCTTCACTAAATATAAATATAAATTTAAATAAACTTTAAATCTATGTTGTTATTTTTAACATTAATTGCATTCATAATGAAAATATTTACATGGCCGGTAAAATAAGCATAAAAGTAAGCTTGTCTATTTTACCGGAACTGGCTAAATAACCTCTTCCAACAATAAAACTCTTGCTGGGGTGGGGAATCTGTGGCCTTCCATTGTCAAGAGACCA
Source organism: Doryteuthis pealeii (assembly GCA_023376005.1). NCBI lineage: Eukaryota > Metazoa > Mollusca > Cephalopoda > Myopsida > Loliginidae > Doryteuthis > Doryteuthis pealeii. Next base: position 29,679,496 of record CM042155.1, on the reverse strand, counting down.
ATTAAAATTGCGTACCTCCACTTAAAACCTGATATCCCAAGACTCTTTCACAAAAAATGCAATCTAAAAAAAAAATCTTTAAAAGATTAGTAAAGTTTTCATTTCTTTTAAGTAATTTTAATTAAATGTGAATTTAGCTATTAACTCAAAGTTAAAACATATTTTATTTTAATTCTAAACATACTAAAATTTATTGAGTGTAACTAAGTAGACATTGTGGCCTTTGAACATGAAAAAAGTGTTTTTGTTGTTGCTTTTTGGGGGAAGATTAAATTCAACAAAAAATTAGTTTTAAGCCTGTTGAACGTTTTTCATTTTCTCTTGGTCCTAGTTCACTAAAGATTAAAAAGCTATTAAAATGTTTTGGTTATCTTAAGGATACGCACTTCTGAATTTTTCAGATTTATTTTCTTAAGAAATGCTCCCTTCGAATTATTTTGAACATTTTTCAATAAATATGTCTCAATTAACTTTTTTTTTTTTTACTATGGATTAACTTTTTTTTGACAATCTAAATGATTTAAAAGAAAATTATTTCAGAATTCAGATGAAAAACTTGTTTATTTAAAAAAAAAAAATTTAAAAAAAGGGTCAAAAGAACGTATCAGGCTGGCTCCTGTTGCTAATTTGAAGGAAACATTCATTTAAAAAAAAAATTTAATGCTGAAAAAATCGGAAGTGCGTATCTTGAAGATAACCAATATTTAAAAGAAAGGTTAAATGTTTATTAGAGTGTATATATAAGCTGCTTAAATCAAATAATAATTGCAGAAAAGAATATTCCTGGGTGAAATGGAATATTTCTTTAATTTTGCAAAACAATTAAAAGAGGTAATTCTTTTAATTGCCATTCAAAACTGAAGAAATATTAATTCAAAATTATTCTTCATTATAAAGAATAATTCTGAGTTAATATTTCTTCAGTTTTTATTTCATAATGATATTATCTCAATATTACTGTATTTATGAAACACTAGCAGGACCTGTGGATATACCACAGTATGATAGTTTAATTATTACATTTGATATGTTTACTTAAGAGTTATTGCCAAATACTTCAATATGTAAAATCTTTTTTTTCCTTCATTTCATCTTTTCATTATGTTTGATTGAAACAGATTAGTGTTATTGCCTCCACGTGTTCTCCCCCTCACTCTATCTTTCCCCTAGTTTCTTTCTTATTACATTTTTCTATGTAGCATTCCTTTTTCTTCCCTTTCTTTCTTTATGATAAAAATGGAATGGTCCATTATTTAGCTGAGATGACAACACTCATAAGAAATAAAAATTTGTCAGATAAGCGACACCAGATAGTCAGATTTTTAATTTTTTGCATTTCATCTTGGACCGTCTTATTTTTAAAGAGAGGGTGTTGTAAGATGATAACGGATGGAAGATTAAGATCTCTATAAACATAAAGACTTTATACACTACAAATTACAGAGATCAAATCCGATAATGTTTCATAAATATAATGATATTGAGATAATATAATGTTGGGTCAGTAAAATGGTAATTTCTGTGTATAGAGTTAAGTGACAGAGAGGCTTTCTGTGATTGGATATACCAATCATATGATGACCCCAGAAGTTTTGACACAAAATACCGAAATCCCTACAGACAGACCCTGGACCAGTTCCCACAAGGCAGCGACTTTAAACCTCTCCAAGAAACCACCCTAAGATACCAGATATCTTCACCAGCATGCTGGTGAGTCCCTCAAACTCAACTTCCACAGGAAAGACTTTATATTGTTACTCATCGTTTTATTTGCTCGTTAATAAATTGTTAGAATTAAACTAAGTTTTAATTCATTTATTTGTTTCTGTTACACTTAGAATTGAATGCTAGACTAACACAATAATCATTATGAAATATTGAAATAAAAAAACTTATCTCAATTGTTATTATTTGGTAAGTGTGAGCTCACCTGATGATCAAAGACGTGAAACTCGGAGTTAGGATATTGCTCTGTATTTTTTGTATTGAACATTGTAAAGATTTTGCAGTTTGGGGGCTCTTGTGGCTCTTGAATTCTAATCGTAATATATATTCATGGTTATATAAGAAAACTATAATACACTGCTCAAGAAGCAAGGACAACTCATAAGTGGCATTCTCCTGTGGACACAACACATGGACATACCAGTGTAAGCTGACCAGCAAAAACCTACATCAATTAGCTCTGTGTGGATTCTGGATGCCGTACAGAAGATCTTTCAGGGGCAATGACCCATAGGGACGTTTGGTGAGAGTGAGTCATTGGAGTCCATACTGACTGTACGCCATGATGATGATGATGATTAATAATACTGAACAAAGCAAACAGTAATTAAATGATAATGCCTTCAGCTGACCAAATTTTAAGAAATAACTGAAAAACAAAATTTGTTTAAAATAAGTATTTTAGCTGTCAAAAAAAAAGAAACTCTTTCAAATTTCAACCAACTTGGTTGGTTGGTTGGTTGGTTGGGTTTTACGGTTTGTCAACCCTTGTCGGGTCATTTTATGCTGGAGATGTTTTTGTTTTATTCATTCTTAATGGGTATTCAATTTTTTTTAAACACATTTTTTTAACTCATGTTTTTCTATTTAACCTATAGATGGGACCCTAACAGGTACTACTACTCTGGGTCTGAATGGACCTGGGAGCAATGGTGTTGAAGGGGTACTCCACATTCACCAGAGCTCCAGAATTGGAACTTCACCATCAGATAGAGTTTAACGTCATACCCAAGGACATGTAGACCCTCTGCCACCACCACCTAGCAAATATATGATAAAAAGGGTTGGGACTTGTCATAGGGGCAATAGAGTTGGGACATCATATAGGTGCTAGGGTTTGACGTGACCAGCCATCTAGCCTAAGTAAGGACTAAAGTGGAGTGTTGCATGTCATGGACTGCACAGCCACTAGGGTCCCATCTTCTAGCATCACAGATCGCCACCGACAGCAAGCAGGTTGCTCTATGGGGGGGGGTTACCACTCTACAGAGGTGCAGTTGGTGTATTCTTAAGCCCCAGCCAACAAGGCTGTGAACCAACTTATTTTTTTTTCTTTCTTTCTTTCTCCCCACCCCCAGCTTGCAGACCATTACAAGTGGGGTAATGCTCCATACTACTGGCCATGTGCCAAACTAAGTTAAGCTTTAATGCTTAGTAAAATTTACTAAAATTAAGAAAATCATATTTCATATACAACAGAGTAATTAAAAAATATCTAAAAATAAATATTGAAATTATACATTGCAATACTAACACAAATAACTGAGACTAATGTGTCTACCGTTGGATTCAATAATTAATTTCAATGGTTAATTAAATGTATAGTAATTTTGATTTTTTTGTTGTTTTTTTAAGCAATACGTAATAAAAAAAATAACCTTAATACCCAAACCCCTAAACCGTAATTCGCAAAAAGTTTATTCATAGAATGTAGTTAAACTGTCATGGGGGACCACCAAAAAGCCTTTCCGTTTTAATTTTCCGACCAATTTGCAAGTTTAGCCCACTTTTCTCTTAATTCAAATTTTAACAGTTTATTAATTTTTTTTATTATTAAAAGAATTAAATTAAATAAAAACGCATGTATTATCCAAATATTGACTCCAAGTCAGTCGAATCATCTCTTTAATTGTATTTATTTCGTCTGTTCATTTCTAAGTTCCATAACCTTTCAAAAGTTATAAGCCTATTAAATTAATGAATTAAAAAGAAAAAGAACTCCAGCAATTGCAAGAGAGAAGAGAGGGAGAGAGCATCGTTATGAATAAATAGAGAGAGGAAACTGAGTGGGAGGTTTGTAATGTTAGAACTACGTGTTATGTATAGTTGTAGAAGCAGGGGGAGGTGGCTTAATAACGTTATAATAATGATATTGATAATGATGATGATGTCTAAGAGGAATGCTGTGACAACGTAACGAGAATTATTAAAGAAAGGAAACTTATTTATTCACTGATTTGTTTGTTTTTTGTTGTTGTTTTGTGTTGTTTTTTTGTTTTTTGCACTATTTTAGAACCGTGGTTATGGGCGAGGTTCAGTCAATAAAGACGTCTGTTCCTAAAGCAATCAAATTCGTATTTGAACCTTGCTGTCTTTTTAAAGCGAAAGTCTTTTAATTTGAGTGATCTAATCTTCAATCTGAAACAATCAATAAAGATAAGACAGCTGCTAATTCCATTTGAAGGTTTATTCTTAATGAATTATTGGTAAATATTGTCTGAGGTTCGATCCTCAAAGTATGCAATTTAAAGTCTTAAAAAAAAAAATTCTCTATTTTTTTTTTTTTCCATATTTTTTCATTTTGATTTTATTTATAAAATGTTTTGTATATCAAAGAAAGCAGGACTTTTTTATTTTTGTTTTTTATTTTTTTCTAGTAAAGTCCATTTTATTTAAATCTTATATTGAACGTACACACACACACACACACACACATACAGTGTTTCATGAAGAATGTAAGACTAAATCATCATCATCATCATGTCATGCATATAGTTCAGATTCCCTCTCTCTCTCTCTCTCTCTCTCTCTCTCTCTCTCTCTCTCTCTCTCTACTTGTAATTCTCTTTTTCCTTATTCCTCTTTTCCTTATTCTCTATCTCCTCTTCCAACCTCCCCTCTCTCTCTCTCTCTCTCAGCATCCGTCCTTATTGGCCATCAGTTTTTGCAGCTCCTCTACATTTATCTGCCATACAGAGCAGATAAATGTTAGATTTGCTGGTGTGTCCAAGTGTAGGAGTCCACAGGAGAATATTATGAGTTTTCCCTGCTTCACCAACAGCACCCACCATATTTTGATCACCTTACTTGAATGGTTTTGTGATGAATGGGATGTAAGTGGCCATACAGCTGCAGTTTTGTGGGGTGCTGCTTCTAGAATTTGTTCAAAACAGCAAACAGCATCCTTGTGTAGTTCCCATCTAGCTTTTTTTCTCCAAGTGTATCATTAGAGTCTAAGTGGTGTAGCCATACAGTAGTACTGATGTTGCTACAACTTGGAAGAATGCCCGTTTTATCTTATCAAAGATCAGATTTCAATATGATTGATAACCCGTCAATAGCAGTCCATGTCTTTCCTCCATGTATGTTGGTTGGTTGGTTTTCAGGGCATGTCAACCCATTGGATCATTTTATACTGAAGACGTTTTTGTTTTATTCATTCTTGATGGGTATTCAATTTTTTTTTAAAACACATTTTTTTAAACTCATTATTTTCTATTTAACCCATAGATGGGACCCTAACAGGTACTACCACTCTGAGTCAGAGTGGACCTGGGAGTAATGGTGATGAAGGAGTACTCCACATTCCCCAGAGCTCCAAACTGAAACCTCACCATCAGATAGTTTAACGTCTTACCCAAGACAAGCCACGTATGTTGACATTGCTTTTTAAATAGATGAGATATTGCTACCAAGGTATGCAAACTGATCTAGTTATTTTAAACGCTTGCAATTTAACTCTTAATGTCCTATACACCTCATTCCACCTGGCCAGAAGTTTCATTTGTTTTCCTAATCCACCCCAAATGATAACCTTTATTTAAATGTAATATTAAACATATTTAGAATTCTTTGACTTATAGGAAATAACAGTTAACTTTAAATGAAAAGGTCGTTTTTAGCCATTTATTGATAAATCCTTATAGGAATGGGGCTCTGAACTTAGAAAATTCTCAACAGGATGTTAAGAGTTAATGTTGAGATGCCGCCATCTTGTTTAAAACACATGAACTCCATTTTATCTGAATTTATGTAGAGACCAATGCCTCTTGCTGTCTTCTCCGGGCTGTGAAGCAGAGATTCAGCTTAGACAGGTGTATTTGCAAGAACAAGAACCTTAAATAGTCCAGGTTAAAAGCATGGTAAATGTAACCTGAAGCCAATCTTTTTTAGACCTTATTTTTTCGACGCAGGTATCATTGCGGAACGAGAAAGGTTTTGGTAAATGGGCCAGGCTTTGGGTTACCCTTCCCACACTTTTAACCTAGATGTAAATTCTATGCTTGATTATCTATCTATACATATGTAAAGGGCAGTTGTGTGTATGTATGTCCAAACGTAATCTATACATATATAAGGGCAGTTGTGTGTATGTATGTCCAACGTAATCTATACATATATAAAGGGCAGTTGTGTGTATGTATGTCCAACGTAATCTATACATATATAAAGGGCAGTTGTGTGTATGTATGTCCAACGTAATCTATACATATATAAAGGCAGTTGTTGTATGTATGTCCGAACGTAATCTATACATATATAAAGGGCAGTTGTGTGTATGTATGTCCGAACGTAATCTATACATATATAAAGGCAGTTGTGTGTATGTATGTCCAACGTAATCTATACATATATAAAGGGCAGTTGTGTGTATGTATGTCCGAACGTAATCTATACATATATAAAGGGCAGTTGTGTGTATGTATGGGCAGTTGTGTGTATGTATGTCCAAACGTAATCTATACATATATAAAGGGCAGTTGTGTGTATCTATGTCCGGAGTAAACTTTGAAAATACAACAATTAACAACAAAGTAAATATATATACACATTAAATATCACCAGGGCTGGGTTTTTGAGCAAAAAATAATGAAGATTTGAGTTATATTTGGGAAGATATTTAAAAATTCAAATTTGAAAAGTAACAGAAGGGAAAGTCATTTACATGTTATTTTGTTTATCTTTTTTTTTTTTTTTTTTTGCTTTGAAATATAATATTGATTGATTGAATTAATTGCATCATTTATATCTCTTCTTTTTTTTTTAAATTGTAAATCATTGAATGGAAATTTCTTACTATATTGTTATATATTTCCGTGGGGATTTTTATGGGCAACCAGCGAAGATTTCACTCACAATAAGTAATAATGGATCTGCAAGACTAACTTTTAAAAAATCCCCCACTACCCAGACGACCTGGTAGCCACTTCTAGTTAAACATATAGCAACACTGTTGTAAGAAACAACTGTATGTAGCAATTGAAATGATTGCATCATGTGCTAGCCTCACCCAAGTATCCATTTCTTTGTGTCATGTCAGCCAAGTTCTCTTCCAAGACAAACATATTTTGTGTACAGATCTTAGAACTCTGTGGCTAAATCTCTACAAAGCAACTAAATCTCTGCAAAACTACTAAAGCTCTACAAATCTACAAAATCTACAAAATTTTACAGAGCAGCTAAAACTCTACCAAGTAACAAAAACTCTACAAATTAGTAAAAACTCTACAAAGCCATTAAGAATTTATGAAGTAACTAAATCTGTACAAATCAGCAAAAACTCTACAATTCTACTAAAATTCTATTATAAACAACTAAAACTCTACAATTCAGCTAAATCACAACTAAAACTCCATAAATCAGCAAAATCTCTACAAACCAGCTAAATCTCTACAAAGTAACTAAATCTCTTGGAGACAACAAAAACTCTACAAATCAACCTATTAAACAACTAAAACTCTACAATTCAGCTAAATCACAACTAAAACACTATAAATCAGCAAAATCTCTACAAATCTACTAAAACTCTATAAATCAGCAAAATCTCTACAAACCAGCTAAATCTCTCTACAAATTAACTAAATCTCTTAGAGACAACAAAAACTCTACAAATCAGCCTAATCTTACTACAAAGCAACAAAATGTCCAAAATAACTAAAACTAAAAATCGGCCAAATCTCTACAAAAAACTCTAAACTCTTCAAATCCCTCAAATATCTATAAAGCAACTAAAACTCTACAAATCTACGAATCAAATAAAACTCTACAAATCAGCTGAAACCACTCTACAAAGCAACTAAATCTCTACAAATAGAACTCTACAAAGCAGTTAGATATCAACTAAAATTCTACAAATCAGCTAATACTCTACAAATGTCCAGGATTTGAACTTGGTTCGCCGTGTCTATTTCCTATGACAATAATCATCATTATCATCATCATCATCATCATCATGTCGCACCAGCAGCACAGATATCCATGACAATCTCTCGCCAACCATCCCTATCATTTATTGTCCCCGGAAGGTCCTCCGCGCAGCATCCAGTATCTGCACAGAGCTGGTCTATGTAGGTCCTTATTGGATTACCTGCACTGGCATATCAATGTGCTGGTTACCATGGGAGGACATCACTTATGAGGTCATCCTTTATTCTCCAGCAATGTCCACCGAGTCTTATCTGCCTTACTCAGATGGTTTGTGTGATAGGGGGCAGGTGGCTGTATAGCTGCTTCCTTGTGGGGTGGTGTTTCTACGATTTTTTTAAGATTTCACACAGCATTCTTGTGCAGCTCCCATCTAGCCTATTCTCCAGGCACCTCATCAAGGTCCAAGTGGTGCAGCCATACAGTAGCACTGATACCACCATGGCCTGAAGAATTGTCACTTTAACTTGTTGGTGAGATCTGATTTCCATATAACTGATAATCTGTTTGGTAATTTATGAGGAAGTGCGTCCTGGTCCCCTGCCTCCGAAATTGCTGCCCGGTGAATTTTAAAATAACGACCCCAAGCTTTGGCACCACATCGGTGTTACTTGAAAGAAAACAACCAACTTAGGGCGTTAAATGTTTTTTTTTTTTGGGGGGGGGGGCTCTTTTTGTCTTAATTCTTGTTTATTTATAGAAATTTGTCGTAATTCGTGTTTATTTATCGTAATTCTGGTTTATTTACCGTAATTTGTCATAATTCTTGTTTATTTATCGTAATAAAAGAAAATCTTAGTATTTAATAGATAGATAGATATGAAGATGGATAGTTTTGAATAGACTATGATAGATAGATAGATAAACAATAGGTAACACCTAATTTACCCCCCCCCTATATTTAACACAATGAAACTTGCAGAAGCTTGGGGTCATTATTTTAAAATTCACCGGGCAGCAATTTCAGAGGCAGGGGACCGGGACGCACTTCCTCATAAATTACCATCTGTTTATAGCAGACCATGATTTCCCTATGCATGAACTCTGTTTTATTGGAGTTCACATAGAGGCTGATGTTTCGTGCTGCCTTCTCTAGGCTATGCAGCAGAGATTTGGCTTGTGCAGATATATTTGCAAAAAGCGCTAGATCATCTGCATAGTCCACGTTCATAATAGTCGGTAATGAAGGACTATTGTTGCATAGTGAGGTTTTCACTGTACCAAATTGATGTACCGCCCTGTCGGTGGGGCGTTAGAATGCGCCGACTGCACCTCTGCAGAGGGGTAAGACTCCCCCAATGGGGCCACCTGTTGGCCGTGGGTGGCGACCCGTGATGCTTAAGGATAGAGCCCAGGTGGATGAGCAGTTCATGACATGCAATACTCCACTTTGGCCCTATCTTGGGCTAGACGGGCAGTCGGAGAGGCCTCCTCCGTTCAATCGGCTGGTCATGTCAAGCCCTAGCACCTATATGATTTTCCCAACCCTATTGCCTTTATGGCAAGCCCTACCCCTTTTTATCATATGGATGCTAGAAGGCGGTGGCTGCGGGTCTACATGTCCTGGGAATGACGTTAAACTCTATCTGATGGGAGGTTTGGGGAATGTGGAGCACCCCTTCATCACCATTGCTCCCTGGTCCACTCTGACCTGAGTGGTAGTACCTGTTAGGGTCCCATCTATGGGTTAAATAGAAAAATGTATTTATAAAAAAATGGTGTATACATTAAGAATTGATTTATTTCAAAACTTTATCGGCATTAAATGACCCACTGAGGTTGATATGCCGTAAAACAAAACAAACCAAACAAACCAAACCAAATTGATGTAATGTTGTATATCCTTTTCTTACTTCTTACTTCTAGTCGTCTTCTCTTCTGGCCGGCTTTGCTATTCTGATCGTCTATCATCTTGGTCTGGTCTAGCGTCTGGTGTTGACTTGGGGATTTCCAGTCTGGTCTTCTATGGGGATTTCTCGTTATCAGAAGCCCTGTGTCATTGTTAGTTTTTAGGTAATAAACACAAGACTTCGATTTACGTTGATGTTACTTTATTTCCAAATCCCCAAACCAGACATCTGCGCAGATGACAGGATGTGCATAGAAATGCGACTTACACCTTCGAGCTCCTACCTGCTAACTGACTGAAACTTACTTACTCCTTAAACTGGAAGACAGGGTCTTTATGCCTTCCGGTTCTCACGATTTATCCCCGGAAGGCCAGGTGAGAGTGAGGTCAAGCGTTGTCACTCATCCTTCAAGGCTGTGGGCTGCACTAATCGCCATTATGTTTCTACACTACCTTAAAAAAGTATTAGGGATCCAATAATTATGTAACACTATTTGCTCGTAAATTCCTACCATAAAATAAACTGAACCCCCATTTTATGTCCGTGTTTTTGTATTAAATGTTTTATTTTTCTTGCACCCGTTCTTTACAATACAAAATATATTTTATTTATTTTAATATTCATTTCAATATGCATATTCTAAAAGTTTTTATTTTGTGAGAATGTTTAGTTTTAAAGTGGGGGCTCGTTTTACAATTTAGGCATAAATTGGATCCTCCTTTTATGACCGTAATTTTGTTTTTTCGTCGACGATGATTAAAATCTGACATTTTTATTTTAGAGTACCAAAGCCAAAAAGAAAAGAAATAACAACAACAAAAAGTAATATTCAACTTTTTACTCGTAAATTCCTGCCATAAAATTATGCTTGGGCATTTTATGGTAGGAATTTACGAGTAAAAAGTTGAAGTGTAAAAACGAACCCCCACTTTAAAACTAAGCATTCTCACAAAATAAAAGCTTTTAGAATATACACATTGAAGTGAATATTAAAATAAATAAAGGAAATATAGTTAGTATTGTAACATAACGGGTGCAAGAAAAATAAAACATTTATTGCAAAAACAGGGACATAAAATACCAAATGGGGATCCAGTTTATTTTATGGTAGGAATTTACGAGCAAATAGTCCTTCATTACCTAATAGTCTGTTTGGGATATTGCCTACTTTTAGTGTGAGGTCTTTTTCTTTTATGGGATCTATTGATGTTCGAAATACATATGTTATGGGTTAGCGATCGTTGCATTTGTTTTGCGCGGAAAGTTCGAAAAGACAAAGAAAAATTGAACTAAGAAGACAATGGATAAGGTAGACAGAAAGTCTAGTATAACAAAAGACTTCCTCTGTACAAACGGAAAATTGAACAAAGAGACTGGAAAGGGAAGTAAGGACTTCCGGTCAAGCGAACAAGAGATATGTGGGCAGGTTGCGCTTACTTAAGCAGGCAACAGAGTCAGTAGGGACAGTCAGGAGAGAGACGGCGGCCGACGCAGTCACGCACCGCCATGGCTAAGGGCGGTGAGACGCCACAAGCTTCCCCAACGCTATTCATCCCAGCAGTAGTAGTTCCCATTGTCAACGCTCATCACTCACACGCACCACGAGGGAATGAAAAGAAATAAAAGTCAATCTCCTACTACATACAGCATACCTTGTGATTTCATTTAAGCGACCACTACAGATATCGTCTAGGGTAGGGCTAATACCCGCTACGATACGTACGCGATTTAGCAGCGTGAATTTGAAGATGCCAGTATATAACATATACGATTTAGTGCCGGTAAAGAAGGGCTATGCAACACATAGTCTAGGTATATTATGAATATATATGGTGCTAGGGTATCTCCTTGTAGGACTCCAGCAACTGTCAAAGAAGTCTGTAACACCATCAGTTGAGCCTACCATTGCTTTAATTCTTAACATCCTATACCGCCTCATTCCACCCAGCCGGAAGTCACATTCGTTTTCCTAATCTGCCCCAAATGATAACCTTTGTTTAAATGTAATATTAAACATATTTAGAAGTCTTATATTAAAGGGAAATAACTTTAAATGAAAAGGCCATTTTTAGGCATTTATTGATAAATCCTTATAGGAATGGGCTCTAGACTTAGAAAATTCTCAACAGGATGTTAAGAGTTAATGTCTGACTATAACCATTACACTACAAACACCTCCACAAATAATATAATATATATTTTTCATTATTATTATTATTATTATTAGCAAGAATATGCACCCTCAGGAGTATTTAATTTTTAATGTAATGAAATATATTAAATTAGAAAGACTAATGAAATTAAATAAGAACACATAAAAGATTACACTTATTCTAATTATATTTAAATTGGTTTCTATATAAAAATCATTCAGAGGATTGATTTTAATACGTTGGAGAATAAAACAATAATATTAAAAAATTAAATAAATAAATAGAATATAATAACAATGATATCAGAAATCAATAACGTCAAGTAATTATTTACTAAACCCGGTTTTGTTAAAACCAGTATGTAAATTAACCACACCATATATTATGTAAACCATTATTTCTTAGTGATATATAAGACACATTGCAGGATCTTAAATGTACTAATAGCATGGGCTGGTTTGAGGCAAATCTAACTCAGATTTTCATAGAGACATCGTTAATAAATAAGATTTATTCTATGTATTAATGATATTGATTATAAGTTAAAAACTCAATTATAAACTTATGCAATTCCTGATGGTATTGTGACGTAAATAGTGACATAGTTTCGGTTACAGACAGACAGACACCAAATCTCCATTATAATAAGAGATTATGTACTGGTTGGTTATGTTAATGGAATCAGTACAGACATGCATTGGTCAGTCTTTTCTTTCCATTTAATTTAAAACTATCAAAAGGTTCCAGGGTTACTGCAGACAAAAGACCTACAAAATGATAGTATGAACTGTTAACACAATGATCATAAATACACAAACTGACCTGGTTTTGCCTCATAACCAATGAACATAAATCAAAATCTAGATTTATTGGATTTTCAAAATATCCTAATAAAAATAATCTCAACTGTATTTGCCTCTATAGAACCAAGCTATGATCTAGCCATTATTAAGTTTTACTGCTACCATGTTTCCCTGAAAATAAGACAGAGCTTATATCAATTTTCACTCCGAAATATTAACACTAGGGCTTATTTTCAGAGGATGTCATATATTGAAAATAAGACAGGGCTTATATTAATTTTCACTCCAAAATATAACACTAGGGCTTATTTTCAGAGAATGTCTTATTCTTCATATATCAAAAATAAGAGAGGGCTTATATTAATTTTCACTCCAAAATATAACACTAGGGCTTATTTTCGGGGGATGTCTTATTCTTCATATATCGAAAATAAGACAGAGCTTATATTAATTTTCACTCCGAAATATAACACTAGGGCTTATTTTCGGGGGATGTCTTATTCTTCATATATCGAAAATAAGACAGGGCTTATATTAATTTCACTCCAAAATATAACACTAGGAATTATTTTCAGGGGATGTCTTATTCTTCATATATCAAAAATAAGACAGGACTTATATTAATTTTCACTCTGAAATATAACACTAGGGCTTATTTTCAGAGGATGTCTTATTCTTCATATATCGAAAATAAGACAGGGCTTATATTAATTTTCACTCCAAAATATAACACTAGGGCTTATTTTTGGAGGATGTTGTAATTTTCATTTATCGAAAAATGACATTAAGAAGTTGAAAATCATGAAATTTCTAAATAAACAGAAATTACAAAAAACAATCTACATTTCTTTACCATTAACAAGTTCTTTGATTCAAAAACACATTAATGAAAATTCCTTAAAAAATAATCATATCATCATCCTCTGGAATGTTATTGCTCTCAACTAGGGCTTATTTTAAGGGGAGGGCTTATATTAAAATCATTCTGAAAAATCCTGGTTGGTTTTATTTTGCTGCTAGCTCTTATTTTTCTGAATTATATATATTGTAGAGTATACCCCGTATACCCATGGTTGTATACACATATGCTTATTTTCTTTATACTTATCTTGTTCTGAGTAGCTAGATCTTATCTTTTGTATCTGTTATCTGTATGGCTGTTACCTTATCTCTGGATTCTGCTATCTTCTCTAGGCGGTTAGATGGCCTCTTTGCTGGATCTATCTCTGGATCTGGTCTAGGAAGTCTTCTGTGTCTTGGCCATTTGTTTGTAAACGAACACAAGACTTTGTTTTTTTTCTTAGAGCTCTTTATTTTATAAGATCCAGATCAACAAACATGCATGTGGAAATTTGGCTTCAATGGACAGGGCGCCATTGCCATCTGTCCTCTGCCTAGCCAAAATCTGACTTTCCTAAACTCTTTCTCACGTTCACGCTGGCAAACTGGAAGAGGAGATCAAACACAGGTCAAAATCTGTCCATCATTTTCCTTGTGTTTTTCCACAACCGTTATTTTGAATTTCAGCTACACTTGCCATACATAATTAATAAGCTACCTATTGAATATGTAATATATATATTTACCAACCCCTCCGCATGAGCAGAATGTGTCACAAGATCAATTTCTTAAGCAGAGTTCAAGAGCTTTGAATTTAGAGTTTTCCTTCTCCAAGACCGGTTACCTAACCAAGGTTAAAGAGCCCAGTCTGCCCTACTATTTATCCATAGCTGGAGGGAGAGTAGGATTCATACCTTTCCCAAGGGTATTAGCACTATTTGAAATGCAATTACCACATCTAGGATTTGAACTTGGGGCGACGAGTCCATTTCCCATGACTTTAACCATTACACCACGCGCTTCCATGAATATGTAATATAAGGACCACAATGAACATCAATGATTTGAAGAAGAGTTTCATGGAAGAATGCTCTCAAATATCCACACTTAGTTTTGTTACAAGTGCTGTGCAACTATTGGAAACAATTGTTAGCAGTAAAACTGTAACGATAGACCAGTGGTTCTCAAACTTTATACAGTCTGGGTGCACTTACAGTACTACAGATACTTGATAGCATACTGTATACAAAATAGGCCTCATATGTTATGAAGATAACTGTTAAATATATAAAAAATAACTGTTGTGATGTTAATCCAACAGTAAAAAAGAAGTCAAGTCGAGGTAGGGTAAAATAAGACAAGTGTATTTACAATAATGGTACTAGCTTGCCGTTAACGGTAACAGTACAACCTTTTCACTCGGTGTCTCACTATTTATTGTGAGAACTGGTGTATATTCTCCACTGTAGGAACGGCTGGTACAACAATAACACATTTAACAAAAGCAAACTTAACATACCTCTATGAAGTTTATTCATTCCTGTGTTAATGAGAAACATGAGCTTGATGAGCCCTTGCGATTTCTTCAATGTTTGGTCTTATGTTTGAGAGACAAACTCTCATTTCCTCATCAATGCATTGAAGAGTTCCTCTCTTTTTACACTTAATTGTTGCGAGGGTTGAAAATCCCAGTTCACATAAATATGAGGTGGAAAATTGCAATAAATGGCCAGCACTTTTTTAGATATCAACACATGTTGTTTTTTTTTAGAAATCCAAAAAGCTTCAAGAGAGAATTCTTTGTATTTAATCATTAATCCACAATCAGTGGACACAGCTGCCAGTTCTTCTTTTTCTGTTAGCGTTAAACTAGAATCTATTGCAGTTTCTACAAAAGGGTTTCTAATCCAGTCATATTGCGCAGTGTTAATTGATGGAAAATAATAACTCAAATTTTCTTCTAAAGTTGATAAATGTTCAATTATCATTGGAAGAATTTCAGTTTTGCAATTATTACTTATCAAAGGAAACATTTTGAGATTGCCTTCTATCGCTGTTCTTTTCCAAATCTGTAGCTTTCTCTGAAACGCTTTTATTTTGTCAGTGGATGTGAGGATATTTTCCTCTTTACATTGCATGCTAGAGTTTAAAACTACAGAGTGCACCTGAAAAAGCTCTGGGGCCAACCAGTGCGCCCGGGCACACTGTTTGAGAACCACTGCAATAGACACTCACCCGATTCAAAGCATCAGCAATGTCTAGCATGTCTAACTGCTATGTCCTGGATGCATGCTTGGTGTTAAAATTTTGTGTGGATGGCAGTTGATTTTGTCGTGGTATGAACGGCCAGGATGTTAGAAGGTGCAAATTGAAGCACCCAGATTTAGTGTGACCACCTGCTTTATTAATGTGGTACCCAGCGAAAGCTGAGAGACGCTTAAGATTTTGTGTGGATGGCAGTTGATTTTGTGGTCGTATGAAGGGCGAGGATGTTAGAAGCTGCAAATTGAAGCACCCAGATTTAGTGTGACCACCTGCTTTATTAATGCGGTACCCAGCGAAGGCTGAGAGACGCTTATGAGTTAGTTGAAGACTGCTATAATATTGTTGCAGGAAGAAAGATGGTGGACTTTTGCAATTGGGAAATTGATTAACCAAATCAGTTTTTTTTTTTCATAATTCAAAAATTTAATAATGGCTTGGCAACAAAGTATTAAAAGTAATTCATGATTTTGAATGAATACATTTTTTCACCGCCTTTTTCATTATTCCTTTTATTATTATTGAAATAAAATTGCCTTTTATTAACTTTTTAGGTATAATAGTTAAGATTATGTTGTTACACATATATTTTGTAAATATCAAAGTGTTTCACCGATGTTAAGTTGGAAAATACTAATTCTTTAAAATGAACAAATAATTTTTCCTCTCACTGTATATATAAGTAGGGATATTTGGTTTGCAAATTTATAATTAAATAAATGTTGACTTTACCAAGTATTGGTCATATATATATATATATATATATATATATATATAAGTGTATTTTGGCAGCATTTTTTTTAATACAAGTTTTGTTGAACTGTACAGACAATTCTTGTCGGACAAGTTTTTGGTTGATCCTTTCTAATTTTCAGGCCATCTTTTTAGTGTCAGGGTGGAACTGGTGTAACAGTCCACCAAAGGTTTCGATATGAGTGCTTTCGGCAATACAGTTTGCCATCATCAGGTAGGAATGATTGATATATATATATATATATCAGTCATTCACAGACACGTGTTTTGAAGTTTACTTCTCATCAGTGCGGCTCGACTTTTTAACAGCTACCTCTAGCCGGAATCAAAACCCGACAGAATTTTCGTCGGCCAAGTTCCCTTGTGGTTATCAGCAGCTGTCAGTCTAGGGTGAACAATTAATTGCTACATACTTTACGGCGGTATGTTTTTACAATCACCAAAGAACTCAAATCTGTAAACAGATGGGTAATGGCCTTTGCCAAACCGTGAAATTTCAATTAATGTTCCCCCACAGTGCTCAACCATGGGAGTGGGAAGCATATATATATATATATATATATATATATATATATATATATATATATATATGTGTGTTGTCTGTGTGTATATTTACCAACCCCTCCGCACAAGCAGGATGTGACACAAGGTCAATTTCTGAAGCGGAGTTCAACAGGTTTGAATTCAGAGTTTTCCTTCTCCTAGACCAGTTGCCTAACCAAGGTTAAAAAGCCCAGTCTGACCTACTATTTATCCATAGCTGGAGGGAGAGTAGGATTCATACCTTTCCCACTAAGTGAAAATGCAGTTTCCAAGTCCAGGATTTGAACTCGAGGTGACAAGTCCATTTCCCATGACTTTAACCATTACACCACATACTTATGTGATGAAAAGTTTAGATTTAAAACAAAACATATATTAACTTTTTCCTAGTAAATTCCTACTATAAAATAAACTGAACCCTCATTTTATGTCTGTTATTTTACAATACTAAATATATTTTCTTTATTCTTTATTCTTTAACAAATAAAGAAAATATATTTAGTATTGTAAAATAACAGGTACAAGAAAAATAAAACATTTATTGCAAAAACACGGACATAAAATGAGGGTGCAGTTTATTTTATAGTAGGAATTTACAAGGAAAAAGTTAAGGATTACCTGTGTGTATATAGTATCCATAAGAGAAATATAACATAGCATTCAACTGTTATTATCCAAAAAATATCTGAGTTTAACTAAGGAATTACATCGACTTAGTTAAACATAGGGTAGGGTCCTGATGAAATCATTAATTGAAACCATGGTAGACCCTTAACTTTACCTCTACTATTATTATTTTTATTATGTGTGTATATATATATATATATGTGTGTGTGTGTGTATATATGTGTGTATATGTATATATATATATATGTATATGTGTGTATATATATATATGTATATGTGTGTATATATATATGTGTGTGTGTATGTGTGTATATAGATATATATATATATACAGAAGAAGCTGAGAGGTCAATTCTCCAGCGAAATATACTACACATTTTTGTCTGAGTTTTGTTCTTTCATTCCTTAGTTTACCTCATTCTGTCGGATTCATTCCAACCCTCTTTCCTCATATGTCTGTGTGTATACACAATATATCTTTATTATAGACTTATAGTCATGTAGTGTGTTTCATGATATTAGTAACCAAATAATATTTCCATTCCAACCCCCTTTTCCTCATATGTCTGTGTGTATACACAATATATCTTTATTATAGACTTATAGTCATGTAGTGTATTTCATGATATTAGTAACCAAATAATATTTTAAACCAATAATTGCATAATTCAACATTTACACAATTATAAAAATACAAACCAAACACCTGTACTTTGTTTGGTTTCAGGTCAGCAATGGCAAACACCTGTCACCTTCTGTTCTTTTTGTTTGATAGGTTTTGTTTGTTTTTTTGTTTTTTTGGTGGGGGTCAGTTTCTTTTTAATTGTATATATGATATCCCTAGCAGCTGTGATAAATACTACACAGGTGAAACCAGTTGTCCCCTAAAAATAAGAATTGAAGGGGACACTTTAAAGTTTTGTGTGGCAAACCATTAAAAGAGGGGATAAAAAGGAGGACACCCTTATGGATGCACTATTTGGAAATTGGACGAAAAACTTGGAGAAAAATCTAGATGGCAACTACACAAATACTTGACAGTATAGCAGATCCATTTTCGGACCATATGACGATCTCGACTCATGGAGACATTTTTCTCATTTACACCATAAAAATCCGGTTGTTTGTTAGGGGTTAGGGTTAGGGGTTAGTTTTATAATTAAAAAAAAAAAAACTCTAAAAATCGTCTGTAAACAATTAACCAGATTTTGACGGTGTAAATGGAAAAAATGTCCCCTCGAATCGAAATCGCAACCTTAAGGTCATATGGTCCCCTTTTCTGGTGATGACTCGATGATGTTCAAATGAACAGCGATTTTATTGCACTTCTGAACTCCGTGAAATACTAAAAAATGAACAATAATTAATAACTTTAATTGGTTATTTCCTATAAGTCTAACATAAACAAAGGGGAACTTTTGTTTCCATTTTAGTATGTTTTCTTCTCGATTGTATGATGGCTATCTGAGGAGACTGGGCTCTTTTATAGAGTCACCAGCTGAAATGAATTTACAATAGCTAAATAACGGTCTGTTGAGTCTTTCTCTCTTATTGGAAGTGTAAATATTGCTCTGCGTATAATTAATTTATTTTATTAATAATCATACATTGAGCTCTCTTACGGACTTGAATAATCATTGTATAAATCTATATGTGTGCATCTGCATGAGCAGGGATTGTAGATATACAGAGGATAAAGAAGATCCCAAATAGAATCCTCCCCAAGTTACCAGTCTATTGGATATATATATATATATATATATATATTATATATATATATATATATATATATATATATGATTAAACCGTCAAGAGAATTAGGCCCCGAAACGGTTTGCACACTTTCTCTTCTGATGAGCCTATTTCAGTTGTAAACATCGTTTGTTTTTTCATTATATCTTATTCATACTGTCGGATTAATTTCCATTTTATTTTCACATATATATATATATATATAGTTGAATGAAGTGACAAATAAAAGTTTTTATTCATTTATTTGGGGACGATATTACTACCAATGGTTTCCTGCTAAAAGCATTCATCAGGTAAACAAAATATATATATATATATATATATATATATATATATATATATATATATATATATATTAATAAGTCATCCACAGATATGTGTTTCAGCATTTCATGCCTCCTCAGTGTGGCTAGAGACAACAACTATCCCTGGCTAGGAGCGAACTCCGAATATATATATATATATACTATAGTGTGGGATGGTCACTGTTTCAGCTTTTGCTGGAATGGTGTACCAAAGGCAGTATTATTGGTAGAGTGCTCAGTATAAAATAGACCTGTTATATAATATAAGTAAAAAGTAAAGTTGTCGGGGCGGCTTAAAGTCGGTATCAGCCAGTCAGCGAGGGAGTCTATCCCCTTTTCAATAGCGCTAGACCAAGGAGATTGTTTTGGCATCTGAGGTGGAGCACCACACCTACCATCAGCTCCTTACTTTACCGCACAGATCCCTGTGCTACTTATACGCTGAGTTGGCGAGGACCGGTATCGAACTAGGAACCTTGTGGTGTCTAGCCAAACGCTCTACCGACTGAGCTAACCCGGCCCATAGTTATATAATATAATAAAATAAATATAAAGGTTTTACATATCTATATGGTCGTGAATGTTCCTTTGTCACCTAATAAATAGATACGTAAAACCTTTATATATTTATTTTTATATTATATATATATATATATATATATATATATATATATATATATAGATAGATAGATAGATAGACAAATACTCGGGTCATTCAA
This sequence comes from Doryteuthis pealeii, assembly GCA_023376005.1. Classification (NCBI taxonomy): domain Eukaryota; kingdom Metazoa; phylum Mollusca; class Cephalopoda; order Myopsida; family Loliginidae; genus Doryteuthis; species Doryteuthis pealeii. Next base: position 29,658,960 of record CM042155.1, on the reverse strand, counting down.
TAAATAATCAGATTTTATTTTGTAAAAGCCAAATAAGTTTTGTTTTCATAATTTTTTCCATAATTGTAAACTCTGGATTGTTTGGTATTGGCTTATAGCAAAGATTATTTTAATCTTGCCAAAATATTTGTTTTCAGGCTATTCAGATTGGTAGCAAATCAGAGAGAGTGCTCCAGGTTTTAACATTTTTGTTTGCTGACAAGTGCAAACCATGAGAAATCTACAGAAGAATGTGTGATGTTTATGGAGAAGTAAGTTTTATTCAAAAATAATGTTTACAAATGGGCTAAACATATATATAAACTTGTATACTAGGTTGGTTCAAATTTCCAAATTTCTAAAGTTTATATATTTGTTTTTCTATTCATCTAGTTGACCTGTATACCAAATTTTAAACAAATTGAATAATGTAATATAAAGTGGTTCTACTCCTCTATCACTTTTGTATGGTAAATAGCTAAACCATGTTGTGAAGTAAGTGTTTTACATTTTAAGACTAGTTTCAGCTGTAGATGTAGGTATTTACCCCAATCCAGTTTCCATTTGATAAGATATGACACAAGGTCTCGAGTATGGGGCACCCAGCGATGACTGAACTTGCTATTCAGTAGTAATGGATCCAGTTGACTAACTAGACCATATGACCTTAAGTCACCCCTTTTTGATCTCGATTAAGAAAGGACATATTTTTCATTTACACTATCAATATCCGGTTGATTGTTAAGGGTTAGGGTTAATGGTTAGGGATTAGTTTTATAATTTTTTTAAAAATCGTCTGTTAAAACAACCGGATATTGATGGTGTAAATAAAAAACATGTCCTTTCTTAATTGAGATCAAAAAGGGGTGCCTAAAGGTCATATGGTCCAAAACATCCATGAAAAATTTGGCTGTTATAAAACAAGTGTGTGGATAATTTTTGAATGTCCATGATAGTTTATTTAAGGATTCTTGAACTTTTTCGACCATTTCATTTTTTATGTATTTCCAGTTGAGTGATGTTAAATGATATTTTGAACAAATTCATGATATTTTGTACTGCAAAATTATATCTTGCAATAGTTTTTCTATCCACTTTTCATATTTTTCGTACATTTTTCATAATTCTTTTTATTGTAAATTTGTTCAAAATAGCACTTAATATCTCTCAACCCAAAACACATCAAAATTGAAATGGTCAAAAAAGTTCAACTGGACCCTAACGAAGCGACTAGAGAATAAACTAGATGGGAGCTGCACAAGAATGCTACGGGTGATCATGAACAAGACGTGGAAACAGCACCCCACGAGAAAGCAGCTGTACGGCCACCTGCCACATATCACCCAAACCATCCGAGTCAGACGGACAAGACACGCAGGACACTGCTGGAGAAGCAAGGACGAACTCATAAGCGACGTCCTCCTGTGGAAGCCAGCACATGGGCACGCCAGTGTGGGCCGACCAGCAAAGACGTACATTGATCAGCTCTGCGCAGATACAGGATGCTCCATAGAGGACCTCCCGAGAATGATGAACGATAGGGACGGATGGAGAGAGACTGTCATGGATATCTGTGCTAACAGCGTGACATTATGATGATGATGATTACATGTTAATTGTAAATAAATGTAGATATTTTTTTGTCATTTCTGTTTATTTAGAAATTTCGTAATTTTCTGCTTCTTAATATCGTTTTTCAATATTTCTTTTCTTTCATTTGGAAGTCCTTCGCAGACTATGATGATGTCACTCCATATCTTCAGTTGTAGACCCTCTGGTGGCTTGTTAGTCCAATTCTGGACTTGCAGATGCGATACATGAATAAAAATAAATGCTAGTGTTATATTTTGGAGTGAAAATTAATATAAGCCCTTGTTGGGTCAATAAAATGGTAATTCCTGTATATAGAGTGAGTGAGGGAGAGGCTCTCTGTGATTGGATATACCAATCACGTGATGAGCCCAGAAGTTTAGGCGCAAAATCCAAAATCAAGACAGACAGATTCCACCAGCGGTTCCACGAGGCAGCGATATTAAGGGCTCCAAGAAATCACCCTAAGATACCAGATATCTTCTCCAACATGCCGGTAAGTCCCTTAAACTCAACTTTATATACAGGAAGGACTTTATATTGTCATTCATTGTTTCATGTGCTGGTTGATAAATTGTTAGAATTAAATGAAGTATTAATTCATTTACTTGTTGTTGTAAGCCTTAGAATTAAATGCTATACTAACACAATACCCTGTTTTATTTTGGGGGAAACACGGTATATTTGTGTGTGTGTGTGTGTGTGTGTGTGTGTGTGTGTGTCTTGAATTATCAAGTTCTGTGAATCTCTGGCATATTGAAATCAATAAAGTGTCATTTATCTGTGATTGAGTTTTACATTCAAAACATTTTATGAATAAGTTGTCTCCCTTAGATTATTAAGACAAGACAAGACAATGGTTTATTTTCACATATTACACAATATAAACAATGTCACACAAAACAAAAAACGTAATGTTAGTTGTTGTATCAATGTGTGGAGAATGATCATTAATTAGGACTGAGCCTATTCTAGAAGTGACCACTCCAGTTTAATTTTTTTCTTTTTTCATTTTTTCATTTTTTTTTTTGTCATAGTTTGAAAGTTGATAAACAGCATTGCTCACATGACTTTCAGAAACATTTTTTCACACTCAGAATTGCCGAGGCATGGAATAAGCTGCATGATATTTACCGCGTACCCCACTTGTACGGGTCAGGCACAAAGTCCCTATTAACGTGGGACCACCCACAAGCCGAAGCTCATGGAGTGGCAGGTGAAAAAATTGCGTCGATCCCATCGGCATTCCCCCTCAAGGGGGGCGCCTCAGGCACTGGGCAATAAACCCAGCCCTGCCCCTTTAAATCAAGGGGGCAGGTGTTGCCTGGGGGGATGGCCCCCCGGGATCGATGCTATTATTATAACAGAACCGGTCCAGCGGCCGAAGCTCACCGGACCCCCGGTCGAAACCGGGCGTGGGCTGCATGCATCCGTTGTGGGCTGCCAAAACACTGCATCTTTCAAAACCTTCATGCTTTCTGTAGTCCACCAACACTATACCTGATATCCCTCTCCACACACATATGCATGCACGCGCATACATAGATGTATATTATTACTGTACACTGTTCATGTTCCTGACACTAATACATTATTCTGTGTACTAGACATGAGACTTTGATGAGTTGTGGTGCACCTGAGCACTGTACACGATAAATTTCATTATTATAAAACTTAGGGTATAAACTTAACTATTTTGGGGATAAAATTCCCCACAGATAATTGAAACATGACTGCTAAATTAGAGTGACAAACTCCATCCCAGATTAGTGTCTACTTAAAAAGTGACTTTTCTTTACATGGCCAGCTCTATGTAGTCCTCACCAAAAGTGTTGTATACTCTTCTTTTTCCTTTCTTACTTCTATTATTCTTCTTCCAGCGTCTGGACTTCGTCTTGGGGACTTTGTCTTGGGGACTTCGTGTCTGGTCTTCCATTGGGGATTTCTCTTTATCAGAAGCCCTGTGTCATTGGTAGTTTTTAGATAATAACACAAGACTTTGATTTACTTAGATCATATTTAAAATGACCTAATGGATTGACATGCCGTAAAACCCAACCAACCAACCAGCGAGAGGTTTTTTTCTTGATGAAAAATATTTTGTGACGATCAGATTTTGAAAGTGACGTGCATGTTATCTTTATGAACATCAGTGACCATATCAAAACCAATATGTGGGTTAGTACAGCTTATCAATAAAAAAAATTGTACCATATGACCTTTAGGCACCCCTTTTGCGATCTTGATTCGTGGGGACATTTTTTCCATTTACACTGTCAAAATCCGGTTAATTGTTAACAGACGATTTTTTTAGTTTTTTTTTAAATTATAAAACTAACCCCTAATAAATAACCAGATTTTGACGGTGTAAATGAGAGAAGTGTCCTTGTGAGTCGAGATCGCGGAAGGGGTGCCTAAAGGTCATATGGTCCAAAAAAGGACTGACAGAGCTTCATCTAAGAATGAATTAAGAATATTCTAGACTAGTGGATATACCACAGTATGATAATTCAATTATTAGAACGTTTAATATATTTACTTAAGAGCTATTGCAAATAGTTCAATATGTAAAAAGTATAATAATCTTGATTTCTTTTCATCTTTTCATTATGTTAAATTGAAACATCAGTGTTATCAATTCTGCACAATCACCACCCCTCTCTATCTTTCTCCTACTCTCTTTGTTTCTTATTATATTTTTCTGTATTGCATGTCCTTTTTCTTCCCTTTCTTTCTTTATAATAAAAACAGAATGATCCATTATTTACCTAAGATGATGACAAACATAAGAAATAAGAATTCGGCGGATAAGCAACACCAGATAATCAGGATTCACATTTTTTGCATTTCATCTTGGATGATTTGGTTTGTCTCATTTTTAGCCAGAAGGTGTTCCAAGATGATAATGGTTGGAAGATTAAGGAACAAGAGTATTAAAATATAGATTATCAAAGTTTGTGATTCTGATAAAACTTCTTTTTCTTTTTTTTTTTTTGACTGATTTCAAAATCTTCAATTTTTGCAAAAAAATTTTTGGTAAACCACAAATATTCAGCTAAAGTTTCTTGTTACCATATTCTAAGAATAGAAAAAGTTCACAGACTTTCTTTAGAACATCAGATCCCACATTTCTAGATTTCTTTTTTTCGCTTTCACAGGGAATTCTTACCATATTTTCTCTTGTTCATTAACTCTTAACGTCCTATACCACCTCATTCCACCCGGCTAGAAGTCACATTCATTTTCCTAATCTACCCCAAATGATAGCCTTTGTTTAAATGTAATATTAAACATATTTAGAAATCTTTAATTTAAGGAAAAAAAACCAGGTAACTTTTAATGAAACAGCCATTTTTACCCATTTTTGATAAATGGTTATAGGAATTGGACTCTGGACTTAGAAAAATCTCAACAGGATGTTAAGAGTTAATCACCTATTTACAGTCTACATATATTTGTAACGGTAAAAAAAAAAGCATATGATCTGGACATTTCAAGTTCCATCCTAAACAGGGTGATTATATATATTATGAGAATGAAACTAGAATATCATTTTTTCTCCTATTATTCAGATCAATAGTCCCATAGGCAATAATTAGGATTTGAGTTGATTTTTCTATAGAGTTGGTAGTTTAAAATGTAAATCAAATATCCATTCAATTATTTCCAGATAAATATATTTGCTCCTAAAACTCTTGGGTTATTCCTATAACTCTAACATAAACATTGGGTTATTCCTATAACTCTAACATAAACTATGATATAATTCCTATAACTCTAACATAATATAATTCCTATAACTCTAACATAAAAATAATATAATTCCTATAATAAACATAATATAATTATATATTTATAACATAATAAACATAATATAATTATATATTTATAAATTTATAATTCCTATAATAAACATAATATAATTCCTATAACTCTAACATAAACATTGGGTTATTCCTATAACTCTAACATAAACATCTTTTCTGTTCATGTTCCTGACACTAATACATTGTTCTGTGTACTTGACATGAGACTTTGATGAGTTGTGGTGCACCTGAGCACTGTACACAATAAATTTCATTATTATTATTATGAACAAAGGGGAACCCCACTTGACTGATAAATTATTTATTAATTTTCCCATTAAACTAACCCTAATTCCTAAACCCTAAACCCAACCCTAACCCCGTCTTCTTTTTTCCTAGTAGATCAATAAATAAATAAATAATTTATCAGTCAAGAGTGGTTCCCCTTTGTTTATGTTAGAATTATAGGAATTAACCAACTATTGACTATTCTCTTCAATTTTGGCATTCAAAGTGTTTGGATGATCCTATGATGATTGTAATGAATGGATATGTATATATATATATTGGTAATTACAACAAACACATAATAAGCTCACATATATTAACTCTTAACCTCCTATACTACATCATGCCATCCGGCCGGAAGTCACATTCATTTTCCTAATCTACCCCAAATGATAGCCTTTGTTTAAATGTAATATGAAACATATTTAGAAGTCTTTAATTTAATGTAAATAACAGGTAACTTTAAATGAAAAAGCTATTTTTAGCCATATTTTGATAAATGGTTATAGGAATTGGGCTCTGGTCTTAGAAAATTCTCAACTGGATGTTAAGAGTTAAGACAGAAAAACAAATAACTCATAAATTCAACAAGTAATATGTGTATTAAAACAAATAGATTACAATAGTCAAAAATACTAATCCAAGTCCTGCAGAATATGCTTTTTTTAAAAGTTCATGTAATTAGAAGAAGAAAGCATTGATCCAATACAGAAAGAAAGGGTAATGCTCTTATATATCAGCAATAAAGTTACTTGTAGAGAGAGAAAGATATAGCTTGTAATACCTTCAGCGGTAGGCAAATATTTCTGAGTTGAGCGACAAGGAATATCCAGGCATAATTTTGTCTTCTGAACTGTTCTTTGAAAACCTTCACTTTTTATAGGACTCCCTAGGCTCGAAATTGGTCTTTTTGAAAAACTTCTTTTTTAGGTGCAAACACTTCTGGTTGGTTGAAAATTGTCATTTTTAATATTTCTATTTTTTTCTTTCTACCTGCGCTGATCCTATGCGCAGACTTCTTATTTTCGTCATTTTATTTCTGCTTTAAAAGCATTAACTTCCAGCTCACCACAATCCTATTCAGAAAATTATCCATAATAATTGCAGATGGTGTGTGTGTGTGTGTGTGTGTGTGTGTGTGTGTGTGTGCATATCTATATATTAATACTCGTGTTCCTTAATCTTCCGACTGTTATCATCTTGCAACACCCTCTGGTTAAAAATGAGACCATCCAAATCATCCAAGATGAAATGCAAAAATGTAAATCCTGATTATCTGCTGTCGCTCATCCACTGAATTCTTATTTCTCGTGAGTGTTGTCACCTCAGCTAAATAATGGACCATTCCTTTTTTATTTGAAAGAAAGAAAGGGAAGAAGAAGGACATGCTACACAGAAAAAATATAACAAGAAAGAAAGAAATAGAGTAGGAGAAACATAGAGAGAGGAGGTGAGTGTGTGGAACCAATAAGGTTAATCTGTTTCACTCAAACATAAGGAAAAGATGAAAAGGAAAGAAAGAAAGAAAAAAACAGTGCGAGAAAGTTAAATCAAAATTATTATACTTTTTACATATTGAACTATTTTGTAATAATTATATGTAATGTTGTAATAATTAAATTATCATACTGTGGTATATCCACAAGTTCCACTACTAACATTTTATTATATGAAAACTAGTCCCTGACTTTATGTCTATCGTAAATTCAACATTTTTTATTTTTAACGTTAGGGACAATTGTTTGCTTGAGAGAATTGGTGTGTATAATGAAGATTACTTCGCTAAAAAAATAATGGTTTTCTTAAAGCGAAATTTTAAGCTTTTTTATTTTCTTTTTTTTTTTCTTTTTAAGGGAATGCTCCCTTAAAAATTAGCAGCAGGAGCAAGCCTCCTACGTTCTTTTGATCTGCTTCTTTTTTTTTTTCAAGAAAATAAACTTGTTTTTCATCTGAATTCTGAATTATTAAGTTAATAAAGTTAATTCATTGTTAAAAATTTCTTTAAAATTCTAATATTAAAAAAATAGTTTATTCATTGTTAAAGTTTGGACCATATGACTTTTAGGCACCCCTTTTGCGATCTCGATTCATAAGGACATGTTTTTCATTTACACTGTCAAAATCCGGTTGTTTTGTTAGGGGTTAGGGTTAGGGGTTAGTCTTATAATTTTTTAAAAAACTCTAAAAATCATCTGTTAACAAACAACCGGATTTTGACGGTGTCAATGAAAAACATATCCTTATGAATCGAGATCGCAAAAGGGGTGCCTAAAGGCCATATGGTCCAAAAGTTCATACTTATAAAAAAAATGTCCAAAATAATTTAATTTGAAAGAAAATTATTTCAAAATTCAGATGAAAAACAAGTTTATTTTATCGAAAAAGCAGATCAAAAGAGCATACAAGGCTGGCTCCTGTTGCTAATTTATTAAAAAATCTGGGAGTGGATATCTTGAAGCGGTACATATTTTTGCTAGTAATATGAATAATATGAAGAATCCCCAAAGCACTTTTCCCATCTCCTTTAATTTGTCTTTCCTACTTAAATTTCTAAATACATTCAGTTCCTTTAATGACTCACACTCTTAAGTTTGAGAAGGTAATATCATCCACTCTAAAAGTCACTGATTCGAAATAAAGTGGGGTTAGATTAGATTTTAAAATAGGAATATGTGTTGGAATTAAATATCTTTATGCTGGACATTTTAGCACTGTATATTTTTAAAAAAATCTTTTAACCCCAGGTTACTTTTTGGCACCATACAATTAAGATTAGGCATGAAGTTAGGGTGAGGTTAGGGTAAAGGTTGGAGTTGGGTTAGAATATAATAATTGTTGTAACTTGCATATCAGAGTTAACAGAGAAATAACAGGAAGAAACACAACAAGTATGAAGGATAGGGAAAAAGGTTTACTAAGCAAAAATACAAGGTGAACAGAGTAATCAGTAATTGCTATATTGAATTAAAAAGTGTCATGAGATCTTGTTGTTTCTCTCTTCTGAGGTTTTGAAATACATTATAGGAAAAACAGACGATTCCATTCTTATTATTTAGGTATTTATATCTCGCTCAGAACATTAACCTCCTGGAAACTGTACAGAGATGTGCAACCAAACGAATGCCCTCCATCAGGCATCTGCCATATTCTGAACATCTTGCTGCCCTGGGAATGGATTCATTGCAACTTTGGTGTCTGGCAACTGACCTGGTAAACGCTCATAAGGTCATTAATCATCTTAATAACAGCAACCTTGAGCACTTTTTTGATCTCCATGTTTCTAACACACGTGGACATGCCTACAAAGTCAGAAAACAGCATTGCTCACATGACTTTCGGAAACATTTTTTCATGCTCAGAATTGTCGAGGCATGGAATAAGCTGCCCGTGTCCATTGTAGACTGCCAAAACACAGCATCTTTGAAGGCCTCCATGCTTCCTGTAGTCCACCAACACCATACCTGATGCCCCTCTCCACACACATATGCACACATGCGCACACATACATGCATATTATTACTGTAAACTGTTCATGTTCCTGACACTAATACATTATTCTGTGTACTAGACATGAGACTTTGATGAATTGTGGTGCACCTGAGCACTGTACACAATAAATTTCATCATTATATATGTGTGTCAAAAAAGTATTGAGATTTTTTGTACATGTTTGTAAGGGGTTAGGGTTAGGGTTTAGGGTTAGTTTTATAAATTTAAAAAAAAAACCCTCTAAAAATCATCTGTTAACAAACAACCGAATTTTGACAGTGTAAATGAAAAACATGTTCTTATGAATTGAGATCGCAGATGGGGTGCTTAAAGGTTATATGGTCCCATTTTTTTAACAAACTTTCACCAGAACTTGAGGTAGGTGAAATGTTGTGTGGTAAGGTCGGATGACTTCCAAAAATGGGAGAATGGTTTGTTGTGTATAAAGAAAGGGCAGTAACCAGTGTCAGCCTAGTGTTAGTTGTGGGATTCATGATTTTCAAGAAGTGGTGAACGGCATGGAGGCTTTATGGGGGTACATGGATATGAGACGAGAAGGATCTAAGTTGATAGAATTTATTATCATTAAACTATAGTGAAAGAAGTTTAAGGTAGGATTTATGCCAATATATAAAGTTGTAGTTCCTGTCTATTTCTCTGATTGTTTGAGATGAGGCCTGATGGTTAGTATTATCTGCAAGCAATGATTGATCGCCCCCCCTCTCAGGAAGATCAGTGTAAGTGATGTTGTGCTTTTGTTTAAAAACTTCTTCAATAATCGATTAGTTGGTTTCAAGATTTATCAGTTGACTAGCAGGACCTGTGAATATACCACAGTATGATAATTTAATTATTACAACGTTTGATGTATTTGCATTTTATTTTGTTATTCGGTCTATTGTCCTCATCTTTATTGTTATCTGTACAATGTTTCGGCTGATGTGCCCTCTGACCTTCTTCAGGTATTTCTTGTCGAACTCTGGAACCTTTTCGGACTCGGGAACCTTCTTTTTGAACTCGGGAACCTTCTTGTCGTAATCAGGAACCTTCTTGTCATAATCGGGAGCCATCACGGAACTTTGAACCTCACCCTTTATTCAGTCCACAGGGGTATCCTGTTCTCATTCCACTAGCCATAGCTTGGGTAGAGGCGTTAAGCTGTGTTAATTATTATTCTATGTTACTGCTGCCCTTGACCAGGATTGAACCTGCAGTCCAGAGATAACTGTCACTTAGAACTGTCTTAACCTAACTCCTTTATCCACTAGGCCATGTGTCCAAATCCTGTTTGTTTGTTCACAAACTCCTCCTAAGGTTTTAGAGATAGATACCACATAATCATATATATTTTGAAACTTCATTACCCAGGGTACTTGGACAAGTATATTCATTTTAATCAAAGGTGCACACCGCCCTGTCGGTGGGGCGTTAGAATGCTCCGACTTCACCTCTGCAGAGGGGTAAGACTCCCCCAAATGAGGCCACCTGTTTGGGGCTTAAGGATAGAATCCAGATGGTTGAGCAGTTCAGGACTTGCAATAATCCACTTAGACCCTTACTTAGGCTAGACGGGCGGTCGGAGAGACCCCCTCCGATCAATCAGCTTGCCATGTCAAGCCCTAGCACCTATATGATTGCCCCAACCCTATAGCCCTTATGGCAAGCCCCAACCCTTTTTATCATATGAGTGCTAGTAGGCAGTAACTGAGGGTCTACAAGTCCTGGGAATTACGTTAAACTCTATCTGATGATGAGGTTCCAGTTTTGGAGGTTTGGGGAATGTGGAGCACCCCTTCATCACCATTGCTCCCTGGTCCACTCTGACCCGGAGTGGTAGTACCTGTTAGGATCCTATCTATGGGTTAAATAGAAATGTATTTATAAAAAAAATTGTATTATCCATTAAGAATTGATTTATTTCAAAACTTTATCGGCATTAAATGACCCACTGAGGTTGATATGCCGTAAAACAAAACCAAACCAAACCAAACTAAAGGTGCACAAACCCCTGCTGAAATGTTTTCCTTTGATTTATAAGAAATTTAAACATAGGTAAATGTCAACTTATGATGCCTATTCACAAAATTTCAGCAAATTTCAATATTAAAACACCGTAATGGGGGTTAACCACTCCATATAGTGAAAATCTTGGAAGCCCAAGGCTTGAGTATTGGAACCTTTATCATCAAGGGGTTTTTGTATCAATTGAATGTTTCTAACACGCGTGGACATACCTACAAAGTCTGAAAACAGTATAGCTCACATGACTTTAGGAAACATTTTTTCATGCTCAGAGTTGCTGAGGCATGGAATAAACTGCCTGCATCCATTGTAGGCTGCAAAACACTGCATCTTTCAAAACTTCCATGCTTCCTGTAATTCGACAAAATTATATCTGATACTCACCTACACACATATATGCACACACACGCGCACATACATGTATATTACTACTGTATGCTATTCATGTTCCTGACATTAGTACATTATTCTATGTATTATATATGAAACTTTGATGAGGTGTGGTGCACCTGAGCATTGTTCACAATAAATTTCATTATTATTATTATTATTAAATCAACAAAAAAAAAATTACCTCTCATTTATAGTTAAATTTGGCTAATTTATTTATTTTATACATAGCAAAGCATAACTATAATTATGGCAACAAAAATTATTCATTAAGTAGCTTAAAAACCGCCCTATTGGGCGTCAATTAAGTTAGTTTTTGTTTTTTGTTAGGAAAAGGGAACTTTACTGTATTGTAATTGGATAATGTTTGCAAAGGATTAAAAATAAATTGTTATCCACTTATCTGTTATAATAATATTTAATTCTAGGTTGGTTGGTTGGTTGGTTGGTCGGTTTTAATGGCATGTCAACTCTTGGGTTATTTTATGCCAAAGTCATTTTGTTTGATTCATTCTTGTTGGGTATTCAATTTTTTAAAACACATTTTTTAAATACATTTTTTATCTATTTAACCCATAGATGGGATCCTAAGAGGTACTACCACTCCGGGTCAGGGTGGAACTGGAAGTAATGGCTATTTAATTTTAGGATAATCCAACAATAACAGTACCTTTCTGGTTTCCACATCCATCACCCAAATTGGATGTTCAATTTTTTTAGACACATTTATTTTAACCTCATTTTTGGATTTATTTAACCATAGATGAAACTAACTACTATGAATCTGTGAAACGGGAAGATCATACCAATAAGACCAGGTGTGAGGTCTTTGAATTATTAAAAATCAGACTGAAGAGGCAAAGAAATGCTGAAATAAATTTATATCTGAACTAAGGTATCCATTTATTCATTTATATATATATATATATATATTGTGAATGTGATCTGGGTATTACTGTCAGCAGTCATTTACATTCGACGAAACACATCTCTAAAATTGTCAAGAAGGCCAAGGGTGCCCTGGCGTCGCTCAGCAAAACCTATATCAGCTGCTCACAGCTATCTATTTAAAGGTGTACAAAGCTATGGTGCAGCCACACTTGGAATTTGCATCATCAGTCTGGAACCCCTATCTTGCTCAGAACATTGACTTCCTA
>CM042155.1:29611239-29643739 GCA_023376005.1 Doryteuthis pealeii | reverse complement strand
GTAGCAATCCAAAAATTAATGCATCTCTCCGACACAAAATTCTATCTGGTAAGTATATTCGCAAACGTACTTGATATATTTTTGAGAGTCACAGAGTTTTATTTAATACTATTATTCTCTGTCTATTGTCTCTTCAAACAAATGTGAATTATTTAAATGTTTTATATATTTTTGTTTCCATTTGATAATCCTTTAATGAACTAAAATGACCGATCAGAATATTATAAGCCCGATAACTCTTATATTATAAGAATAGGTATTATTTGTCTAACCATATTAACTTATTTTTAAGATTTTCTTAAAAACTACAATTTTAGAAGAAACAAATGAATGAGCGTCATTTTTATAGCGAGGGGGGTAACTATTTGATCATAAATAAAGCGTTTAAGGGCAGTGAACCTTGATCCTTAGTAACTTAAACCCTCAAAGAAAAACTCATCTCATCCACACGTGATTTTTTTTTTTTTATTAAAAATTTAAAATAATTTATTCTATTTTTATATTTTATTTATTTGTAACATATAATTAAATTTTATACATCTTAAAATTAAAAATAATGTTTTATTAAGTATAATGTTACTTGAGTTTTTCCCATCATGCAACACACGCGGTAACCGCCATTTTTCTGCAAAGTGTGCACGTTGTTTAAGGGAGATAGTCGAAGAAAGAGTACAAGCTTGCTTACAGAAATGGCGGCCGTGGATAAGTTAGATATGAGTCTTGATGACATTATAAAGTTGGATAAAAAGAAAGGTGGTGGAACTGGAAGAAGACGAGGTGGTAGTGGCCGCGGAGGTAATGCCGGTCGTTCTCGAGGCGTTGGTAGTCGAGGCCGGCCTTCTCGTGGCGGTACAGGAGGATTCGGATTTAGAAATCGTGGCGGTATACAGAAAAGAAGAGGATCTAACAGACCTACACCTTACGTTAGGGTAAGTAAATATAGAGAGAGATGAAAAGTTATTCTTTTGTTTGGAAACATTTCTTTGGCTTTTTAAAAATTTATTTAATTTTTTTTTTAGTACCAGTTATTACCCAAAATATAGCCACGTAGTTGGGTATCTACTTGCCTTTTTTTGGTTAAGTTAAGGGCTTCTCCTTTTCTACGTAAAAAGAAGAAAAAAAAGCCTACCGTCTTTGAAAATTTCGATAAGTTTATAGTAAATTTTTAACACTTTTAGCCTTGTTTAATGGCTAGAGATATGTATTTTAATCAAGTTTATGCATCTACTTACCATAATTTAAAAGTTTGCATGACTAAATTTGGTTGATTTGTTTATAAATTTCATGAATTGATATTGAGGTTTTTATTATGCCAGGCTGTCATTCATACAGCGAAAATAAAAATGGTTTCCTTTTTTCTTTCTTTTTTTTCCTTTAACTTCTAAATGTTGAAAACTGTTTTTAATCAAGAAAGTTTTATTTAAAATTATTACTTGGCTATATTTTAAGTGGAAAAATAAATTAAGTTACAAACTTCTTTTAAATTAGAAACTTCTTGGGTTTTGATCTTTTTAAATAAAATCGGTTTATTTGTAATTTCGACCACTTCGTTAGTAAATCATCGGTCGTAATATTTGTCTCTTAGAAATTAAATATTTCTTTTAACATTAGTGATATAAAAAACCTTTTCCCCATCAGTAAAGTTTCTTTATTTTAATTGTAGCAAAAATAAATCTAGATTTCATAAAGGGACAATTTAAGATTTAGTAACTAAAATAAGCTATTTTATTTCGTTCATTATTTTTCCTCCGAAACGGATATACAAAAAAAAACCTTTGCTTTTTGTTTAATAATTGGTGGTCGCATTGTGAATAAGTAATTGATACTTATATTTTGGTAATTTAATAAGTTAAAATTATTTTTTGGACTAATTTAAAAAATACCAAGCCATTTAATTTTTTTTTTAAATATGTGATAAATATATCCTTTGTGTGCTAAGTTATATCACTACAACTAAAAATACAGGTATTTGTCCAATGATTTTAACTAAAAAATTATAAATTTTACTTTTTGGTTATTGAAAGACGTAACAAATATTTCCTGTTTAAAAAAAACCTTTTCTTTTTTCTTTTTCTTTGCAATTGATCATTATTAACTCGGTCTCTTTAATGTTATTATTTAATAACTTTAAATAGAATTTTAATTGTGACTTTCTTCGTGTAAAAGCAAATTAGCTTTTTCTGATCTCTTCTCTTCTTACCCACGTGCATAATCACGGTCATCCCAAATATAGAGATAATAATCATTGTTCGTTATTATAGCAACACCGGTGATATTGAACCAGAAAAAAATGGACTTGTATTGATCATTTATTTATTTGGGAAATTCTGTAAAAATAAAATATTCAAAAAAATAAAAAATGAATATAAAAAGTAAAAAAATAAATAAATAAATTAATAATTCTATTTACTTGGCTAAAAAGATATGAACAAAGTCATTATTAATGTAGAATAAATATTTAATGAAATATTTAGAACTGATGAAGTATTAAGTTTTGATCTGTTTATACTCCCCCCCCCCCAGCGACGTAAGGGGAGAGGAGGTGGCCATTGATACAATTGTGCCCTACTTCTTGTTTTTTCCTTTTTTTTTGTCGAGAGTCTATTTATAGTACAACTTTTAAAGTAATCTTGTAAAACCATTATTCGTCTAAAGTATATGTATTTGGTTTGTACTTAAAATGATTTTTATTTTTAGATTATTTTATTAGTTTTATGAACATGTGCGAAATTTGTATGAAATGGTCTTTTTGTTTCTTTTTAAAAAGTTTTTATGGAAGTTATTGTTTTTATCGTTTTACTTTCGAAAAAAAAAGGCAATTTTGAGTGATTATTTTAATTCTTTTGTTTAAATCTAACAATGCCTATTTCAACTAATGTAAGTAAACCATCTCTTTATCTTCTCTCGTAGTAGTGAAAAGAAATCCTCTAATTTATTATTTATTACAGAAGACTAATCTATTTATTATTATTAATGGACTTCATAAATTGAGTGATCTACATTTCTCGGTTTGATTTTAGTTGATGTATTTAAAAAAGTGTCTTAGAATAATTTATTACTGGATTCATAGCTTTCTCTTAAAATGGAAAGTTAATTAAAATAGATAAAATAAGGGAGATAATCAAATTTCTAATGAATTGTTGATCTCACCGGGGGGTTGGGGGGTATTAAGGTTTTCAATAGGTAATTGGACCCACAGATGAGATTTTGAAAAAAGGTGTATGAACACAAAAAAAATTAAAAACCACTCAACTAAATTAAAAAATTTTTTTCTTAATGTAAATATTAAGTTTTCCATCCTCTAGGTTTTTGTTTTTATCAAATAAACATGTTTATATGCTGTTTTTGTAAATTCTACCGTTTGACTATTGTGAAAATTATTAAATCATCGCCAACTTTCTAAGAAACCTTAAATGTGAACTATTAAGTCTGTTAATACATTTAATGGTAAATTCATTTTTTTATTATTTAACAACCTTTCTCAATCTTTACTTTTGGTAAACAAGGCCGTGATAAGGAATATGAAAAGCTTAACAAATCTGAAAATTTCATAGAATATAACTTGGATTGTTCAATAATTTAGGATACAAGTATTTGTCTTGTCATTTGAAAAATACCAATGTTAAAGTAAAAAAAAAAAATTTTATTGTAAAATGTGCTAAATTATATTTTTTCAATCTTACCTTGATAGTCAGCTGTGTCTCCCAACATGGTGTGCCAAAACATCGGAATTCAAGTTTTTAGGCACACTCCTTACAGTAAAATCCTTATAAGTTCACAACCAAACATCGTATTACAGTCAAACTTATATCATTAAATAGCAAATAGATATTTAATTTAGTGCAATAATTTATAAAATAACCTCTATAGTTATTTTTAATGACAAAATAAAAACTGCTGTATCGCATATTTAGCCGTTAATCAATTTTTTGATGCCATCCGTGGTGATACCCTCATTTCAAAATAATATTCTGGCGAAATCCCTTAGAATATTGTCATGTGATTTTGTGACAAAATAGAGCTTGAATAGACCTTCAATTTGATATGTGATATAAGAATAATATTTGTCTTATACCACATATCAAATTGAAGGTCTATTCAAGCTCTATTTATTTTCGAAACTTTGATAGTAAACTTTTTAATAAGTTTTGAAAATAAAGATATTACTTTTTATCATTCTGATGTTGGTTAATAACGTTTTTTTTCTATCTTTTTGTTATAAATGTTGCGAACATCACCGGAATTTTCCTTTGAATTTTGGACAATTTCAGTTAAGCAAATTTTTCAAGGCAGTGATACACTTATTTCAAAACTCCCGCGAAATTATTAAGAACATTTTCGTGGAATTTTCCAATCAATTAGAGATTAAATAGTTCTTCAGTTTGGTATATTACATATTGCGATTATCTTGTTACAGTTTATTTTACAACCTGTTGAAATTAATTTCAAAATTTAGGAAAATAAGATATCACTAATTAACATTTGGATATTGATTAATGCTTTTCTGCATCTTTTGATATAAATATTATGGGAAGATTTTTTAAAACTTTTGGATTTCCATTTAATTTGTAAAAGTTTTTTTGAATTCGGCTTTGAAAATGGTAAAATCAAGTAGCAGTTGATTCTGCTTTTCTGAGTGACATCACTCTCATGTTGGAAACATAAACAAAGCAGAATTTCATTTAAACTAGAAAATTCTCATTTATTAATGATAAGAACCTTTTAAAAAATTACATAGTTGGGAAAATAAAATAAAATTTTCTAATATGTACATTTTGTAAGGGTTTGTCGATTTTTAAAAGAAATAATAAGTTTCAATTTTCTATGTATATAAGATTTCACTTTTTTTTTTTTTTTTTTTTTAAGAATTAAAATCTTAATAAAACTCGGAAAAATCAATGAAACAATTTTTGCTGTATTATGGAGAGGAAAGATATTTTTTAAAATCATGTAAAAATTGTTTTACAGTCTTTAAAACGAGAATTTTATTAAGATCTGTATCTGTCAAAATGGCGCATTGTTTGCTATTTTTTCTCTCTAAAAGATATCAGGAACAGTCCCATTTTATTCCCTATATTGCAAACTACTACTCTGTAAAGTTTCATAAATTTATCTTGTGATAGAGGAGAAAATTGATTTTATTCATGAAAGGGTACAGGTGGGAAGTCCGAATTACTCCGCTACCATTCAATGAATTTTTCAAATTCTAAAAGCATTTTCCTTTTCTTTTTTTTTTCTTCTCAATGAGCTCTATTCAAAACAACTTTTATAAACATTACATAAAGTCAAAAAAAGATTAAGTGTGCATTGCTAGTCTCGCAGATTCATTAGTACTGAATTTTTAGTTTGATCCCTGCTGATTGCCCCATTCTCCACTTAATTACAATCAGAATTTGATTCCCAGAAATCTTATTTTTATTTCTCATCCAATTGTTTTGTGATCCTTTTTTCTTGTTTTAGCCCAAAGAACTCCCAGATGTTTGGCAACATGATCTTTTTGATGGTGGCACTGCCGGGCCGATAAAACGCGTCATTGGAGGCAGAGTTAGCACAGCTGGTCAGGGCAAATTGCTTATATCAAATTTGGACTTTGGTGTAAATGATTCAGATATACAGGTAAGTTTTTCTTTTCTTTCCACTTTTTTCTTTACTTGCAAAATATTTCAAATTTCTGGTTTATATAAACCATATATCAATTTAATGTCAACTGCATTTGAACTTGGTTCCCCACTGATTTACCACTATATCCACCATACCCTAACTTAATGTTTGAAATTTTCTGTACTGATAAACTCAATGTTCACTTATGCTGATAAAGGGAACATTTTTTAAAATGCCTATTATTATTATTATTATTAGCAGCAGCAGCAGCAAAAATTGTGTCCTGAACACAAGTATTTAAGTTTTAATATCATTAAATATTATATTAGACTAAAATTATATATGAACACAAAAAAGATGACTTATTTTTACTTTATTCTAATTGATTTCAATATAAAATTATACATAGGATTACTTTTAATACATTTGAGAATTAAACAATATTAGAAATCAATAATACCAAGTAATTATTTATTAAACACAGTTTTGTTAAAATTGATATGAAATTATTCACACATATACTATGTAAATATTTATTTAACACACATCACAGGATTTTAAACACATTAATAATATGGGCTGTTTTGAGGCAAATCTATCTCGGCTAGACCATTATATTGTTAATAAATAAGATGCTTATTAAGATTAAATTAATTGATAACCATTGAGAATATGATGTAAATTACTAAGGGAATTTTGACGTTGGTGGTGACATAGTTTCGGTTACACACATAATCTCCATTATAATAAGAATATTATTACCTACGATTATTACTACTACTACTAAATTTTGTTCAAGCAAGTTTCATCATTCAAATTGTATGTAGTTAATCAAAAATTGAGGTCTAGAATTAAAGTATTACTAAAGAGAGAAAAGCTTCTTACATGTATAATTGTTAAATGTTACTCTTCATGATTATCAGTCTAAGTTGAAATCACTGTAAGGGTAACCTGAAGCCAAACCTTTCTAAGACCTTATTTTTTCAATGCCAGTATTGTTCCCCAATGATACCTGCATTGGAAAAATAACGTTTAAAAAAGTTTGACTTTGGGTTACCCTTACTGTGCTTTTAACCTGGACTATATTTGTTTAACTTTAATTTCTTTAAAAAACTAATAAAAAAAACTGCAGTATTGATGCAGTCATTTATCATACAGAGTACATTAAAAATAAAAGTTTGTTTTTAAAGAGAATTAATATCCACCAAACTTCTATAAAAAGAAAATGAGAATTGAATGAAAGAAACACTCTTTATAAAATACTGAGTTTAATCATGAAATTAAGAATATAATCTACAGAAAGCCCTAAAGGGTTGCATGCAATTTCCCTTGTGCAAGTTGTCTATTTTGCTAAAGAAATGTTCTTTATCAATATGCCAAAGAAGTGTAATTCAAATTAAGTTGCTCAAGGTTATTTTGTTACTTTCTACTAGATCTGGGTATAAGTATTAAGTTTTGATGCAATAAAATATATTAAGTTAGAAAGACTAACAAAATTAAATAAGAACGTATATAATAAAGATTACTTATTTCAATTATATTCTAATTGGTTTCTACATAAAATCTTTCATAGGATTGATTTTAATACTTTTAGATATTAGAGATCAATAACATCAAGTATTTATTTATTAAACCTGGTTTTGTTTAAACCAGTATGCAAATTAACCACACCATATATTATATAAAACTTTATTTCTTAGTGATATATAAGACACATTGCAAGACTTTAAATGCACAAATAACATGGGCTGTTTTGAGGCAAATCTCAGATTTTCATTGAGACCTTGTTAATAGATAAGATTTATTCTAGGTATTGATGATTAACTATAAATTAAATACTCATTGATTAACTTATGCAATTCTTGAGGGTATTGTGATGTAAGTAAATTTGTGTAAGTATTCGACTGTAAAATATTCAACTAATTTTATATTTATTTACTTTTGTAAAGCAAATAGTCATTTTTGCTCTAACTACTCATAAAAAATGAAACTAACTCTTTTTCAAAATTCAGGAGCATTGTTTATTTTGACTATAAGCTTATTGAAAAGGAGGTAATTGATACCTTTTCCTTCTATTAGTATTTATTGCAAAACGAAGATTATTTTATTTTTAATTTTTTACTTGAAGTATTTGTCTCATACCTGTATGGACTGGGCACAAGGCTCAGTTTTAACGTGGGCCCTTTTTTTTTTTTTTTTTTTTTTTTTTACTTGAAGTATTATTGTTTATTATACTTCCTTGGGTATCTCTCCTTTTTACTGTCTTCTAACCTCAACAAAAATCTTTGCATAAAACAATATCTATATACAGATCAAATTCTGTTAAGTAATTCATCCCAAAAATGCACTTTTAAATTCTTTTTCTTAATGGTATTTCTGAAATTATCCAATTCAATTTTTAGCCCTATTGCTATTTTTAATCTGATTAAGCAATTTGTTCCAAAAATATTACTTTATTAGTATAAAAAAAAAATCCATTTGTTTAAGACTTTAAAATCTACCTTGACAGTAAATTTCCAATTCAAGGATAAATATTAAAGAAAAAGATGTTTACCATAATTAGAAATTCCATTTTTATTTTTCTAGTTTCAATTAGAAAAACCTCTCATTCTTCTTTCTAGTAGAGTAGTTAATCCTAATTTATCCTTGTAACTAATCTTTTTATTACTTTTGTCAATCTTTGTATGCCCTTCTATCTCAATATTACACTCCAAATTCCCTGTCTAGACATTGCAGCCTAGGCCTGAGTACAATATTTTATATATTAGAGCTTTATATATCTTTAAAACAATACTTGCCTCTCTTGAAATATTTTTAACCATCCTGCTGGTCATTCCATTTGCCTTCGATATAATTGTCAGCTTTAAATGTATCATCAAAACCAACCTTAAAATTGCATTCCTTATTTACTTTTTAAAAAATTTTTTTTTTTTTATTCCCCTGTTACTGAATTTATATTCAATATAATTTTTAATAGTATGATCATTTTGGTAGACTTTTTGGTAAAACTTGCAAATCACTCAAAATCCAATGACCCAGAAAAAACAGAACCCACAAATTTTGTAATAAAACTGTTAATTTTAACTAGGAGGGGTTGGGTTTTAGGGTTAGTTTAATGGGAAAATAAATAATTTCGGTTCTGATTTTTCTGGGTCACCCTGTAATATGGGATTTTGAGTATGATTTGCAAGTTTTACCAACTTTTTTGTGCACTTATAATTTCTACAAAAGAATGAATTTTATTTTTATGTTACATACATATATAAATCTATGTTACATACATATATAAATCTATACATACATAAAGGGCAGTTGTGTGTATGTCCAGAGGAAACAACAAAAATAAGATAATTAATGACAAAATAAATATACATATTCACTATCACCAGAGCTTGCTTTTTGTGCAAAAATGAAGATATTTAAAAATTAGGATTTAAATAGTAAGAGAAGGGAAAGTCATTGGTTGTGTTTGTGATTAAAACATAAATCAATTATGTAAGACCAAAATAATCAATGGATGTGGGGGGGGACTAACTTTTTATTACACCCCCCCCCCCTACATAGACAACACTGGGTAGCCACTTCTAGTCTAACATAAAAATATAATTAATTCAGGCAAAAAGATCCTACTATTAAAGTTGAATATAAATTGTTTTGTGAAACATTATTTTTTGTTAAATGGATTTCATTCACAATCATTATGAAAATAAAATGGATGCAAAAAGCATTTCATGATTCTAAAATGATTGATTCACTTAATTTTTGTTTAATAAAAATTTGTTAGTTGTACCTTCTGGTCATCTCTAGGTAACCCTTGGGGAATTTCTCACAAAAATCTTTTCATCTGATATTTCTCATCTTAAGAATTTCTGAACTTGTAACTTAGTTTTCTTATGGTACTGTTATGCTTACTCACTAAATCACTTACTGCAATACCCAGCTCAGAGATTGAACTCATTACTTCCAAGGAATAGGACTCTGTGTGTGTGTGTGCACATGTAGTGAAAAAAAAAAAAGTGGCGTCAAGAGGGGAAAAAAAATCAAAGTTCCGTAATCTGTGAATGTGAAAAATAAAAATGAAAGATTGTTTATTGAGGATTGCTTAAAAGAGGAAACATTATTTGATACACGTGTAACTATTAAAGCTGCTAATTGTCAGGCAATTAAGATTAAAACTAGAAGCAGCTACCCAGCATCGAATGGGTAGAGTGGTGGAGGGAACCCTGGTGTATTGATTTATTTACTTTAGAGATTTACAAATGCAGGACATTAAGTAGAATTTTAATGCTATTTCTATGTATATTTCTATTTTTAAATATATTTGAATATAAATTAAATGTTCATGATTTTTTGCACAGAAAGCAAGAACCAGTGATAATTTGTGTGTGTGTATGTATGTGTGTGTGTGTGTGTGTGTATATATATATATATATATATATATATATATATATATATATATATACATACACACCAACTGCCCTTTATATATGTATAGATTAAGTTCTATTTTTATTTTTCATCTTTTTCAACTATTAAACACAATTTTATTAGGTGAAGCATTGTTAACTGTTTTTGACAGCTATTTCTTTCATTTTAATCGCTTTTCATCACAACTGCCCATTAGTAAATATTTAGGCTGGAGACAAAATAACCTTTTCGTGAAACTTGCATTGCTTTTGCTAGAATAGCCATTACAAAAAAAGTGGGTCTGAGTTAGTCTTGTTAAGAGCTTATTCTTTATTCTTAATCTTTGCTGTAAACTAATAGTCTGGGTTGTGATGAAAAGCTGCTAAAATTAAGATGAAAGAAATCCTTGTCAAAAATGAATGAATACTAGCTGGATCACCTAGGTGTTTTGATGTTGAAAGACCTGAAATATCTAATGATCTTTTAGATCACATCATTGATGATATGGTCAGATGTATTTTTTGATAGTAATTATTCATTACTCAATACAGAATTTATTAAGTAGAACTTAATAAACTTTTTTTTTCTTCTTTAATTTTAAATCTGGGGAAAAAATAAAACCGTATCTACATATTGCGTTATAGTTTTGAGGATCCTGATTATTAAACTTATTTTGTTTTTTTGTTTTTTATCAAAAGTCTGGCATTATAAAAGTAAACAGTTAAATATTAACTTGAACTCTTATTTGATGTTTTCTGTATTTCAAAAATATACCTAAGTTGGGTAAATGCCATAAATGTGTAAATGTTAATTTGTGTTTAGATCCTTGTGATTTGGCTTTTACTCATTGTGAAATTTGATTAAACATTTGGATACAACCAGTATAGAAAGAAAACTTTGAATTCAAACCTGTTAAACTCTGCTTAAGAAATTGACTGTCACATCCTGTTTGTGCAGAGAGGTTGGAAAATATCTTTGCTTATAAGTCAACCTTAGATTTAAACAAAAAAAATTTTTTTATGGTTACAAAATTATTAATTCATGAAATTTTTGAAGCTAGGTTTTGCTACTCCTTTCTGTTATGCCTGAATTTCAACCTCACTGAATCATTACTTGCACATTCATGCTAACTTTTTTTTTCTCCATAGAACCACTACTTTAAAGACTGAAATCCAAAATAACCTTTTTGGCATTAAATGATCCACAGAGGTTGATATGCCATTAAACAAAACTCAAACCTAAATTTAACCAATACACAAGTATATCTGGAAGGTTTTTAAACATTTAAATGAATGAATAAAAAAAAACCTCATTGCATATGTTAGCACAACTTATCCTTGTTGCAGTAAATGTTTTAACCACCAAAATGCTGAGTTTTATATATTTATCTTTTTTCAGGAGCTTTTTGCAGAATTTGGTCCCTTAAAAAAAGCAGCAGTTCATTATGACAGATCCGGCCGATCATTGGGAACTGCAGAAGTTATTTATGAAAGAAGAACTGATGCTATCAAAGCAATGAAACAGTACAACAATGTTCCTTTGGATGGTGAGTTTTTACTCTATCCCACCAATTTCTAATTTTGTTCATGTTTTTAATTATTAAATGATTGTAGAAAATTGCTTACTCAGAATAAATAATTGTATGTTTCTATAGATTCACATGCTTGTCTGTATTTATGAAATGAGACTTGATATGAATAATTCTGATATTTCGGACTATTCTCATCTTTATGGTATATAAACATAATATTCAGACCACTGTAACATCGGGCTCTGTTTAGGTGATTTTTTTATTTAAAAAAAATTATCCTTCAGACGATATTGTCTGAAGATGACTTATTCTCTAATTATTTATGGAGGCGCGTGGTCTAATGGTTAGAGTCGTAGGAAATGGACCCGTCAACGCGAGTTCAATTCCTGGACGAAGCTGTTGGCATTTCACATGGCGCTAATGCCCTTGGGAAAGGTATAAATCCAATTCTCCCTCGAGCTATGGGAAAATAGCAGGGCAGACTGGACTCTTTAACCATGGCTAGGTAGCCAGTCTAGGAGAAGGAAAACTCTGAATTCAAACCTGGTAAACTCCGCTTAAGAAATTGACCATGTGTTGCATCCTGCTCGTGCGGAGGGGTTGGTCAATATATATTCTCTAATTATTTCACTCTGGACTGTCAACTGAAATTTTTGCTATTTGAAAAAAATACCTATTTTGAACAATTTTAACTATTCAGAATAGTTATTTTTAGACATGATTTTAAGAAAATGTTTAATTACAAGTCATTCTTTTTTGTTAGAATCCTTATAAAATACACTGTTTATTACTGTTATGCTTATGTTTTCATGTGAAGTTTTTTTTTCAATGGATATATTTTGGGAATTAAAAATTTATATAAATCTTCAGTTTTGTGAAAATTTTCAAGAATGTTTTCTTGTACATTTTTCTCTAAGTTGTTAAATTATGTGTTCAATTGAGAAATGCAGCTATTTCAATGTGCTTTGTATTTGATTCAAGAGCATTTTACCAATTACAGGCAGGGATTTCTTTTTGGGGTGGGTCTTCATACTTAATGTATATTATGATTTCTTGTCTCTATGTGCATACATAAAAAAAAAAAAAAAACAGATCTTTTAATCTGATCTGTAGTTTGATACCAAAAAATTTGATTGTAAATGCTAATTTCGTAATTTTGTTCTTGTTTTCTGCAGGTCGAGCAATGAACATTCAGTTAGTTGGTGCTGCTGCAACTGATGGTACAAATAGACTTGGTATTAGTGGTCTCACAAATCGAAGAACACCGTAAGTTTTTTTCTTTTTTTTTTTTTTTTTTACCATAATTCTAGTTTCCTTATTCTTACTAGCAAAAATATGCACCCCCTGAGCACAACTATTTAAGTTTTAATCTTATAAAATATTGTATCAGAAAAAGTAACAAAATTAAATTAAAACATAAAAAGATTACTTATTTCAATTGATTTCTATATAAATTATGTTAAACTTATTTAATAAGAAATCAATAAAACCAATTAAATTTTTATCATTTTTAAGATCAATATGCAAATTAGCCTTCTTGCTCACTGTAAACTGCTTATTTGGTTGTATATATAAATGCAATTGCATGTTACTAATTGGCCAACAGTATTAATAAAATTGAATAATTATCTTAATTGATATTTAAATAAAATATCTCCCTGAAGAATATGAAATCAGTTGTGATGGTGTTTTAGTAACACACACACACACACACTTAATATCCATATGTATCCACTTTATAAATTTTGTTTGCTAATAAAATGTAAGGGATATATGAATGTCTACCTTTTTAGTGCACTATAAAGCGGTTTTGTTTTTTGTCTATGAGAGATCAAAAACTAAACAAGCAAAGATATATCTGCTTATTTGAATGAAAACATTCAGGAATTTATTCCCCCCCCTCCCTTTCTCTCTTTTTATCTAGTCAAATTAGTTCCAAATAGTTACAATATCCCTTATTTTAATTAGTTTTAATTATTTAATAGATTATCCTCACTTTCTTTTAGTTTTGATATAATTTCTAATGAAAACATTTTCTAAACTTGATTTTCATTGCAAACAACAAAGCATTTTATTTTTGAAAATAAACAAATAATGAGAACTTTAAAAATGGAAATTTAAAAAAGATTTTAAACTACTTGCATATACATTATTTTAGAAATTATTAATTCTTATAAAAGTTTCAAATGTTTAGCAAAGAATGTTACCCTTTTAAAAAAATTGGATACTTAGATATTACCACATTTTGAAATGAGTTGTATTAATGATAATAGAATGCTTTTTTTTTTTTTTTTTTTTTTTTTTTTTGTGGATGAAGCATCATAACATCATCCTGAAGGTGGTTTAAATATTTGATATATCATTCATAAATGAATACATCCTCTTCGTTTTTTTGTTTTTTTTTTAATACATATATTTATACTCTTACACACCTGTTTCAATTATTTTGTCCAACCCTTGTATGATCCCACACATACAACACACAGGTCTCAGCTATCACATTTGTTTTTACTTGCATCAAAGCAGTCTACTGTAGGATTTCAAAATTAACCCTTGTTAAACTTAATTGGTTTACTGCTTCAACAAACCATTTAGAAAAGGATTTTGTGTGTGTGTGTGTGTGTGTATACACTTGATGACTTGGTGCAAGAAATTCAAAAGGTCTGACAAGCTTATATGTAAATAGATTAGTAGAATCCAAAACACATTTTCCTAAGAGAGAGCCACCTTATCCCTACCATCTTGGCTAAAGTTGTAAATTGATTGCTGCATTTGTTGACAATATTTGGATATAAACATGTTTAAGTTCTGTGATGTGCATGATCACAGATAATATTTATTAAAAGAAAAAATATTTGTCAACTTGCTAACAAAGCTTGGAAAAAAATGTAATTACCAGCCATACCAAAGTTACGTTAAAAAAAAAAAGTTATTTATTGGTTAGGTGTACATGGCTTTATTCTATTTTTTTTTTTTTTTTTTTTTTTTTTCTTCTTTCTCAATTGAGTTATGAAACCTTCAAATTTTTTGGATTATTTAATTTAGAAATTTTATGTTACCTATCATCAAATGTAGTCTAATACTGTATATGCTATGGATTGTTGAATAATCCACACCACCATATTTTTTTATTTTTAATTTTTTTAATTTTATTTATTTATTTATTTATTTTTTTTTTTTTTTCGAAATATTTGGAAATTTGGCTACAAAGATAGTAAATGTTTCCAGCTTAATGACATTGAATAAATAATTGGCAGCATTTTATAGACTTGATATATTCTTTTTAATTTCAGTTATGGTGGTGGTGGCGGAGGTGGTGGCGGCGGTGTGACTACAGGTGGTGGAAACACTGGTGGCAACAGAGGGCGTGGCAGGGGACGAGGGGGTAGAGGGCGTGGCGGCGGTGGTGGTGGCAGTGGCCCTGGAGGACAAACTAGAAAAACACCTACAGCTGAAGAATTGGATGCACAGCTTGATGCATACAATGCAAGAGTAAGTCTCTTTTCTTTTCTCCTTTTTTTAATGATCACTCAACATAATAGGCCTGTCCAGTGGGGGGGGGGGTTACTATACACCTACTGCATCTGGTGGTAATGCTCCTTTTCAGAGTATATTATTTGGAATTTGAAAAATACTTCATTTTTTTTTATCTATTTGATTTTTAAAAAAATTATTTTTCAAATTACTGATTAGAGAGTAGAGATACTGATACTCTTAATAATGCAAATATAACAAAAATTAACTTCTAAGTAAGAGTATGTCCAGATATAAAGATAATAAAACAAATATATAGAAATAATTTGTATTGATCTATATATAAATATTGATAAGAGATTGTTTTAAAAACTTTTCTAAATCCTGGGTAGCTCTGTTAGTGAAGTGTTATCATAAAAGACGCTTGTCATAAAAGTATACTAAAACAGTTTTTCTTTCTTTCTCTTTTCAGATGGATACCAACTGAAGCAAGTGATTGTTACTCATCTGGAGTGTGCAGTTATTTTCCTGCTTTCCAAGAAAGTGTTGTTCCAGTTCAACTGATAAACAAGCATTATTCTTTTGTCTCCAGATATTCTTAACAGCAATTACTGGCTGATCTCATCATCCTGACTTTCTGCAGCAGTTGGCAACCAGTGATGGTGGATGGTGGTCATACCATTCTCCTCCACACAGGTTTTTTTTCCTTTCCTGTAACACGAAATTTGTGTGTTGTCTCTCTATCTGGCTGGCTGGCCAGCTACTTTTTCACACTGGCCTCTTCACAACACACATCTTAAGAAAAAGAAATGAACATTGCAGCTGCTGGACATGTATATATCTATAATTATTTGGCCACAAACTCCCCCCACCCCCTAATAGTTTGAGGGATACTGCTGGTGACAAGTAGTAGTAGTATTTTAGCAGCAGGGTTCATGGAAAATATATTAACTGTTTTCCTCTCCACATACTCATCATATCCTCCTTTTCTCTGTCTCCCCCTTTTTATTTTTATTTTATTTTTAAGAGATCTTAGATTTTTAAAATCTTGATGAAACTTGGTGAGAAGTTACCCTTCATATTTCCATTAAACTTTGGTAGCTGTAAAAAAAATATAAGCTGTTTTTTTTTTCTATAAAAAAGAATGTAAGTTCTATTCTGTAGCATTTAAATAATACTTTTTTAAACGTATCCTCATGTTTTAGGGGGCCAGATATACATCTTAACTTTTCTGTACTCTTTCTCCTCCATATCTTTTTTTTAATACTGCGAGCAAATACAAAATGGGTGGGGTTGTAACTTTAATAATTGTGGGCATTTTTACCTCTCCATGTCATTCTCATGTTTCACCTGATACAAACTCTCTATCTCTCTCTCTGCTGTAGAGTGAGGTTTAGCATGCAAATCTTGTCGGCCATTGCTAGTATGCTTAATTCTCACTGGGTGCTCCATTTTTGTTTCCTTGTGCCAGACTAGAGCTATACTTAGTCAATGTCTATTTCAGTTATATGCAAGGTTATTCATTATTTCCCCTCTTTTAATGTAATACTGTAATTATTCAGGTATTCTATGAATGTCTGATGAAACCAGGTCTGTCCAAAAGAAATATCCTCCCTCCCCTCAAAAAAATTAATGTAATTTTCAGTTACCCTGTTTAAGTGCTTTTTATAAAAACTTAATATAACATTTAAACAAATTTCTATAAATGCCCAATTCATAGATTCTTCCAGAAGTGAATAAAGCATTAAGGACTCAGAAAGTTGGATGTTTTTTTTTTTTTTTTTTTTTTTTTTTTTAGTACATTGTGGGGATTCTTTAGTTGGATCTTTTCTTCTTTTTTGATCAAATCTTTTAGTGACTTTGAGAATCACTTTGTCATCCTTTTTGAAATTGTAGGACCAAAAAAATATTACACCTAATAGACAATCATCCAAATGTGTTTAACTTTTCAGCCTCCATCTTTTGATACCATTAAATATTAATTTGAAAACTATAATTTAAACTAAGTATCAAAACCCTCCTTTTTTTTTTTTTTTTTTTTTTTTTTTCTCTAGATTTCTGGGGGATCTACCCAGATTTTCTAGTTCTCCTCCCCTTCTACCATTAAAAAAAAAAAGGTCTATATTTTTATGGTTGGATACTCATTCTACAATTAACTCTAAATAATTCAATATTTTCTTTCTTCACCTACGCAATTCAACCTGATGCATTAATTCTCAGAACTTCATCTTCGACAGATAAAAATAATTCTCAATGTAACAAACATCTCATGCAAAATAATTATCATTCATAAACTCTAACTACAGCAGTGTTTGTTTGTTTGTTTTTTACCTCTTTTTAATACTTCTTCCTTTTGGTGCTGTTTTGCGGAACTTCTCAGGAAATATTTTTTGTCAAGAATTTTAAAAATGAACCCATGAGATTTGGGTTTTTTGTTTATTTTTTTTAATCCCTCCTAGATTTTTTAATTTAATTTTTAATTTTTTTAATATTTTTAATTTTAAAACTTCTGCTCTGATTTGAGCATTTTTTTTAAATTTTTTTTTTTTTTTTCCTCTCTCTCTCTCTCTCTCTCTCCTGTTCATCTTCACCAGCGGTTCCTCAATCTTTGCAGTCTGTGTGTGTGTGGCCTTAGATTATTTCACTCTGTTTAAAAAAAAGAAGAAAAAAAAGAAAAAAATTTAAAAAATAATAAATACAAGGGACTGACAATGCCAAATGATTTGAGATTTTTTTTTTTTTTTTTTTTTTTTTTCCATTTTCTTTTCTTTTTTTTCATTAATCTTTTTAATAGTAATTAAGAAACATGTGGAATGTGACACTAAACGTCACTTGTGCAAGCCTTATCAGACTTGACCTCTACAGCTTGTCTAATGGCTGACTTATGAAGAGAAAAGAAAAATCTTTCTTCGTATCTCTGCCATATTTCTTGCTCCAATTTGATATTCCATCCATACTCCCCTCTCTCTCCCTGTGGACTTCTAACAATCTCCAAATTAGATATCACTAACCCAGTTCCCATATTTATCTCAACCTGTTCATCATTCTCATCTTTTGAATAACATTCTTCATTATGAAAACCTTTTTTTATACACGACATCTGTTGGCTTTTGAAACTTGTAAAACACTGGCCAACATTTTATACACTTATACATTTAAATTTATATCATCATTTTTGTAGAAAAATGACCCAGAGAATTAAGAAAAAAAAATTTTCTGTAAATTGAACCATTTGGGAGAAAACTGTTGTGGGGTGTGATTTTACCATTATTCAATTTAGTCCAGGTTAAAAGTACAATAAAGGTAACCCAAAGCTGAAAACATTTTTAAACCTTATTTTTCCAATGCAGGTATGTTACTCACCCACACTCGTTGGGGGTCGACCAGTGTGCACACGCAGCAAGAAATAATTTTTAAAAATGCGATAAAGGTCCCAGTTGTAAAAAATAAAAAGAATATAATACAAAAGGGATGGGAATTTCAGACACCTCTCTTTGCTCCCGTGAAAGGAGGGGGAGAAAACCGAACAAAAGGCAACAACGCTGAATGGAGAAAAGACGCCTAAAACTTTAAATAAACATACAAGTGTTTATTAACATCTAATTACAACTTTTTATACAAGAAAAGAAAGGAGGTAAGAGCATATATACAAGTCTACGTGGGGTTGAGGGAATAAAATTAATAGGTAGTTCTTATGTCAAATGAGTAGGCAAGCAATCAAACAGATACAAATATCAAACCATCAACAATACACGAATTGCACAGCAAACAATAGGAATTCACAGAATACAACGAAAATATGATGTACTTCGCTTTTCACTCACTGCCCTTGAAATTCGCCAAAAAGTTTTTTTCAAAAAGACAATTATTCAATCCTTTTTTTTATTTACTCTTTTTTTTATCATCAGTGGATTCTTTTTATCCAAAATGAACTGGCTTTTAATTCGTAGTCAATCGTCTGCAATCTCCTTGATCGCCCATCCTTAAAAATCAAAATGTGTAATTTTTCTCAGAGCCCGAAATTTCACGTGCTCACTGCCGGTCAGATTCTTTAACTGTGGTTTTTGACGTGCGCGGATTCTTGGCGCTAAAAACAAAGGCAACCGTGGGGACGCTGGGGGAGGCCTTGGTACTCTGGATGTTGCCATACGTTTTAACATGGTAATGATTTCATCTCCGAAACCAGGTTTGAATTCAAGGTTATTGTCTAATGAAGTCTTATTTTAAGGTTAAAAAAAAAAAAAAAAAAAACCCACCTAAACAGCCTCAGGTTACAGTGGCCTGAACATTATGTTTATACATACCACAAAGATGAGGACAACAGTCCAAAATATCAAAGTTATTCAATCCAAAGCTTAATCCGTTTACCAAAACTTTGGTTATTTCCTATAATTCTAACATAAACAAAGGGGAACAACTCTTGACTGATAAATTATTTATTTTCCCATTAAACTAACCCTAACCCCATCTTTTTTTCCTAGTAGATCAATAAATAAATAGTTTATCAGTCAAGAGTGGTTCCCCTTTGATCATGTTAGACTTATAGGAAATAACCAAAACTTGTTTCTTTGGTACCTGCATATGGTAAATAAATTTGGCTTCAGGTTACTATTACTGTGCATTTGATACGGACTAATTTCTGTGGGGGGTGGGGTATATTTAACTCGTATCCTCCCAGATGATTTTGCTTATATTTTATTTTGTTTTTGTTTCATCCAATATATGACAAAACAGAAATGAACAACATGCAATTTGTTGCAAAATAATTCTCGGTTATTCTGGCATCAATTTTTGTTCATTTAAAAAAAAGAAAAAAGTTTGAAAAATAGTTTTCATTAAATTCCTATTCAATTATTATCTACCTAGCTTTTTGTTAGACTTTTTTTTTCCCTTTGTTATTCTACATGTACTTTATAATTTACTTTGCCAGAAATTTCATACACTAAATATAACCATTAGTGTAGGACTAAAGTTATGAAACTTAATTGCAAAATTTATTAGAACAAACTAGCAAGAATATACACCCTTTCCAAGGTGTATTTAAGTTTTAATGTAATAAGATGTTAAATTACAAAGACTAATGAAATTAAATAAAAAAGCATATAAAAAAAGGTTACTTATTATAATTATATTTTAATTGCTTTATATAAAATCATTCAAAGGATTGATTTTAATGTTGAAGAATAAAACATTAATATTAGAGATCAACAATACCGAGTAAGTATTTATTAAATCCAGTTTTGTTAAAACCAGTATGCAAAATAACTACACCCTATATTATGTAAGTTTTTATTTCTTAGTGAGATAAGGCACTAGGATTTTATTTCTCATACCCCACCTGTATGGACTGGGCACAAGGCTCCGTTTTAACGTGGCGAAGCTAATGGATGGGAGAGAACAAAAATTGCGTCGATCCCGTCTGCATTCCCCCTCAAGGGGGCGCCTCAGGTGCTGGGCAATAAACCCAGCCCTGCCCTCCAAGGGGCAGGTATTGCCTGGAGGGATGGCCCTCTGGGATCGACGCTATTAATTTAACACCTCACCGGTCCAGTGGCTGAAGCTCACTGGATCCCTGTCCCGAAGGACGGGTCGGTGATAAGGCACTAGGATTTTAAATGCAATGATAACATGGGTTGTTTTGAGGCAAATCTAACTCAGATTTTCATAGACATTGTTAATAAAGATGTATTCCATGTATTAATGATTTTGACTAGAAGTTAAATACTGATTGATAAACTTGTGAAATTCCTGGGGGTATTGTGACGTTTCAGTTACAGACACCGAATCTATTATAATATGTATCAGCTTGATATATGAAAAAATGGATTTTTTAATTCAACTTTACAAATTAGTATGATTTCTGTCCCATAATTATTGTTACAGTTGCATATAAATTTTATACACTAAATGTACCAACTATTATGGGACAGAAATTGTAAGACTTTAAATTTTAATCCTAATTTAAAAAAATTTTAGATGAAAATTATCAACTTGATGATTTATAAAATGTTTTTCATTCAAATCTATAAGTTAGCACAATCTGTCCCATAATTATTGTTACATTTGCATATAAATTTCATACACTAAATGTACCAATTATTATGGGACAGAGGCAGTAATTAGAAAATTTAATTTGATTAGGAGATCATTATGTTCCTATTGTAATAGCAGGAGTAATTTTGATAATATATGAAATAAGGGTTTTTTCATTCAACTTAATTAGTATCATCTCTGTCCCATAATTATTGTTACAGTTGCATATAAATTTCATACACAAAATGTATAAAAAATTATGGGACAGAAGTAATAAGGCATAGAATTTTAATCCTGGTTTCAAAACTCTTTAGATAGAACAAATGGATCAGTTCGATAATATATGAAATAATGTTTTTAATTCAACTTTACAAATTAGTATGATCTCTGTCCCATAATTATTGTTACAGTTGCATATAAATTTTATACACTAAATGTACCAATTATTATGGGACAGAAATTGTAAGTCTTTAAATTTTAATCCTAATTTTAAAAAATCATAGACCAAAATTATCCACTTGATGATTTATAAAATGTTTTTCATTCAACTCTATAAGTTAGCACCATCTCTGTCCCATAATTATTGTTACATTTTTGTATAAATTTCATACACTAAATGTACCAAAAATTATGGGACAGAAGTTGTAAATCTTTAAATTTTAAACCTGATTTCAAAACTCTTTAGATAGAACTAATGTATTGGCTTGATGATATATGAAATAAGGTTTTTTCATTCAACTTTATTAGTACCATCTCTGTCCCATAATTATTGTTACATTTGCATATAAATTGCATACACTAAATGTACCAATTATTATGGGACAGATATAAAATTTGAAACTCTTCAAAGGTATAAACATCAGCTTCATCACATGGTGTAATGGTTAGCAAGTTAGATTAGCATACCATTATGAATTCAGTTCTCACTGGGTGCCCCATACTTCTGGTCTTGTACTACAGCTAAGCTTAGTAAATAACTATATGAAAAAATACATTTTTATGTTCAACTATATTAATTAGTACTACTGCCCTATGATACATACATTTGTATGGAAGGACAGAGGTAGTATTAATTTTGATGTCTTCCTGATATTTCAAAAGCCTAAAATATTTATTTTTGCTGCAACGTTCCCTTCCTGAATTAAGATTTTTTAATCTCCGTCCATTGTTTAAAAAGTCTCAATTGCAAGGTTACAAAACTATTACTACCTTTGTCCCATAATAGTTGTCATATTTTCATATAAATTTTATGCAGAAAATGTATCCACTTTTATGGGACTACATAGTATTAGTTCATTGTGACTGTCTTATAAAAGTTTATATTTACATTAAAATTTTATACATTAAATATATCAGACCATATGACCTTTAGGCACCCCTTTTTGATCTTGATTAAGAAAGGGCATGTTTTTCATTTACACCGTCAATATCTGGTTGTTTTAACAGACGATTTTTAGATTTAAAAAAAAAAAAAATTATAAACCTAACAACCGGATATTGACGGTGCAAATGAAAAACATGTCCTTTCTTAATCGAAATCAAAAAGGGGTGTCTAAAGGTCATATGGTCCAGTGTATCAACTATTATGGGACAGGTAGTTATTTTAATCCATAATCCTGGTTCTCTTAACATCCTATACCACCCCGTTCCGCTCGACCAGAAGTCACATTCATTTTCCTAATCTACCCCAAACGATAGCCTTTGTTTAAATGTAATATTAAACATATTTAGAAGTCTTTGATTTAAGTGAAATAACAGGTAACTTTAAATGAAAAGGCCATTTTAAGCCATTTTTGATAAATCCTTATAGGAATTGGGCTCTGGACTTCAAAAATTCTCAACAGGATGTTAAGAGTTAAAACAGATAAGCTAATAAAAGTTTGCAGTGATCAACTACTTCATATGTGTTGAACAATGTATAATACGTTTAAAAATTAAACTTATTAAATTTTTTTACTCGAGTTATTCTGACTGCAATGTTACAAAGTAAATCCCAAGATTTGATAAAATTCAAAACCTATAAGGGTTATTTCCTATAACTCCAACATAAACAAAGGGAACCACTCTTGACTGAATTATTTATTTATTGATCTACTAGGAAAAAAGATGGGGTTAGGTTTAGTTTAATGGGAAAATAAATAATTTATCAGTCAAGAGTTGTTCCCCTTTGTTTATGTTGCAGTTATAGGAAATAACCCCTATAGGTTTGTTAAATGCTTCTGATTTGATGCTTGTATGTAGAGCAATCCACTTGTTCATTGACTGGATTATTTAAACTTCATTTTTTTTTGAAACTGCAATTATGATATCTATTTCTTCTGAATTTTGTTTTTGGAATTTTTGAAAGCATAGGATTTTCCTTCTATAATTATGTTACATACCCAACATCACGTTTTTTGCATTTTGAGATCCCGTGTGTCGTGTGTTCCCTCAGATTTAGATGAGGTCAGTGAAGTTGATTGTTTTTAAGCAGGAAAAGATAAAATTAAGGATTGACTGTAAATATTTCCACATCAAAATTTTATCAGTTTTAGAATTTGTTTGAATGAAGAAGGCAATGACATACAACCGTGTGTGAATGCGTGTGTGCGTCCCTGGTAAATTGTTTGTGGATGAATTCAGAATTTAATCATAGCTTTTAAGAATTGAATTTTTTTCCTCCTACCACTGTTCTTTATATGGAACAAGATTTGGCTAAACTTGCAAATCGGTCGGAAAATTAAAACATTACAAAAAAAAACAGAACCCACATTTATTTTCCCATTATTTTTCTAGGGTGGGGGGGTAGGGTTGAGATTTACTCAACCCTACCCCCCCCCTAGTTAGAATTAACACTTTTATTAGAAAATTTGTGGGTTCTGTTTTTTTCTGGGTCACCCTCATTTTCTGACTGATTTGCAAGTTTAGCCCAAGATTTTCCAAAGCTGTAAACTTTTTCATTCATACCTTTCTCTAATTAAGTATTTACTAATTTATCTGAATTTTAAAAAAAATTTTTTAGATGAGGCTTCATAATTTGGATTTTTCGGACTATTGTCCTCAATTTAATCGTTATCTACACAGCGTTTCAGTCGATATGCCCTCCGCCTGCTTCAGATGTTTCTTGTCATGGCACTTTGAACCGAACCCTTTATTCAATACAGGGGTAGATGTTCAACAAGAAATAACCTGAAGGAGGCCAGAGGGCACATCAACTTAGATGTGTAGATATAAAAAAAAATGAGGACAATAGTCCAAATAATACAAGTAATTCACTAATTAAAGTTTTATTAATTTCCAGAACAAAACCTTATATCTTAATATTTAGAAGTTTGAATTATTTTTTTTTTAAATTGGGATGGGGGTTGAAAGTTCCGAATTTAAAAAAAAAAAATTTGATTGCAGAATCTTTTCTTGAGTATTTATTAGTCTGTTCAAAAAATTCCTTGAGTGAATTTGTATCAATTCTAATAATGGTTATTAAATAATTCCAACATAAAAAGGGGAACTACTCTGACTGATAAATTATTTATTTATTGATCTACTAGGAAAAAAGAAGACAGGGTTAGAGTTTAGGGTTAGTTTAATGGGAAAATAAATAATTTATCAATCAGAGTGGTTTCCCTTTGTTTATGTTGGAGTTATAGGAAATAACACCTGTGCTAGAAATAAATGCATTACTGTTAGCATGTTTGACAGGATAAAGGTTAATAAGGGTTAGGGGAATCATCTATACGTATATAAATGGCAGTTGTGTGTATGTCCAAACGAAACAATGCAAATAAAACAATTAACGACAAGGTAAATACATATACACATTAAATATCACTGGTTCTTGCTTTTTGTGAAAAAATTATGAAGATTTGATTTATATTTGATGTATAAAAATTGAATATATATATAGAAATAGCATTGAAATTCTACTTGAATGTTCAGTATTGGTAAATCTCAAAAGCAAACAAATCAATAAACACATCCCTCTACCTAGGTGATGCTGGGTAGCCTCTTCTAGTGTGTGTGTATATATGTGTGTATATATATATATATAAAGCAATTAATCTGAATACAATGTTTACCACAATGAATTTACTGGGAAAATGCATCAATATAAAATTAACTTAAACTTGTTTAAACATGAATGAAAGAATCACTTGGGTCTCTTTAAAAGAAGAAGAAAAAAATAATGATTGTATAAAATCATTTCTATTAAAACTGAGTGGGTTTTTAAAGTTTGTACTGTTTCTTAAAAATACAGAATGAATTAGTTTTTAAAGTGATGAGTTTATGCATGGGGTTATTTTTGTATTTTAAAAGATTTTTATTTATGCACTTTTTCTTTTTTCCAGTTTTTCAGCTCAATTCTATCTTCCTTGGGCAAATTTTGTGGAGGTACAGGGCACATTGACTGTAATACTTGAAAATTAAATTAAATTTGAAGATCCTCGTTTTCCAAAAATATATTATTGTTCAATCATTTTCTAACTTAATAGGTTAGAAAATGATTGCCCAATATTATATTTTGTCTTAAAATATTAGTTCTTACTATTGAGAATAGAGTAAGACATTCATTGAATTCAAAAGGTAAATTTTGTTGGAAGATGTGACATTAAATGGTAACTAGTGAAAAGGATTTTTATTCCAGTTAATTCAAAGTGGTATGTATCAAGTCTCGGGTCAATAAAAGATTGCACAATCCAGTTCAGTATTAAATTCAAAATGGGCAAATTTCCAAATAGTGAATTCAACATTGTCTTGCAGGAAATGGTGCATTAAATGGCTTACCTTAGTTGTTTTTTTTGTTTTTTTTGTTTTTTTTCATAGTAAATTGAATTTTCCCAGAATGCAATTTTGGGTTTATTTTAGACAGGAAGTTGTATATGGCTTACACTCCGATAATACAACACTTAAATAATTCTTTGAGCAGCTGTAGTGGCTTTAATACCTCTTTATACTTTGATTTGGCATTATAATAAAGGTGAGTCTTTGTAATATTTTGATAATGTGAGGCACAATTCTGGGACCCTATGACCTTTAGGCACCACTTCCGCGATCTCGACTCACAAGGACACTTTTCTCATTTACATTGTTTGTTAGGGGTTAGTTTTATCATTTAAAAAAACTCTAAAGATTGTCTGTTAACAATTAACCGGATTTTGACGGAAAAAATGTCCCCAAGAATCGAGATCGCAAAAGGGGTGCCTAAAGGTCATATGGTCCCAATTCTGCAACTCTGGATACTTTTACTGACGTGAAGATGATGAACCACACAGGACTATGAGATGCTGAGCCAATTTGCCTTTAGGGCTTGAAGCACAGCCTATGAAACCATGGTTTTAGGCCTTTCTGCCTTTGCCTGTTGAGTTTCTGGCAAATATAATGTTTCAAAGTGACTAGAAATATAACACTTGTATTTGGCATTATAATACAAAGGTGAGTCAAAAGTTTTGCAATTTTTGATAACGTAAGGCACAACTTGGTGACTCTGGGTGCTTTTGCTGAGGTTAGGATGAACGACACTGGACTGTGAGATGCTAAGCCGATTTACCCTTATGAAACCACGGTTTTAGGCCAATCTGACATTGCTTGATTGTCACGGTTCTTGAAAACTGCAAAATTTCTTGAACCATTTTGTAACTACTCTACATTCACTTTTCTCACAGCAAATATGTCTGAAAATGACCAGAATTTTAATACTTTCATCTGGTATTATAATACCAGGGTGAGTAAAAAGATTTGCAATATTTTGGATAATGTGAGGCACAATTTGGCAAGTCCGCTGCTTTTGCTGGGGTTGTGAAGGTGATCAGCAACATTTGACTATCACACATAGAATGAAACAATGTGTCAGTGCACCAACTGCAACGATACTACCTACTACAGCAGGTACCTACCATAGTTTAAATTGCTTCAGTCACATGATATGTTGCAAACTAGCATATCTACATATTAATACGCTTGTTCCTAAATCTCTTGTCTGTTATCATCCTGCAACACCCTCTGGTCTCATATGTCCCATTTTATTTCACCCAAATTTAAAAATGAAACCTACCAAATTGTCTTGCGTCGCTTAAATGCCAAACGTAGAATTAAAAGGAATTGGGGAGAGAAAAAAGGTTTTAAATGCCTTCTACCATTTTTATCAGCTAATCCATGTAAATATTTTACAAGTCCCCTTTTAAGAAAGAGTTGAATCAAGATTATTATACTTTTTTACATATTGAACTATTTCAATAGCTCTTAAGTAAACATATCAAATGTAATAATTAAATTTTCATACTGTGGTATATCTACAGGTCCTAGTATCAAAATATTGCAAAACTTTACTCATATTTGATAAGGCTGTAGAGTTGGAATCAGTAAAACTATACTGATTCCAGTTGAATTTAAATGAGTAACCTCCCTTTGTTTATTTCACTTTTGAGGAAGCCATATGTTTTAGTCGGCCATTTTCATTTCACTGTAATCAATACAACTGCATGTTTTAACACGAAGATATCATAAAATGTGTTCTTAATAACAATTAAGTTCATTTCAAATAATGTGCAAGCACAATTAAGAACACATTTTATGATATTTTCATGTTAAAACATGCAGTTGTATTGATTCAAACATATTCGTAATTTCAGTATAGATTTACGGTAAGATGAAAATGGCCGACCAAAACATGGCTTCCTCAAAGTGAAATAAATAAGGGGAGGTTACTCATTTATGTAGCTAATGTTCAGATTAACGAATTTACACTGTGGCCCTATACGGGTTAAATAGAAATTGTATTATCCATTAAGAATTGA
This sequence comes from Doryteuthis pealeii, assembly GCA_023376005.1. Classification (NCBI taxonomy): domain Eukaryota; kingdom Metazoa; phylum Mollusca; class Cephalopoda; order Myopsida; family Loliginidae; genus Doryteuthis; species Doryteuthis pealeii. The sequence goes on along the minus strand of CM042155.1, from coordinate 29,615,923 downwards.
TTATTTTCAAAACTTTATCGGCATTAACTGACCCACTGAGGTTGATATGCCGTAAAAAAAACCAAACTAGATATTGTTAATGTCTACAAATTTTGATATGAGTTAAATTCTCCCTCCTGCTTATGGGTGTGCTGATGGGCTAGTGTTTAGGAACTCTGACATGAAAAATCGGTCAGATTTCAATCCGTCTGAAGGTAGCTTGCTAAGTCTAGCCACACTGAGGTGACATGATATGTCGAAACACGGTATCTGTGAATGTATGTATGTATATATGTATATACACGCACACATGCTAGGAAAGAATTGCACTCCCCATTAAACTTTGTTGGTATTTTCTTGCAGTCCTGTGGTACAAAAAATAAAATTTCACCAGTACTAAACTCATTCCCACTATAACAGATCTGCCCCCCTCCCACCTCAATGAAAAAAAAGTAATCTAGTTTTGGGGGTGAAGAAACCTTAAAACCAATAACTTTTTATTGGATTGTCCAATTTTAGTAAATTTGAGAATCATTTGACAATTTTATCCCAAAGTTTCATTGCACTTTTAAAAATCAGATAAATAATGATTTCCCTAAAAGCCCCCCCCCCTCCAAAAAAAAACCCTAAGTGCAACAATCGCAGAGAAAATTATATCCACCTCCTAAACAATTTGTCTGAGTTTTTTAGATGACGCTTCATAATTTGTATTATTTTGATTTTTCGGACAGTTGTCCTCATCTTTATTGTTATATACATGTTTTGGCTGATGTGCCCTCTGGCCTTACTTGTCAAACTCTGGAGCCTTCATGTCGTAATTGGGAGTCTTCATGGAACTTCAAATCGAACCCTTTATTTAATCCACCAGGGTAGACAGTTCTCATTCTGTTAACTGTGACTGGGTACAAGTGTTAAGTTGTGTGGATCAAATTACCTTTAAGCACCCCAGGGGCGACCTGGATCCAAAAGGACATGTTTTGCTTTGCATCGTCAACACCCGGTTGTTTGTTAGGGTTAGCAGTTAGTTTTATAATTAAAAAGAAAAAAAAATGCGTCAGAAATCGTCTGGTAACAAACAACCAGATGTTGACGGTGCAAACATGTCCCTCTGAATCCAGGTCGACCCTGGGGTGCTTAAAGGTAACTTGGTCCAGTTATGTTAAGTATTCTATCTTATTGCTCTTTGCCAGGACTGAACTTACAACCTACAGATGATTGTCACTTAGAACTGTATTAACTCAACCCCTATATCCGTTGCGCCATGTGTCCAGTTGGACTAGAAACACCTGAAGAAGACTGGAGGGCTCATCAGCCGAAACGTGTATATAACAATAAAGATAACAGTCCGAAAAATCCAAATAATCCAAAACCTCTTAAACCTTATTGGTATTTTCCTGTTTCCTTACGTTCTATTAAACATGTTTACTAGCAAATATTATTTGTACTTCAACAAATTAACTTTTTAACACTGAATGACATAAAAAAATCGGACCATATTACCATTAAGCACCCCATTTGTGATCTCGATTCAGAAGGACATGTTTTTCATTTACACTGTCAAAATCCAGTTGTTTGTTTGTTTGTTTGTTGTTGTTAGCCTATGTGAAAAAAATAATTTTGCTCTAAAGATAAACTAATATTGTTATTTAAAAAAAAAAAAAAAATGAAACTTAAAACAAAAGACGTTTGTTTATTTTCCATGTGCCTTTACGGATAGTTATTATATTAGTTAAAAAGTATTTATTTAAAAAGATATTTTGTTAGGGGTTAGTTTTATAATTAAAAAAAAAAAAAAAAAACTCTAAAAATTGTCTGTTAACAAACAACCAGATTTTGACAGTGTAAATGAAAAGCATGTCCTTCTGAATTGAGATCGCAGATGGGGTGCTTAAAGGTAATATGGTCCAAAAAATCTTTATTTGGAGATAGGAAAAAAGGTTATTTTCCTATAACTCCAACATAAACAACCACTCTTGACTGATAAATTATTTATTTATTTATTTATTTATTGATCTACTAGGAAAAAAGAAGATGGGGTTAGGGTTTAGGGTTAGTTTAATGGGAAAATAAATAAATAATTTATCAGTCAAGAGTGGTTCCCCTTTGTTTATGTTGGAGTTATAGGAAATAACCGGAAAAAATATCTAACAATAACTTCTCTTTGGATTGACCTATTTCAATAAAACTTGGTATTATTTTGTAGGATAACAGTATTATAATTTTTTCTTATCATGAGTAATAAATTAGACCACCGGAACCGGTGGATGTACCACAATATAATTTAATTATTACGACATTTGATACAATCTTGATTTAACTCTCTCTCTCTCTCTCTCTCTCTTTCTCTTTCTCTTTCTCTTTCTCTTTCTCTCTTTCCTTTTCATCTTTTCATTATGTTCGGTTGAAACAGATTAGCATTATTGCATCCACGTGCTCACCCCCTCTCTCTACCTTTCCCTTACTCTTTCTCATAATTTTTAATTTTTTTTGTAGAATGTCCTTTCTCTTCCCTTTCTTTATAATAAAAAAGGAATGGTCAATTATTTAGCTGAGGTGACGACACTCATAAAAAATAAGAGTTCACCTGATAAATAACACTAGATAATCAGGATTTACATTTTTGCATTTCATTTTGGATGGTCTCATTTTTAACCACAGGGTGTTGCAAGATGTTAACAGTCGTAAAATTACACTGGGGAATAATTTTGGACATAATTTCTGTTGTTTGATTTTTCATTTGATTTAAACTAAAATTGCTATGCTGATTTCAAAACTGCAGTTTTCTTCTATCACATCAAGTTTTTCTCTACAGCTTACTCTCCAAATAAGCACAATTGTATCGTTTGTCTGTAAGTAATAGGACTGGTCAACTGAATGCGTTGATTATTTTATTCTAAAGGAAGGATATTTTTGCAGATCTGGAGACTAGGTCAAATACCAGTCAAAGAACAAACATCTGCACATTTGTGAAGCTAGTCTATTTTGCATATTTTAAATTAAAACTTGTCAATTAAAACAAGTCATGGGCCCCTTGTGGACGAACAGATTCCCTACCCCCACGAACAAAGCGCGTCCGGATATGCCTGGCATGGGAGTGTGTGTGTGTGTGGGGGGGGGCAGGTGACCACAGAAATTGAACTCGCCACCTCCTCGTCGTTAGGAGTGACGCGTAGTTGAAATACTGTTGAATATAGAAATTCCGCACGGGCACTGCAGAGTGGGAGTAGCCCGGAAGTAAACAGTCACTGATTATTTAAGGCCTACCCTCCCAGACCGGGGGGGGGGGTGAGAAGAAAACTGTATTCGGATCTTGCTGTCGAGAAGTAGAGGCGTGTGTAATACTACTGGAAGATTGTTGCATACAGAAGACTTTGGCAGTTGGGAGAGCGGTGCGCACACATGAAGAGACTAGAGACCAGTGAACATTTGCGTCGGACTTGATTGCAGACCCCCCCCCCTCAACACAGTTTACTTTCATTCCTGTTACACTCCCCGCAAAAAGACTTTGTGGATTTGGATCAAGGGAACACGTGATAAGTTGGCAATTGGTGTACCTATGATTTGGCGAGAGCCAAAATATCATTTCACAGGCTGTTACTTTTGTTTAAGGAAAACTTCCCCATATAACAAAAATAAAACAAAACAAATGTAAAATTGAGTATCCTCGTCTACCATCAGCCATGCGTCCAGTGCCTTATTCAGTTGAAATCCCAATGTGAGGCAGTAGAGCTTGAGAGAAGCATTGGGTGGAGCGGAATTGGCCTTCAAGATCTGACCTCAAACCTGTGGAGTAATTTTTAATACCAGAGCAGATTCCTTAAAAAAATTTCTTCTATTCACACCTTCGGTTTTTTTGTCTTTTTATTTATGCAGAAAAAAGTACCAATCACATATAACCCCACCGATATTTTGCGCCCCCAAAATAAGGGGTACCCCACCCCTTATTTTTGGGGCGCAAAATAAGTTAAGTGACCTGAAAAAAAATCAGAAAGTTTTGAAATAAAATAACTAATGCATTATAAAATTCATTCATTGCTAAATCAACACTGAAAATTTCATTAAAATCGGATAATTCCCTGATTTTTGGTAAATTTGTATTGTAAAAACACGGATTTTTCGACAAATTGGGTATACCTAGCTAACCTATACAGGATATCGACTTATACACAAGTATATACGGTAATATATAAAAAAATAAAAAAATTAAAGAAAACAAAAACAAACTAACAAATTCCTGTAAGCTATAAAAATAAAAGGAAAATTAGTTAAAAGGTGCAGATTTTTTTTCCTATAGAAAATTGTACAAGCATAAAATTCTTTACAAATGAAAAAATACGCGTGTGTTGAATCGTGACCAACGTATTGTTCTCTGGTTTTATGATCTATCTTGAAAGATCACAAATGAACACGTGAACGTGCCCCTTCAACCCCTAACCTCCTGTGTAGCTGTTCTGTATGTTCACATCATAATGCCACGTGGCGAGCTGACTAGCGACGATTAACTAACTGCTCATTTCCAGCTGCGCGCGAATAACTGTTCCGCGTTAGGTTTGTTCGCAACAGAGAGAGTCCCGGAATTTTTTGATCACACACACACACATCTCAAAAAGTTAACAAGCTGCTCACATTTTTTGAAAAGAATGCAAAAATGTATACCGTGCCAGAGCTGGTTTAAAAAAAAAACTATATATATATATATATTTCT
>CM042155.1:29572935-29611039 GCA_023376005.1 Doryteuthis pealeii | reverse complement strand
CACCAAACTTCTATAAAAAGAAAATGAGAATTGAATGAAAGAAACACTCTTTATAAAATACTGAGTTTAATCATGAAATTAAGAATATAATCTACAGAAAGCCCTAAAGGGTTGCATGCAATTTCCCTTGTGCAAGTTGTCTATTTTGCTAAAGAAATGTTCTTTATCAATATGCCAAAGAAGTGTAATTCAAATTAAGTTGCTCAAGGTTATTTTGTTACTTTCTACTAGATCTGGGTGTAAGTATTAAGTTTTGATGCAATGAAATATATTAAGTTAGAAAGACTAACAAAATTAGATAAGAATGTATTTAATGAAGATTACTTATTTTAATTATATTCTAATTGGTTTCTACATAAAATCTTTCATAGGATTGATTTTAATACTTTTAGATATTAGAGATCAATAACACCAAGTAATTATTTATTAAACCTGGTTTTGTTTAAACCATTATGCAAATTAACCACACCATATATTATATAAACCTTTATTTCTTAGTGATATATAAGACACATTGCAAGATTTTAAATGCACAAATAACATGGGCTGTTTTGAGGCAAATCTAACTCGGATTTTCATTGAGACCTCGTTAATAGATAAGATTTATTCTAGGTATTGATGATTTTAACTATAAATTAAATACTCATTGATTAACTTATGCAATTCTTGAGGGTATTGTGATGTAAGTAAATATTTGTAAGCATTTGACTAAAATATTCAACTAATTTTATATTTATTTACTTTTGTAAAGCAAAAAGTCATTTTTGCTCTAACTACTCATAAAAAAAATGAAACTAACTCTTTTTTAAAATTCAGGAGCATTGTTTATTTTGACTATAAGCTTATTGAAAAGGGGGGTAATTGATACCTTTTCCTTCTATTAGTATTTATTGCAAAACGAAGATTATTTTATTTTTATTTTTTTTTACTTGAAGTATTATTGTTTATTATACTTCCTTCGGTATCTCTCCTTTTTACTGTCTTCTAACCTCAACATTTACAAAATAAACAAAAATCTTTGCATAAAACAATATCTATATACAGATCAAATTCTGTTAAGTAATTCATCCCAAAAATGCACTTTTAAATTCTTTTTCTTAATGGTATTTCTGAAATCATCCAATTCAATTTTTAGCCCTATTGCTATTTTTAATCTGATTAAGCAATTTGTTCCAAAAATATTACTTTATTAGTAAAAAAAAAAAATCCATTTGTTTAAGACTTTAAAATCTACCTTGACAGTAAATTTCCAATTCAAGGATAAATATTAAAGAAAAAGATGTTTACCATAATTAGAAATTCCATTTTTATTTTTCTAGTTTCAATTAGAAAAACCTCTCATTCTTCTTTCTAGTAGAGTAGTTAATCCTAATTTATCCTTGTAAGTAATCTTTTTATTACTTTTGTCAATCTTTGTATGCCCTTCTATCTCAATATTACACTCCAAATTCCCTGTCTAGACATTGCAGCCTAGGCCTGAGTACAATATTTTATATATTAGAGCTTTATATATCTTTAAAACAATACTTGCCTCTCTTGAAATATTTTTAACCATCCTGCTGGTCATTCCATTTGCCTTCGATATAATTGTCAGCTTTAAATGTATCATCAAAACCAACCTTAAAATTGCATTCCTTATTTACTTTTTTAAAAAAATTTTTTATTTTTTATTCCCCTGTTACTGAATTTATATTCAATATAATTTTTAATAGTATGATCATTTTGGTAGACTTTTTGGTAAAACTTGCAAATCACTCAAAATCCAATGACCCAGAAAAAACAGAACCACAAATTTTGTAATAAAACTGTTAATTTTAACTAGGAGGGGTTGGGTTTTTAGGGTTAGTTTAATGGGAAAATAAATAATTTCGGTTCTGATTTTTCTGGGTCACCCTGTAATATGGGATTTTGAGTATGATTTGCAAGTTTTACCAACTTTTTTGTGCACTTATAATTTCTACAAAAGAATGAATTTTATTTTTATGTTACATACATATATAAATCTATGTTACATACATATATAAATCTATGTTACATACATATATAAATCTATACATACATAAAGGGCAGTTGTGTGTATGTCCAGAGGAAACAACAAAAATAAGATAATTAATGACAAAATAAATTATACATATTCACTATCACCAGAGCTTGCTTTTTGTGCAAAAATGAAGATATTTAAAAATTAGGATTTAAATAGTAAGAGAAGGGAAAGTCATTGGTTGTGTTTGTGATTAAAACATAAATCAATTATGTAAGACCAAAATAATCAATGGATGTGGGGGGGGGGACTAACTTTTTATTACACCCCCCCCCTCTACATAGACAACACTGGGTAGCCACTTCTAGTCTAACATAAAAATATAATTAATTCAGGCAAAAAGATCCTACTATTAAAGTTGAATATAAATTGTTTTGTGAAACATTATTTTTTGTTAAATGGATTTCATTCACAATCATTATGAAAATAAAATGGATGCAAAAAGCATTTCATGATTCTAAAATGATTGATTCACTTAATTTTTGTTTAATAAAAATTTGTTAGTTGTACCTTCTGGTCATCTCTAGGTAACCCTTGGGGAATTTCTCACAAAAATCTTTTCATCTGATATTTCTCATCTTAAGAATTTCTGAACTTGTAACTTAGTTTTCTTATGGTACTGTTATGCTTACTCACTAAATCACTTACTGCAATACCCAGCTCAGAGATTGAACTCATTACTTCCAAGGAATAGGACTCTGTGTGTGTGTGTGTGTGCACATGTAGTGAAAAAAAAAAAGTGGCGTCAAGAGGGGGAAAAAAATCAAAGTTCCGTAATCTGTGAATGTGAAAAATAAAAATGAAAGATTGTTTATTGAGGATTGCTTAAAAGAGGAAACATTATTTGATACACGTGTAACTATTAAAGCTGCTAATTGTCAGGCAATTAAGATTAAAACTAGAAGCAGCTACCCAGCATCGAATGGGTAGAGTGGTGGAGGGAACCCTGGTGTATTGATTTATTTACTTTAGAGATTTACAAATGCAGGACATTAAGTAGAATTTTAATGCTATTTCTATGTATATTTCTATTTTTAAATATATTTGAATATAAATTAAATGTTCATGATTTTTTGCACAGAAAGCAAGAACCAGTGATAATTTGTGTGTATGTGTGTGTGTATATATATATATATATATATATACATACATACACACCAACTGCCCTTTATATATGTATAGATTAAGTTCTATTTTTATTTTTCATCTTTTTCAACTATTAAACACAATTTTATTAGGTGAAGCATTGTTAACTGTTTTTGACAGCTATATTTTAATCGCTTTTCATCACAACTGCCCATTAGTAAAATATTTAGGCTGGAGACAAAATAACCTTTTCGTGAAACTTGCATTGCTTTTGCTAGAATAGCCATTACAAAAAAAGTGGGTCTGAGTTAGTCTTGTTAAGAGCTTATTCTTTATTCTTAATCTTTGCTGTAAACTAATAGTCTGGGTTGTGATGAAAAGCTGCTAAAATTAAGATGAAAGAATCCTTGTCAAAAATGAATGAATACTAGCTGGATCACCTAGGTGTTTTGATGTTGAAAGACCTGAAATATCTAATGATCTTTTAGATCACATCATTGATGATATGGTCAGATGTATTTTTTGATAGTAATTATTCATTACTCAATACAGAATTTATTAAGTAGAACTTAATAAACTTTTTTTTTTTCTTTAATTTTAAATCTGGGGAAAAAATAAACCGTATCTACATATTGCGTTATAGTTTTGAGGATCCTGATTATTAAACTTATTTTGTTTTTTTGTTTTTTATCAAAAGTCTGGCATTATAAAAGTAAACGGTTAAAATATAACTTGAACTCTTATTTGATGTTTTCTGTATTTCAAAAATAAAAAATGCCATAAATGTGTAAATGTAAATTTGTGTTTAGATCCTTGTGATTTGGCTTTTACTCATTGTGAAATTTGATAAACATTTGGATACAACCAGTATAGAAAGAAAACTTTGAATTCAAACATGTTAAACTCTGCTTAAGAAATTGACTGTGTCACATCCTGTTTGTGCAGAGAGGTTGGAAAATATCTTTGCTTATAAGTCAACCTTAGATTTAAACAAAAAAAAATTTTTTATGGTTACAAAATTATTAATTCATGAAATTTTTGAAGCTAGGTTTTGCTACTCCTTTCTGTTATGCCTGAATTTCAACCTCACTGAATCATTACTTGCACATTCATGCTAACTTTTTTTTTCTCCATAGAACCACTACTTTAAAGACTGAAATCCAAAATAACCTTTTTGGCATTAAATGATCCACAGAGGTTGATATGCCATTAAACAAAACTCAAACCTAAATTTAACCAATACACAAGTATATCTGGAAGGTTTTTAAACATTTAAATGAATAAAAAAAAAAAAACCTCATTGCATATGTTAGCACAACTTATCCTTGTTGCAGTAAATGTTTTAACCACCAAAATGCTGAGTTTTATATATTTATCTTTTTTCAGGAGCTTTTTGCAGAATTTGGTCCCTTAAAAAAAGCAGCAGTTCATTATGACAGATCCGGCCGATCATTGGGAACTGCAGAAGTTATTTATGAAAGAAGAACTGATGCTATCAAAGCAATGAAACAGTACAACAATGTTCCTTTGGATGGTGAGTTTTTACTCTATCCCACCAATTTCTAATTTTCTTCATGTTTTTAATTAAATGATTATAGAAAATTGCTTACTCAGAATAAATAATTGTATGTTTCTATAGATTCACAAGCTTGTCTGTATTTATGAAATGAGACTTGATATGAATAATTTTGATATTTCGGACTATTCTCATCTTTATTGTGTATAAACATAATATTCAGGCCACTGTAACCTCTGGCTCTGTTTAGGTGGGTTTTTTAAAATTATCCTTCAGACGATATTGTCTGAAGATGACTTATTCTCTAATTATTTATGGAGGTGCGTGGTCTAATGGTTAGTCGTAGGAAATGGACTCATCAATGCGAGTTCAATTCCTGGACGAAGCTGTTGGCATTTCACATGGCGCTAATGCCCTTGGGAAAGGTATAAATCCAATTCTCCCTCGAGCTATGGGAAATAGCAGGGCAGACTGGACTCTTTAACCATGGCTAGGTAGCCAGTCTAGGAGAAGGAAAAACTCTGAATTCAAACCTGGTAAACTCCGCTTAAGAATTGACCATGTGTTGCATCCTGCTCGTGCGGAGGGGTTGGTCAATATATATTCTCTAATTATTTCACTCTGGACGTCAACTGAAATTTTTGCTATTTGAAAAAAATATATTTTGAACAATTTTAACTATTCAGAATAGTTATTTTTAGACATGATTTTAAGAAAATGTTTAATTACAAGTCATTCTTTTTTGTTAGAATCCTTATAAAATACACTGTTTATTACTGTTATGCTTATGTTTTCATGTGAAGTTTTTTTTTCAATGGATATATTTTGGGAATTAAAAATTTATATAAATCTTCAGTTTTGTGAAAATTTTCAAGAATGTTTTCTTGTACATTTTTCTCTAAGTTGTTAAATTATGTGTTCAATTGAGAAATGCAGCTATTTCAATGTGCTTTGTATTTGATTCAAGAGCATTTTACCAATTACAGGCAGGGATTTCTTTTTGGGGTGGGTCTTCATACTTAATGTATATTATGATTTCTTGTCTCTATGTGCATACATAAAAAAAAAAAAAACAGATCTTTTAATCTGATCTGTAGTTTGATACCAAAAAATTTGATTGTAAATGCTAATTTCGTAATTTTGTTCTTGTTTTCTGCAGGTCGAGCAATGAACATTCAGTTAGTTGGTGCTGCTGCAACTGATGGTACAAATAGACTTGGTATTAGTGGTCTCACAAATCGAAGAACACCGTAAGTTTTTTTCTTTTTTTTTTTCTTTTTTTTTTTTTTTACCATAATTCTAGTTTCCTTATTCTTACTAGCAAAAATATGCACCCCCTGAGCACAACTATTTAAGTTTTAATCTTATAAAATATTGTATCAGAAAAAGTAACAAAATTAAATTAAAACATAAAAAGATTACTTATTTCAATTGATTTCTATATAAATTATGTTAAACTTATTTAATAAGAAATCAATAAAACCAATTAAATTTTTATCATTTTTAAGATCAATATGCAAATTAGCCTTCTTGCTCACTGTAAACTGCTTATTTGGTTGTATATATAAATGCAATTGCATGTTACTAATTGGCCAACAGTATTAATAAAATTGAATAATTATCTTAATTGATATTTAAATAAAATATCTCCCTGAAGAATATGAAATCAGTTGTGATGGTGTTTTAGTAACACACACAAACACACACACACACACACTTAATATCCATATGTATCCACTTTATAAATTTTGTTTGCTAATAAAATGTAAGGGATATATGAATGTCTACCTTTTTAGTGCACTATAAAGCGGTTTTGTTTTTTGTCTATGAGAGATCAAAAACTAAACAAGCAAAGATATATCTGCTTATTTGAATGAAAACATTCAGGAATTTATTCCCCCCCCCTCCCTTTCTCTCTTTTTATCTAGTCAAATTAGTTCCAAATAGTTACAATATCCCTTATTTTAATTAGTTTTAATTATTTAATAGATTATCCTCACTTTCTTTAGTTTTGATATAATTTCTAATGAAAACATTTTCTAAACTTGATTTTCATTGCAAACAATAAAGCATTTTATTTTTGAAAATAAACAAATAATGAGAACTTTAAAAATGGAAATTTAAAAAAGATTTTAAACTGCTTGCATATACATTATTTTAGAAATTCTTAATTCTTATAAAAGTTTCAAATGTTTAGCAAAGAATTTTACCCTTTTAAAAAAATTGGATACTTAGATATTACCACATTTTGAAATGAGTTGTATTAATGATAATAGATTTTTTTTTATTTTTTAAAATTATTTTTTATTTTTTATGGACGAAGCATCATAACATCATCCTGAAGGTGGTTTAAATATTTGATATATCATTCATAAATGAATACATCCTCTTCGTTTTTTTAATTTTTTTTTTTTTTAATACATATATTTATACTCTTACACACCTGTTTCAATTATTTTGTCCAACCCTTGTATGATCCCACACATACAACACACAGGTCTCAGCTATCACATTTGTTTTTACTTGCATTAAAGCCGTCTACTGTAGGATTTCAAAATTAACCCTTGTTAAACTTAATTGGTTTACTCCTTCAACAAACCATTTAGAAAAAGGAATTTTGTGTGTGTGTGTATATACACTTGATGACTTGGTGCAAGAAATTCAAAAGGTCTGACAAGCTTATATGTAAATAGATTAGTAGAATCCAAAACACATTTTCCTAAGAGAGAGCCACCTTATCCCTACCATCTTGGCTAAAGTTGTAAATTGATTGCTGCATTTGTTGACAATATTTGGATATAAACATGTTTAAGTTCTGTGATGTGCATGATCAGATAATAAAATTTATTAAAAGAAAAAATACTTGTCAACTTGCTAACAAAGCTGGAAAAAAATGTAATTACCAGCCATACCAAAGTTACGTTTAAAAAAAAAAGTTATTTTTTATTGGTTAGGTGTACATGGCTTTATTTTTCTTTTTTTTTTTTTTTTCTTTCTCAATTGAGTTATGAAACCTTCAAATTTTTTGGATTATTTAATTTAGAAATTTTATGTTACCTATCATCAAATGTAGTCTAATACTGTATATGCTATGGATTGTTGAATAATCCACACCACCATATTTTTTTTTAATTTTTTATTTTTTTAATTTTTTTTTTTTTTTTTTTTTTTTTTCCAAATATTTGGAAATTTGGCTACAAAGATAGTAAATGTTTCCAGCTTAATGACATTGAATAAATAATTGGCAGCATTTTATAGACTTGATATATTCTTTTTAATTTCAGTTATGGTGGTGGTGGTGGCGGAGGTGGTGGCGGCGGTGTGACTACAGGTGGTGGAAACACTGGTGGCAACAGAGGGCGTGGCAGGGGACGAGGGGGTAGAGGGCGTGGCGGCGGTGGTGGTGGCAGTGGCCCTGGAGGACAAACTAGAAAAACACCTACAGCTGAAGAATTGGATGCACAGCTTGATGCATACAATGCAAGAGTAAGTCTCTTTTCTTTTCTCCTTTTTTTAATGAACACTCAACATAATAGGCCTGTCCAGTTGGGGGGGGGGGTTACTATACACCTACTGCATCTAGTGGTAATGCTCCTTTTCAGAGTATATTATTTGGAATTTGAAAAATACTTCATTTTTTTTATCTATTTGATTTTTAAAAAAATTATTTTTCAAATTACTGATTAGAGAGTAGAGATACTGATACTCTTAATAATGCAAATATAACAAAAATTAACTTCTAAGTAAGAGTATGTCCAGATATAAAGATAATAAAACAAATATATAGAAATAATTTGTATTGATCTATATATAAATATTGATAAGAGATTGTTTTAAAAACTTTTCTAAATCCTGGGTAGCTCTGTTAGTGAAGTGTTATCATAAAAGACGCTTGTCATAAAAGTATACTAAAACGGTTTTTCTTTCTTTCTCTTTTCAGATGGATACCAACTGAAGCAAGTGATTGTTAATCATCTGGAGTGTGCAGTTATTTTCCTGCTTTCCAAGAAAGTGTTGTTCCAGTTCAACTGATAAACAAGCATTATTCTTTTGTCTCCAGATATTCTTAACAGCAATTACTGGCTGATCTCATCATCCTGACTTTCTACAGCAGTTGGCAACCAGTGATGGTGGATGGTGGTCATACCATTCTCCTCCACACAGGTTTTTTTTCCTTTCCTGTAACACGAAATTTGTGTGTTGTCTCTCTATCTGGCTGGCTGGCCAGCTACTTTTCACACTGGCCTCTTCACAACACACATCTTAAGAAAAAGAAATGAACATTGCAGCTGCTGGACATGTATATATCTATAATTATTTGGCCACAAACTCCCCCCACCCCTAATAGTTTGAGGGATACTGCTGGTGACAAGTAGTAGTAGTATTTTAGCAGCAGGGTTCATGGAAAATATATTAACTGTTTTCCTCTCCACATACTCATCATATCCTCCTTTTCTCTGTCTCCCCCTTTTTTTTTTATTTTATTTTAAGAGATCTTAGATTTTTAAAATCTTGATGAAACTTGGTGAGAAGTTACCCTTCATATTTCCATTAAACTTTGGTAGCTGTAAAAAAAAATAAGCTGTTTTTTTTTTTTTTCTATAAAAAGAATGTAAGTTCTATTCTGTAGCATTTAAATAATACTTTTTTAAACGTATCCTCATGTTTTAGGGGGCCAGATATACATCTTAACTTTTCTGTACTCTTCTCCTCCATATCTTTTTTTTAATACTGCGAGCAAATACAAAATGGGTGGGGTTGTAACTTTAATAATTGTGGGCATTTTTACCTCTCCATGTCATTCTCATGTTTCACCTGATACAAACTCTCTATCTCTCTCTCTGCTGTAGAGTGAGGTTTAGCATGCAAATCTTGTCGGCCATTGCTAGTATGCTTAATTCTCACTGGGTGCTCCATTTTTGTTTCCTTGTGCCAGACTAGAGCTATACTTAGTCAATGTCTATTTCAGTTATATGCAAGGTTATTCATTATTTCCCCTCTTTTAATGTAATACTGTAATTATTCAGGTATTCTATGAATGTCTGATGAAACCAGGTCTGTCCAAAAGAAATATCCTCCTCCCCTCAAAAAATTAATGTAATTTTCAGTTACCCTGTTTAAGTGCTTTTTATAAAAACTTAATATAACATTTAAACAAATTTCTATAAATGCCCAATTCATAGATTCTTCCAGAAGTGAATAAAGCATTAAGGACTCAGAAAGTTGGATGTTTTTTTGTTTTTTTTTTAGTACATTGTGGGGATTCTTTAGTTGGATCTTTTCTTCTTTTTTGATCAAATCTTTTAGTGACTTTGAGAATCACTTTGTCATCCTTTTTGAAATTGTAGGACCAAAAAATATTACACCTAATAGACAATCATCCAAATGTGTTTAACTTTTCAGCCTCCATCTTTTGATACCATTAAATATTAATTTGAAAAACTATAATTTAAACTAAGTATCAAAACCCTCTTTTTTTTTTTTTTTTTTTTTTTTTTTTTCTAGATTTCTGGGGATCTACCCAGATTTTCTAGTTCTCCTCCCCTTCTACCATTAAAAAAAAAAAGGTCTATATTTTTTATGGTTGGATACTCATTCTACAATTAACTCCTAAATAATTCAATATTTTCTTTCTTCACCTACGCAATTCAACCTGATGCATTAATTCTCAGAACTTCATCTTCGACAGATAAAAATAATTCTCAATGTAACAAACATCTCATGCAAAATAATTATCATTCACAAACTCTAACTACAGCAGTGTTTGTTTGTTTGTTTTTTACCTCTTTTTAATACTTCTTCCTTTTGGTGCTGTTTTGCGGAACTTCTCAGGAAATATTTTTTGTCAAGAATTTTAAAAATGAACCCATGAGTTTGGGTTTTTTGTTTATTTTTTTTAATCCCTCCTAGATTTTTTAATTTAATTTTTAATTTTTTTAATATTTTTAATTTTAAAACTTCTGCTCTGATTTGAGCATTTTTTTTAAATTTTTTTTTTCCTCTCTCTCTCTCCTGTTCATCTTCACCAGCGGTTCCTCAATCTTTGCAGTCTGTGTGTGTGTGGCCTTAGATTATTTCACTCTGTTTAAAAAAAAGAAAAAAAAAAGAAAAAATTTAAAAAATAATAAATACAAGGGACTGACAATGCCAAATGATTTGAGATTTTTTTTTTTTTTTTTTTTTTTCATTTTCTTTTTTTTTTTTTTCATTAATCTTTTTTAATAGTAATTAAGAAACGTGGAATGTGACACTAAACGTCACTTGTGCAAGCCTTATCAGACTTGACCTCTACAGCTTGTCTAATGGCTGACTTATGAAGAGAAAAGAAAAATCTTTCTTCGTATCTCTGCCATATTTCTTGCTCCAATTTGATATTCCATCCATACTCCCCTCTCTCTCCCTGTGGACTTCTAACAATCTCCAAATTAGATATCACTAACCCAGTTCCCATATTTATCTCAACCTGTTCATCATTCTCATCTTTTGAATAACATTCTTCATTATGAAAACCTTTTTTTATACACATCTGTTGGTTTTTGAAACTTGTAAAACACTGGCCAACATTTTATACACTGGTACATTTAAATTTATATCATCATTTTTGTAGAAAAATGACCCAGAGAATTAAGAAAAAAATTTTTTCTGTAAATTGAACCATTTGGGAGAAAACTGTTGTGGGGTGTGATTTTACCATTATTCAATTTAGTCCAGGTTAAAAGTACAATAAAGGTAACACAAAGCTGAAAACATTTTTAAACCTTATTTTTCCAATGCAGGTATGTTACGCACCCACACTCGTTGGGGGTCGACCAGTGTGCACCACGCAGCAAGAAATAATCTTTAAAAATGCGATCAAGGTCCCAGTTGTAAAAATAAAAAGAATATAATACAAAAGGGATGGGAATTTCAGACACCTCTCTTTGCTCCCGTGAAAGGAGGGGGAGAAAACCGAACAAAGGCAACAACGCTGAATGGAGAAAAGACGCCTAAAACTTTAAATAAACATACAAGAGTTTATTAACATCTAATTACAACTTTTTATACAAGAAAAGAAAGGAGGTAAGAGCATATATACAAGTCTACGTGGGGTTGAGGGAATAAAATTAATAGGTAGTTCTTATGTCAAATGAGTAGGCGAGCAATCAAACAGATACAAATATCAAACCATCAACAATACACGAATTGCACAGCAAACAATAGGAATTCACAGAATACAACGAAAATATGATATACTTCGCTTTTCACTCACTGCCCTTGAAATTCGCCAAAAAGTTTTTTTCAAAAAGACAATTATTCAATCCTTTTTTTTATTTACTCTTTTATCATCAGTGGATTCTTTTTATCCAAAATGAACTGGCTTTTAATTCGTAGTCAATCGTCTGCAATCTCCTTGATCGCCCATCCTTAAAAATCAAAATGTGTAATTTTTCTCAGAGCCCGAAATTTCACGTGCTGACTGCCGGTCAGATTCTTTAACTGTGGTTTTTGACGTGCGCGGATTCTTGGCGCTAAAAACAAAGGCAACCGTGGGGACACTGGGGGAGGGCTTGGTACTCTGGATGTTGCCATACGTTTTAACATGGTAATGATTTCATCTCCGAAACCAGGTTTGAATTCAAGGTTATTGTCTAATGAAGTCTTATTTTAAGGTTAAAAAAAAAAAAAACCCCACCTAAACAGCCTCAGGTTACAGTGGCCTGAACATTATGTTTATACATACCACAAAGATAAGGACAACAGTCCAAAATATCAAAGTTATTCAATCCAAAGCTTAGTCCGTTTACCAAAACTTTGGTTATTTCCTATAAGTCTAACATAAACAAAGGGGAACAACTCTTGACTGATAAATTATTTATTTTCCCATTAAACTAACCCTAACCCCATCTTTTTTTCCTAGTAGATCAATAAATAAATAGTTTATCAGTCAAGAGTGGTTCCCCTTTGATCATGTTAGACTTATAGGAAATAACCAAAACTTGTTTCTTTGGTACCTGTATATGGTAAATAAATTTGGCTTCAGGTTACTATTACTGTGCATTTGATACGGACTAATTTCTGTGGGGAGTGGGGTATATTTAACTCGTATCCTCCCAGATGATTTTGCTTATATTTTGTTTTGTTTTGTTTCATCCAATATATGACAAAACAGAAATGAACAACATGCAATTTGTTGCAAAATAATTCTCGGCTATTCTGGCATTAATTTTTGTTCATTTAAAAAAAAAAAAAAAAAAAGTTTGAAAATAGTTTTCATTAAATTCCTATTCAATTATTATCTACCTAGCTTCTTGTTAGACTTTTTTTTTCCCTTTGTTATTCTACATGTACTTTATAATTTACTTTGCCAGAAATTTCATACACTAAATATAACCATTAGTGTAGGACTAAAGTTATGAAACTTAATTGCAAAATTTATTAGAACAAACTAGCAAGAATATACACCCTTTCCCAGGTGTATTTAAGTTTTAATGTAATAAGATGTTAAATTACAAAGACTAACGAAATTAAATAAAAAAAAGATTACTTATTATAATTATATTTTAATTGCTTTCTATATAAAATTATTCAATGGATGGATTTTAATATGTTGAAGAATAAAACATTAATATTAGAGATCAACAATACCAAGTAAGTATTTATTAAATCCAGATTTGTTAAAACCAGTATGCAAAATAACTACACCCTATATTATATAAGTTTTTATTTCTTAGTGAGATAAGGCACTAGGATTTTATTTGTCTCATACCCCACCTGTATGGACTGGGCACAAGGCTTTGTTTTAACGTGGGCCCACCCACAAGCCGAAGCTAATGGGTGGGAAAGAACAAAAATTGTGTCGATCCCGTCTGCATTCCCCCTCAAGGGGTGCCTCAGGTGCTGGGCAATAAACCCAGCCCTGCCCTCCAAGGGGCAGGTATTGCCTGGAGGGATGGCCCTCTGGGATCGACGCTATTAATTTAACACCTCACCGGTCCAGTGGCCGAAGCTCACTGGATCCCTGTTCCGAAGGACGGGTCGGTGATAAGGCACTAGGATTTTAAATGCAATGATAACATGGGTTGTTTTGAGGCAAATCTAACTCAGATTTTCATAGACTTTGTTAATAAAGATTTATTCCATGTATTAATGATTTTGACTATAAGTTAAATACTGATTGATAAACTTGTGAAATTCCTGGGGGTATTGTGACGTTTCAGTTACAGACACCAAATCTATTATAATATGTATCAGTTTGATCTATGAAAAAATGGATTTTTTAATTCAACTTTACAAATTAGTATGATTTCTGTCCCATAATTATTGTTACAGTTGCATATAAATTTCATACACTAAATGTATCAACTATTATGGGACAGAAATTGTAAGACTTTAAATTTTAATCCTAATTTAAAAAAATCTTAGATGAAAATTATCAACTTGATGATTTATAAACTGTTTTTCATTCAACTCTATAAGTTAGCACAATCTCTGTCCCATAATTATTGTTACATTTGCATATAAATTTCATACACTAAATGTACCAATTATTATGGGACAGAGGCAGTAATTAGAAAATTTAATTTGATTAGGAGACCATTATGTTCCTATTGTAATAGCAGGAGTAATTTTGATAATATATGAAATAAGGGTTTTTTCATTCAACTTAATTAGTACCATCTCTGTCCCATAATTATTGTTACAGTTGCATATAAATTTCATACACTAAATGTACCAAAAATTATGGGACAGAAATTGTAAGTCTTTAAATTTTAATCCTAATTTTAAAAAATCATAGACCAAAATTATCCACTTGATTTATAAAATGTTTTTCATTCAACTCTATAAGTTAGCACCATCTCTGTCCCATAATTATTGTTACATTTTTGTATAAATTTCATACACTAAATGTACCAAAAATTATGGGACAAGTTGTAAATCTTTAAATTTTAAACCTGATTTCAAAACTCTTTAGATAGAACTAATGTATTGGCTTGATGATATATGAAATAATGTTTTTTCATTCAACTCTACAAATTAGTACCATCTCTTTCCCATAATTATTGTTACATTTGCATATAAATTGCATACACTAAATGTACCAATTATTATGGGACAGATATAAAATTTGAAACTCTTCAAAGGTATAAACATCAGCTTCATCACATGGTGTAATGGTTAGCAAGTTAGATTAGCATACCATTATGAATTCAGTTCTCACTGGGTGCCCCATACTTCTGGTCTTATACTACAGCTAAGCTTAGTAAATAACTATATGAAAAAATACATTTTTATGTTCAACTATATTAATTAGTACTACTGCCCTATGATACATACATTTGTATGGAAGGACAGAGGTAGTATTAATTTTGATGTCTTCCTGATATTTCAAAAGCCTAAAATATTTATTTTTGCTGCAACGTTCCCTTCCTGAATTAAGATTTTTTAATCTCCGTCCATTGTTTAAAAAGTCTCAATTGCAAGGTTACAAAACTATTACTACCTTTGTCCCATAATAGTTGTCATATTTTCATATAAATTTTATTCAGAAAATGTATCCACTTTTATGGGACTACATAGTATTAGTTCATTGTGACTGTCTTCTAAAAGTTTATTTTATACATTAAATATATCAGACCATATGACCTTTAGGCACCCCTTTTTGATCTTGATTAAGAAAGGGCATGTTTTTCATTTACACCGTCAATATCTGGTTGTTTTAACAGACGATTTTTAGATTTAAAAAAAAGAAATTATAAACCTAACAAACAGCCGGATATTGACGGTGTAAATGAAAAACATGTCCTTTCTTAATTGAGATCAAAAAGGGGTGTCTAAAGGTAATATGGTCCAATGTATCAACTATTATGGGACAGGTAGTTATTTTAATCCATAATCATGGTTCTCTTATTAAAACAGATAAGCTAATAAAAGTTTGCAGTGATCAACTACTTCATATGTATTGAACAATGTATAATACGTTTAAATATTAAACTTATTAAATTTTTTTACTCGAGTTATTCTGACTGCAATGTTACAAAGTAAATCCCAAGATTTGATAAAATTCAAAACCTATAAGGGTTATTTCCTATAACTCCAACATAAACAAAGGGGAACCACTCTTGACTGAATTATTTATTGATCTACTAGGAAAAAAGATGGGGTTAGGTTTAGTTTAATGGGAAAATAAATAATTTATCAGTCAAGAGTTGTTCCCCTTTGTTTATGTTGCAGTTATAGGAAATAACCCCTATAGGTTTGTTAAATGCTTCTATGATTTGATAATTTGATGCTTGTATGTAGAGCAATCCACTTGTTCATTGACTGGATTATTTAAACTTCATTTTTTTGAAACTGCAATTATGATATCTATTTCTTCTGAATTTTGTTTTTGGAATTTTTGAAAGCATAGGATTTTCCTTCTATAATTATGTTACATACCCAACATCGCGTTTTTGCATTTTGAGATCCCGTGTGTCGTGTGTTCCCTCAGATTTAGATGAGGTCAGTGAAGTTGATTCTTTTTAAGCAGGAAAAGATAAAATCAAGGATTGACTGTAAATATTTCCACATCAAAATTTTATCAGTTTTAAAATTTGTTTGAATGAAGAAGGCAATGACATACAACCATGTGTGAATGCGTGTGTGCATCCCTGGTAAATTGTTTGTGGATGAATTCAGAATTTAATCATTGCTTTTAAGAATTGAATTTTTTTTTTTACTCCTAACACTGTTCTTTATATGGAACAAGATTTGGCTAAACTTGCAAATTGGTCGGAAAAACATTACAGAAAAAACAGAACCCACATTATTTATTTCCCATTAAACCTCAACCCTACCCCCCCCCCCAGTTAGAATTAACACTTTTATTAGAAAATTTGTGGTTCTGTTTTTTTTTTCTGGGTCACCCTCATTTTCTGACTGATTTGCAAGTTTAGCCCAAGATTTTCCAAAGCTGTAAACTTTTTCATTCATACCTTTTCTCTAATTAAGTATTTACTACAATTTTTCTGATTTTTTTTTTTTTTTTTTTTTTTTTTTTTTAAGATTAGGCTTCATAATTTGGATTTTTCGGACTATTGTCCTCAATTTAATCGTTATCTACACAGCGTTCAGTCGAGGTGCCCTCCAGCCTGCTTCAGATGTTTCTTGTCGAACTTGAAAGCCTTCATGGCACTTTGAACCGAACCCTTTATTCAATACAGGGGTAGATGTTCAACAAGAAATACCTGAAGACGGCCAGAGGGCACATCAACTTAGATGTGTAGATATAAAAAAAAAAAATGAGGACAATAGTCCAAATAATACAAGTAATTCACTAATTAAAGTTTTATTAATTTCCAGAACAAAACCTTATATCTTAATATTTAGAAGTTTGAATTATTTTTTTTTTAAATTGGGGTGGGGGTTGAAAGTTCCGAATTTAAAAAAAAATTTGATTGCAGAATCTTTTCTTGAGTATTTATTAGTCTGTTCAAAAAATTCCTTGAGTGAATTTGTATCAATTCTAATAACGGTTATTTCCTATAAGTCCAACATAAAAAGAGGAACTACTGATTGACTGATAAATAATTTATTTATTTATTTATCTACTAGGAAAAAAGACAGGGTTAGAGTTTAGGGTTAGTTTAATGGGAAAATAAATAATTTATCAGTCAGAGTGGTTTCCCTTTGTTTATGTTGGAGTTATAGGAAATAACACCTGTGCTAGAAATAATAAACGCATTACTGTTAGCATGTTTGACAGGATAAAGGTTAATAAGGGTTAGGGGAATCATCTATACGTATATAAATGGCAGTTGTGTGTATGTCCAAACGAAACAATGCAAATAAAACAATTAACGACAAGGTAAATACATATACACATTAAATATCACTGGTTCTTGCTTTTTGTGAAAAAATTATGAAGATTTGATTTATATTTGATGTTCAAAAATTGAATATATATAGAGAAATAGCATTGAAATTCTACTTGAATGTTCAGTATTGGTAAATCTCAAAAGCAAACAAATCAATAAACACATCCCTCTACCTAGGTGATGCTGGGTAGCCTCTTCTAGTGTGTGTATATATATATGTATATATATAAAGCAATTAATCTGAATACAATGTTTACCACAATGAATTTACTGGGAAAATGCATCAATATAAAATTAACCTAAACTTGTTTAAACATGAATGAAAGAATCACTTGGGTCTCTTTAAAAGAAGAAAAAAATAATGATTGTATAAAATCATTTCTATTAAAACTGAGTGGGTTTTTAAAGTTTGTACTGTTTCTTAAAAATACAGAATGAATTAGTTTTTAAAGTGATGAGTTTATGCATGGGGTTATTTTTGTATTTTAAAAGATTTTTATTTATGCACTTTTTCTTTTTTCCAGTTTTTCAGCTCAATTCTATCTTCCTCAGGCAAATTTGTGGAGGTACAGGGCACATTGACTGTAATACTTGAAAATTAAATTAAATTTGAAGATCCTTGTTTTCTAAAATATATTATTGTTCAATCATTTTCTAACTTAATAGGTTAGAAAATGATTGCCCAATATTATATTTTGTCTTAAAATATTAGTTCTTACTATTGAGAATAGAGTAAGACATTCATTGAATTCAAAAGGTAAATTTTGTTGGAAGATGTGACATTAAATGGTAACTAGTGAAAAGGATTTTTATTCCAGTTAATTCAAGTGGTATGTATCAAGTCTCGGGTCAATAAAGATTGCACAATCCAGTTCAGTATTAAATTCAAAATGGGCAAATTTCCAAATAGTGAATTCAACATTGTCTTGCAGGAAATGGTGCATTAAATGGCTTACCTTAGTTGTTTTTTTTTTTTTTTTTTTTTTTTTTTTTTCATAGTAATTGAATTTTCCCAGAATGCAATTTTGGTGGTTTATTTTAGACAGGAAGTTGTATATGGCTTACACTCCGATAATACAACACTTAAATAATTCTTTGAGCAGCTGTAGTGGCTTTAATACCTCTTTATACTTTGATTTGGCATTATAATACAGGTGAGTCTTTGTAATATTTTGATAATGTGAGGCACAATTCTGGGACCCTATGACCTTTAGGCACCACTTCCGCGATCTCGACTCACAAGGACACTTTTCTCATTTACATTGTTTGTTAGGGGTTAGTTTTATCATTTAAAAAAACTCTAAAGATTGTCTGTTAACAATTAACCGGATTTTGACGGAAAAAATGTCCCCAAGAATCGAGATCGCAAAAGGGGTGCCTAAAGGTCATATGGTCCCAATTCTGCAACTCTGGATACTTTTACTGACGTGAAGATGATGAACCACACTGGACTATGAGATGCTGAGCCAATTTGCCTTTAGGGCTTGAAGCACAGCCTATGAAACCTTTGTTTTAGGCCTTTCTGCCTTTGCCTGTTGAGTTTCTGGCAAATATAATTTTTCAAAGTGACTAGAAATATAACACTTGTATTTGGCATTATAATACAAAGGTGAGTCAAAAGTTTTGCAATTTTTGATAACGTGAGGCACAACTTGGTGACTCTGGGTGCTTTTGCTGAGGTTAGGATGAACGACACTGGACTGTGAGATGCTAAGCCGATTTACCTTTATGAAACCACGGTTTTAGGCCTATCTGACATTGCTTGATTGTCATGGTTCTTGAAAACTGTGCAAGATTTCTTGAACCATTTTGTAACTACTCTACATTCACTTTTCTCACAGCAAATATGTCTGAAAATGACCAGAATTTTAATACTTTCATCTGGCATTATAATACCAGGGTGAGTAAAAAAATTTGCAATATTTTGGATAATGTGAGGCACAATTTGGCAAGTCCGCTGCTTTTGCTGGGGTTGTGAAGGTGATCAGCAACATTGGACTATCACACATAGAATGAAACAATGTGTCAGTGAACCAAATGCAACAATACTACCTACTACAGCAGGTACCTACCATAGTTTAAATTGCTTCAGTCACATGATATGTTTCAAACTAGCATATTTACATATTAATACGCTTGTTCCTAAATCTCTTGTCTGTTATCATCCTGCAACTCCCTCTGGTTAAAAATGAGACTGTCCAAATCCTCAAAGATGCAATGCAAAAAGTTAATTCCAGATTATCTGGTGTTGCTTAATTGCAGATTAGTCATTTGTTGCATTTTATTTCACCCAAATTTAAAAATGAAACCTACCAAATTGTCTTGCGTCGCTTAAATGCCCAACGTGGAATTAAAAGGAATTGGGGAGAGAAAAAAAGTTTTAAATGCCTTCTACCAGATTTTTATCGGCTAATCCATGTAAATATTTTAAGAAAGAGTTGAATCTAGATTATTATACTTTTTTACATATTGAACTATTTCAATAGCTCTTAATAGCTCTACATATCAAATGTACTAATTAAATTTTCATACTGTGGTATATCTACAGGTCCTAGTATCAAAATATTGCAAAACTTTACTCATATTTGACAAGGCTGTAGAGTTGGAATCAGTAAAACTATATTGATTCCAGTTGAATTTAAATGAGTAACCTCCCTTTGTTTATTTCACTTTTTAGGAAGCCATATGTTTTAGTCGGCCATTTTCATTTCACTGTAATCAATACAACTGCATGTTTTAACACGAAGATATCATAAAATGTGTTCTTAATAACAATTAAGTTCATTTCAAATAATGTGCAAGCACAATTAAGAACACATTTTATGATATTTTCATGTTAAAACATGCAGTTGTATTGATTCAAACATATTCGTAATTTCAGTATAGATTTACGGTAAGATGAAAATGGCCGACCAAAACATATGGCTTCCTCAAAGTGAAATAAACAAGGGGAGGTTACTCATTTATGTAGCTAATGTTCAGATTAACGAATTTACACTATGGCCCTATACGGGTTAAATAGAAAATTGTATTATCCATTAAGAATTGATTTATTTCAAAACTTTATCGGCATTAACTGACCCACTGAGGTTGATATGCCGTAAAACAAAACCAAACTAGATATTGTTAATGTTTACAAATTTTGATATGAGTTAAATTCTCCCTCCTGCTTATGGGTGTGCTGATGGGCTAGTGTTTAGGAACTCTGACATGAAAAATCGGTCAGATTTCAATCCGTCTGAAGGTAGCTTGCTAAGTCTAGCCACACTGAGGTGACATGATACGTCGAAACACGGTATCTGTGAATGTATGTATGTATTTATGTATGTACATACACGCACACATGCTAGGAAAGAATTGCACTCCCCGTTAAACTTTGTTGGTATTTTCTTGCAGTCCTGTGGTACAAAAAATAAAATTTTACCAGTACTAAACTCATTCCCACTATAACAGATCTGCCTACCCTCCCACCTCAATGAAAAAAAAGTAATCTAGTTTTGGGGGAGAAGAAACCTTAAAACCAATAACTTTTTATTGGATTGTCCAATTTTAGTAAATTTGAGAATCATTTGACAATTCTATCCCAAAGTTTCATTGCTCTTTTAAAAATCAGGTAAATAATGATTTCCCTAAAAGCCCCCCCGCCAAAAAAAACCCCTAAGTGCAACAATTGCAGAGAAAATTATATCCACCTCCTAAAC
Source organism: Doryteuthis pealeii (assembly GCA_023376005.1). NCBI lineage: Eukaryota > Metazoa > Mollusca > Cephalopoda > Myopsida > Loliginidae > Doryteuthis > Doryteuthis pealeii. The sequence goes on along the minus strand of CM042155.1, from coordinate 29,589,859 downwards.
AATTTGTATGAATTTTTTAGATGACGCTTCATAATTTGTATTATTTTGATTTTTCGGACAGTTGTCCTCATCTTTATTGTTATATACATGTTTTAGCTGATGTGCCCTCTGGCCTTACTTGTCAAACTCTGGAGCCTTCATGTCGTAATTGGGAGTCTTCATGGAACTTCAAATCGAACCCTTTATTTAATCCATTGGGGTAGACTGTTCTCATTCTGTTAACACTTGTACCCGGTCATGGTTAAGTTGTGTGGATCAAGTTACCTTTAAGCACCCCAGGGACGACCTGGATTCAAAAGGACATGTTTTGCTTTGCATCGTCAACATCCGGTTGTTTGTTAGGGTTAGCAGTTAGTTTTATAATTAAAAAGAAAAAAAAATGTGTCAGAAATCGTCTGGTAACAAACAACCAGATGTTGACGGTGCAAACATGTCCCTCTGAATCCAGGTCGACTCTGGGGTGCTTAAAGGTAACTTGGTCCAGTTATGTTAAGTATTCTATCTTATCGCTCTTTGTCAGGACTAAACTTGCAACCTACAGATGATTGTCACTTAGGACTGTATTAACTCAACCCCTATATCCGTTGCGCTGTGTGTCCAGTTGGACTAGAAACACCTGAAGAAGACTGCAGGGCTCATCAGCCGAAACGTGTATATAACAATAAAGATAACCGTCGGAAAAATCCAAATAATCCAAAACCTCTTAAACCTTATTGGTATTTTCCTGTTTCCTTAGGTTCTATTAAACATGTTTACTAGCAAATATTATTTGTACTTCAACAAATTAACTTTTTAACACTGAATAACATAAAAAAAAAATCAGACCATATTACCATTAAGCACCCCATTTGTGATCTCGATTCAGAAGAACATGTTTTTCATTTACACCATCAAAATCCAGTTGTTTGTTAACAGATGATTTTCAGAGGGTTCTTTTAAATTATAAAACTATCCCCTAACCCCAACCCCAACAAAATATTTTTTTAAATAAATACTTTTTAATAAAACTATAAACGAAAGACACGTTTTATATTAAAATAGTTTTATTTAATCAGAAGAGAAATGCATGCAGATATGTTTATTTCAATATTTTTTTTTAAATAGAAATATTCTTTTTATTTTCAAAAACTTAAAACAAAAAACAAGTTTACACGGGAATAGTTAACAGTTTTATGGGACAATCCTAAATCACGCTCAATCGCCGCTCTGGCACCAGAGAATTACTTTTAATAGATCAGAAGTTTTGCTTATTAATCAGAAGGTGACGAATATTTTTCAACACTAACAATAATTTTTATTTTTAATTAGGAAAAATATTAATTTTTAATTCTTAATCTGATAAAATAGTTTTGGATTTTAATAAAAAAACAAATTAGCTATTTCATGTTGTTGTTAGCCTATGTGAAAAAATTAATTTTGCACTAAAGATAAACTAATATTGTTATTTAAAAAAAAAAAAAAAAAATGAAACTTAACACAAAAGACATGTTTATCTATTTTCCATGTGCCTCTACAGATAGTTATTTATTAGTTAAAAAGTATTTATTTAAAAAGATATTTTGTTAGGGGTTAGTTTTATAATTAAAAAAAAAAAACCTCTAAAAATTGTCTGTTAACAAACAACCGGATTTTGACGGTGTAAATGAAAAGCATGTCCTTCTGAATCGAGATCGCAGATGGGGTGCTTAAAGGTAATATGTTCCAAAAAAATCTTTATTTGGAGATAGGAAAAAAGGTTATTTTCCTATAACTCCAACATAAACAAAGGAGAACCACTTGACTGATAAATTATTTATTTATTTATTTATTGATCTAATAGGCAAAAAGAAGATGGGGTTAGGGTTTAGGGTTAGTTTAATGGGAAAATAAATAAATAATTTATCAGTCAAGAGTGGTTCCCCTTTGTTTATGTTGGAGTTATAGGAAATAACCGGAAAAATATCTAACAATAACTTCTCTTTAGATTGACCAATTTCAATAAAACTTGGTATTATTTTGTAGGATAACAGTATTATAATTTTTTCTTATCATGAGTAATAAATTAGACCACCGGAACCAGTGGATGTACCACAATATAATTTTATTATTACGACATTTGATACAATCTTGATTTAACTCTCTTCTCTCTCTCTCTCTCTCTCTCTCTCTCTCTCTCTCTCTCTCTCTCTCTCTCTCTCCTCTTTTTCATCTTTTCATTATGTTCGGTTGAAACAGATCAGCGTTATTGCATCCACGTGCTCACCCCCTCTCTCTACCTTTCCCTTACTCTTTCTCATATTTTTTTTGTAGAATGTCCTTTCTCTTCCCTTTCTTTATAATAAAAAAGGAATGGTCAATTATTTAGCTGAGGTGACGACACTCATAAAAAATAAGAGTTCAGCTGATAAATAACACTAGATAATCAGGAATTACATTTTTGCATTTTATTTTGGATGGTCTCATTTTTAACCGGAGGGTGTTGCAAGATGTTAACAGTCGTAAAATTACACTGGGGAATAATTTTGGACATAATTTCTGTTGTTTGATTTTTCATTTGATTTAAACTAAAATTGCTATGCTGATTTCAAAACTGCAGTTTTCTTCTATCACATCAAGTTTTTCTCTACAGCTTACTCTCCAAATAAGCACAATTGTATCGTTGGTCTGGTCAACTGAATGCGTTGATTATTTTATTGTAAAGGAAGGATATTTTTTCAGATCTGGAGACTAGGTCAATTCCCAGTCAAAGAACAAACATCTGCACATTTGTGAAGTTAGTCTATTTTGCATATTTTAAATTAAAACTTGTCAATTAAAACAAGTCTTGGGCCCCTTGTGGACGAACAGATTCCCTACCCCCACGAACAAAGCGCGTTCGGATATGCCTGGCATGGGAGTGTGTGTGTGTGTGGGGGGGCAGGTGACCACAGAAATTGAACTCGCCACCTCCTCGTCGTGAGGAGTGACGCGTAATTGAAATAGTGTTGAATATAGAAATTCCGCACGGGCACTGCAGAGTGGGAGTAGCCCGGATGTAAACAGTCACTGATTATTTAAGGCCTACCCTCCCAGACCGGGGGGGGGGGGGAGAAAAACTGTATTCGGATCTTGCTGTGCAGAAGAGAGGCGTGTGTAGTACTACTGGAAGATTGTTGCATACAGAAGACTTTGGCAGTTAGGAGAGCGGTGCACACACCTGAAGAGACTAGAGACCAGTGAACATTTGCGTCGGACTTGATTGCAGACCCCCCCCCCTCTCAACACAGTTTACTTTCATTCCTGTTACACTCCCCGCAAAAAGACTTTATGGATTTGGATCAAGGGAACACGTGATAAGTTTACAATTGGTATACCTATGATTTGGCGAGAGATAAAATATCATTTCACAGGCTGTTACTTTTGTTTAAGGAAAACTTCCCCATATAACAAAAACAAAACAAAAAACAAATGTAAAATTGAGTATCCTCGTCTACCATCAGCCATGCGTCCAGTGCCTTATTCAGTTGAAATTCCAGTGTGGGGCAGTAGAGCTTGAGAGAAGCATTGGGTGGAGCGGAATTGGCCTTCAAGATCTGACCTCAAACCTGTTGAGTAATTTTTACTACCAGAGCAGATTCCTTAAAAAAATTTATTCTTCTATTCACACCTTCGGTTTTTTTGTCTTTTTATTTATGCAGAAAAAAGTACCAATCACATATAACCCCACCGATATTTTGCGCCCCAAAAATAAGGGGTGGGGTCAAAGTTAAGTGACCTGAAAAAAATCAGAAAGTTTTGAAATAAAATAACTAATGCATTATAAAATTCATTCATTGCTAAATCAACACTGAAAATTTCATTAAAATCGGAAAATTCCCTGATTTTTGGTAAATTTTATTTTTCAAACAGGGGAGGGGGGGTAAATTTGTATTGTAAAAACACGGATTTTTCGACAAATTGGGTATACCTAGCTAACCTATACAGGGGATCGACTTATACACAAGTATATACGGTAATATAAAAAAAAAAACAAATAAAAAAAAAACAAAAACAAACTAACAAGACTGGTAATTCTTGTAAGCTATAAAAATAAAATAAAGGAAAATTAGTTAAAAGGAGCAGATTTTTTTTCCTATAGAAAATTGTACAAGCATAAAATTCTTTACAAATGAAAAAATACGCGTGTGTTGAATCGTGACCAACGTATTGTTCTCTGGTTTTATGATCTATCTTGAAAGATCACAAATGAACACGTGAATGTGCCCCTTCAACCCCTAACCTCCTGTGTAGCTGTTCTGAATGTTCACATCATAATGCCACGTGGCGAGCTGACTAGCGACGATTAACTAACTGCTCATTTCCAGCTGCGCGCGAATGACTGTTCCGCGTTAGGTTTGTTCGCAACAGAGAGAGTCCCGGAATTTTTTGATCACACACACACACACACACACACACACACACACACACACACACACACATCTCAAAAAGTTAACAAGCTGCTCACATTTTTTGAAAAGAATGCAAAAATGTATACCGTGCCAGAGCTGGTTTTAAAAAAACTATATATATATATATCTTTTTCTCCTCCTCTCTTGATGAGTCCGGATTAAAAACATTTGCATCTAAAAACGGACCTAATTATCATTATGCTCTGATGATGATTTTTTATAAATCGAAATATTGTCAATATTAGCAATGAAAAAGGATATAAAAATATATTCATTTTAACAACATTGTGTGTTGAACACTGTTTTCATACCCTTTTATCTACACACACACACACACACACACACCACACACACACATATATATATATATATATATATATATATATATATATATATATATATATATATAGATGTGAAGAAAGGAAGTGAATCTGACGGTATGTAGTATATCAAGAAAAATGAAAAAACACAGGTTTAAATGGGTTAAGTGGTGAGTTTATTGGCCAATAAACTCACTACTTAACCCATTTAAATCTGTGTTTTTTCATTTTTCTTGATATACTATATATATATATATATATGGAGCCCCTCGGTACACTCCCGTAACTCCGAGTTTGGTGTTTTCACATTCATTAGACGGAGAGATGTTTTAAGTAGCCACGTCTAAAACAGGAGTCTTTGTCTCTGTGTGTGTATGTTTGTGCTTCAAACTTTTGAAATTTAAACGGAAAATTTTAGAATTAGTTTATAGTGTCTTATATTTTCATTACCTTCATACAAATATACATTCATTAAATCAAAATGAAAATCGTCTTGTTTACTAGATGAATATTTAAATCACTTGTCTTTGAATTTGTCCGCCCTGTCGGTGGGGCGTTAGAATGCACCTCTGCAGAGGGGTAAGACTCCCCCAGGTGGGTAAGCAGTCCATGACTTGCAATACTCTACTTTGGCTCTTTCTTGGGCTAAACGGAGATCAATCGGCTGGTCACATCAAGCCCTAGCACCTATATGATTGCCCCAACCCTATTGCCCTTATCGCAAGCCCCTACCCTTTTTATCATATGGATGCTAGAAGGCGGTGGCTGAGGGTCTACATGTCCTGAGAATGACGTTAAACTCTATCTGATGGTGAGGTTCCAGTTTTGGATGTCTGGGAAATATGGAGCACCCCTTCATCACCATTGCTCCCTGGTCCACTCTGACCTGGAGTGGTAGTACCTGTTAGGGTCCCATCTATGAGAAACATAAAAACATAAGTTAATAAACAAAATTTGATTATCCATTAAGAATGAATTTATTTCAAAACTTTGTCGGCATTAAATGACCCACCGAGGTTGATATGCCGTAAAACCCAAACCAAACCAAACTTACTTAAATTTGTACATTCGATAGCGCAAGGAATATATATGATAAATATCATATATATTCCTTACGCTATCGAATGTACCCCACTTGTACGGGTCAGGCACAAGGCCCTATTTATGTGGGACCACCCACAAACCGAAGCTCATGGGGTGGCGGGTGAAAAATTGCGTCGATTCCATCGGCATTCCCCTCAAGGGGGCGCCTCAGGCACTGGGCAATAAACCTAGCCCTGCCCCTTTAAATCAAGGGGGCAGGTGTTGCCTGGGGGGATAGCCCCCTGGGATCGACGCTATTAACTCGTAAAGGGCCAGGGCCGAAGCCACTGGACCCCCACCCTGTTGGGCGGGTTTACAAGGAATATATATATATATATATATATATATATATATATATATAATGGTGCGGCAAAAATATTTCACACACACACACACGTGTGCGTGTGTGTGTGTGTGTGAGAAAAACACGAAGTATTCCAAAGGATTAATTTATTCTTGATGGTTAAGTCAAAGTTATAACGTTTCTGTTTTAGCAAACCTTCATCAGGACTTGAAGAAAGAATGTTGTTAGGGTGGACGACTTCCGAAAGATGGGAGAATAGTCATCCACCCTTATTTAAACAACATTCTTTCCATCTCAAGTCCTGATAAAGGATTGCTAAAACCGGAACGTTATAACGTATATAATATAAATTACATAACTGTATCTTTTTGGAATACTTCCTGTTTTTCTATTTTCTACACACACACACACACACACACACACACACACACACACACACATATATATATAGTAATATTAAATCCGCTCTATAAACGTATTGAGCACTCTTATATTCGTTATAACCCCGACTTATTCGGTTAATTATTTTATCAACGCTGAAGTTGTGAGTAACTCGATATTATATATTCCCCAATAAGTTTCCCACTTTTCATATATATATATAATATATATATATATTATATATATATATATATATATATATATATACTAAAGATCAGCGAATCAATGTTTGTCTCCTTAAAGCGTTTTTATTGTTTAGTTTAATGACACAAAATTCATATTAGAATATTTCTTAGTTCTAGGATTGAGTTATGTTCGAAAAAAAATTCATTTTAATTGGTTCTAATTAGTCGTAATTTGCAATAAAGTCAAAAACTGACCCGTCTCTTACTCCATATTCTGCCTGTCATTTCCCCCCTCTCTATGTATATCTTGATTACCTCCTCGTTATATATGTTAGTTTCTCATTGAGGGCGGAGGAGAGAGAGAGAGAGAGAGAGAGAGAGAGAGAGAGAGAGAGAGAGAGAGAGAGAGAGAGAGAGAAATGTATTTGTATGTTAAGTTTTATAAGCCAACATCTTGGGTCTTGATAAATTTAATTTAGATCAAACGTTCCCTTTCTTAAAAATCTTACAAAATGATTTTGATGTTTTTTCAATTTTCCGCCCGAATTTATTTAAAAAAAAAGTTAATTTGCTTTGCAAACTCACCCTTCCCTAATCCCAATTATCTACCTAGAGCTCAATGGGTAACCTAATGGGTCACGTTTTGTCGTGTATATATATATATATATATATATATATATATATATAAAGGAAGGAACTCAATACAGTAATCCCATAATAAATTTATTTCGACGAAAATTGGGGCCCATATAAATCTAAGTTGATTTAAACCGGCTCCCCAAATTTTCGCCTCATCAGATGGGTCTCTATTCACTTATGGACAAGCATATCACAAAAAAACCGAAAGAGCTGAATATATATAAATTCAAACAAAAATAATAAAAAATAATAAAAAAATTATATATATTTTTAACAGTGTGGGATTGTAACCATAGAAACAGGAAGTGAATGAAAAAAAGAGATACATCTCAAAGTTGATTTCTAGGGTGTCCAGACAGACAAAAAGGTATATGCCCTTTTAAATACTTCATTACTTCATTGTTATAGTAATTCGCGGTTTTAGATGAAACCCTTATAACAGGGTACGTGTTAAAAGAATAATTTATTCAAATAGATCGGTCGAATAAACGCAAAGGATGTGAGGTCCACTCCTTTGCTAGAAACTACTCGTTCTTTTCGAATGATAAAGTCGCCTAGGGCTTTCAGGATCATCTCCCTGCTTATTTCCAGCTTGCTACCCGATAAATCCGGAATGACGATCTTCGTTTTTGTCATTAGAAACTTGCAGTGGACATCTTTCTCCCAGCTGTAGCGGCTTTGATAATGTTCGGGGCTGTAAGATCTTCGCAGTCGTTTGGTCTCGAACATTGGAACTATTTTGTCTGGCTTGAAAAAATTGGGATGATACGTGAAAGTCCTGACGAAGGAACGCTCGTTACGTGATTTGAATAATTCTCCTTTGCTTTCCAGTTGTAAAGATGTTAAATCGTCCTCACTTTCCACAGCAAAGTTGGCACGCGTCAATCTGAAATTATAAAAGGTAAGTTATATATATATATATATATATATAAGTTAAAAGAAAGGAAATGAATCCGACAGTATGAGTATGAAAAGGTGGAATGAAAACATCACACAATGCTGTTAAAGACGTAGAATTATGGAATCTTGTGTTATTCTTACCCATAAAACCATACCCCAAAGACAAGGTTTCTTTAATATATCCCCTTATTTAGAGACACTTGTAATCAGAAACCATAAAATCCCCTTCACATAACTTTTTCCGTTATTTACTTCCCATTAAAATAAAATTTAGGTTTATTGTTTTGATTTATAAATAAGAACTTTTCGTTTTATTTGATTTGAATTCGGTTTTGAAAATAAAAACCTTACATTAGATCCAAATGCTTTACATTATCTAAAATAATAACAAATTCCGTCATAACTTTTTTTTTTACTTTATATATTAAAAACAAAATACAATAAATAATTAATCATTTATGAAATACAGAACATAAAAATAAAATAATAAAAAAATAATTAATCTTAAAAATTCCTTTTCTAAAAATCTTTTGAATTCCAACCGTCACAATTTTTAATACCCATCCCCTTCCGAGTAAGTTAATTCGTCTTGTTGCCAACATCTCAAAATCCGCTACATTGGATAGTTTACCGGCAAAAAAGGTATACATATCGACATGATCGACATAAATATGGCGCGAATGCCCATATTGGTGAATAATGTAACAACTTTCGTTCTTTTTTTGCAGAATTAAGTTTTTTTTTGTTTGTGAACTGATTTGACATTTTTCTCCGACCCAAACTCCACGGAGTGAATGAGCTCTGATGATGATTTTTGTAAAATCGAAATATTGATCAGTATCAGCTATGATTATATTATAAATTGTTTTCTCTTTAACAGCATTGTGTGATGTTTTCATTCCACCTTTTCATACTCATATATATATATATATATATATATATATGAAGTGTTCAAACGATGTGTTTGAAATGGATATTATATATATATATATATATATATATATATATATATATATATAATGTGTGTGTGTGTTTGTTGAACTCAACGGACAATTCTTGTCTGACGAGTTTTTTTTTCCCAATCCTTTCTAATTGTCTGGCCATCTTTTTAATATCAGGGTAGAATTGGTCTATGAATCCACCAAAGGTTCTAACACGAGTACTTTCTGCACTACCTAGTACCATCATCAGGTGTGAAACTGGTGAGATGTTTCCATTGTTTCTTTTTGAGGGGCTCACAAGTTTATAAGAATGTTATGGTGAATTGGCGAAAAATTATTGGCATTTGAGAATATGTCGACTGGTTTCGAAGTTGATCTTGTTTAAGGTGGGGGGGGGTAATGTATAGAACCTTTGGTGGATTCATACACCAATTCCACCCTGATATTAAAAAGATAGCCAGACAAAAAATGCTACTAATATAATATATATATATATATATATATATATATATATATATATATATATATATATCACAGTTACTTGCAAATCCACGAAGCAAACAAATATATTTACTTCTGGATTTTATTAAAACTGATTTAAGAGTGCTCAATAAAAAGAGCTAAAACGTATTTTTAAAAACAAATGGCTTAAAATATTCCGACTGCAGTTTCACGCAATAGCGAATCTTCAGGGAATTCCCTGAAGATTCGCTATTGCGTGAAACTGCAGTCGGAATATTTTAAGCCATTCGTCTTTAAAAACACACACACACACACACACACACACACACACACACACACATATATATATATATATATATATATATATATATATATATATATATATATATATTATAATATATAAGCTTACCTTAAGGAGCTAGTGGGTGATGTGCTTTTTGATTTTTCTTCATCTTCACATTTTCCCATCCAGATGAGTGTCCGGTATATGGCCGGACTCTCCGAAATACCCAGCACTAAAGTGGCGAAATGTCGCATATTTTTAATGTCCGTCATTTTGTCCTGTTTCTGGGTTGGTTTCTTGGGCGCCTGAAACGGAACGTTCCAAACTGGTTCTTCATTATCCCCCGACTTCAATTTCTCGGTAACTTTCATAATCCTCTCGTCGGAAAGAAAGAATTGCTTCCTTTCTTTGGGGGTCATTTTCTTGAACTTTAAAAATTTTTCTCGTTCCATTATATTACCTATCACAGAAAAAGGAAGAAGAAATTGTATGTTATCAGATGTGAGTGCTTGGAAGAATTCCAAGCTCTAGCCGTATTATTACTATTGTATGGTTGCAACACTGGGAATTTAATGAAACACTTGGAGCAAAAAGCTAGATGGGAACTACACAACTATGCTGCATGCTGTTTTGAACAAATCTTAGAAGCAGTGCACTACAAGACATCAGCTGTATGGCCACTTACTTCCCATCTCATAAACCATCCAAGTAAGACGAACAAGTATAGCTGGGCAATGCTGGAGAAGTAAGGACGAACTCATAAGTGAACTCATACCTTCAGATGTGAGTGTTTGGAAGAATTCCAAGCTGTAGCTATGTCAGTACAAGACCCTAGCAGTGTTACATAGTTCGTAGGTAGCCTACAAATTAAATATGTAAGAGTAGATAAATTTTGGGCTGAACTTGCACAACGGTGTCAAAATTAAGGTGACCCAGAAAAAACAGAACCCAAATTATTTATTTATTTTCCCATTAAACTAACCTTAAACCCCAACCCTAACCCTAACCCCTAAGCCTAACTTGAACCCCTAACCCTAACCCTAAACCCCCTAGTTAAAATTAAGTTTTATTACAAAATTTGTTGGTTCTGTTTTTTCTGGGTCACCGGTATACAGTGTGACCCAGAAAAAACAGAACCCAAATTATTTATTCATTTTCCCATTAAACTAACCCTAAACCCCAACCCTAACCCTAACCTAACACTAACCCTAGACCCCAAAATTAAGGTGACCCAGAAAAAAGAACCCAAATTATTATAATTCCCATTAAACTAACCTTAAACCCCAACCCCAACTTCAACCATAACCCCTAACCCTAACCCCTAACCCTAACCCTAAACCCCGCTAGTTAAAATTAACAGTTTTATTACAAAATTTGTGGGTTCTGTTTTTTCTGGGTTACCCTAATTTTGACACCGTTGTGCAAGTTCAGCCAAATTTTGAATTGTAGTTCGTTGAAAATTCAAATAACGGGGGTAAATAGAAAGTTACTGTTGGCTGTTAAAGTTATTGACAGCAGTTAACGTTTACTTGACCCTCCCACCGAAACCGCGAATAGAGAGACATGTGAAAGGAACCGAAATAAAGTTAGTTAAGCCGATACTGGCAGTTAGTCAACGAGAGCAGACGTTAGGGTCTTCGCTCCTAAGATGCCAGCCTTATCACACAAAAGGAAGAAGAAATTGTATGCCTACATAAGTGAGTGTTTGGAAGAATTCCATGCTGTAGCCGTATCAATACTATTGTATGGTTGCAACACTGGGAATTTAACGAAACACTTCCCATCTTATAAACTATCCAAGTAAGTACTTGTTTTTAGATGATGTTGCTTGATTGCTTGGTAGTAATATCTCATCCACAGAAATCGATGTAAATACACGAATAGGAAAAGCATGGTCAGCCACAAACAAATTATCAGTCATATGGAAATCTGATCTCACTGAGAAGTTAAAACGACAATTCTTCCAGGCTGTGGTTATATCAGTGCTGCTGTATGGCTGCACCACCCGGACCCTAACGAGGCGCCTTGAGAATAAGCTAGATGGGAGCTGCACAAGAATGCTGCGTGCAGTCTTGAGCAAATCGTGGAAACATCACCCCACGAAGAAACAGCTGTATGGCCAACTGCCCCCCATCTCACAAACCATTCGAGTGAGACGGACAAATCCTGGACGTGGTAATTGCATTTCACTTAACGTTAATACCCTTGGGAAAGGTATGAATCCTACTCTCCCTCCAGCTATGTTTAAATAGTAGGGCAGACTGGGCTCTTTAACCTTGGTTAGGCAACCGGTCTAGGAGAAGGAAAACTCTTAAATCAAACCTGTTAAACTCCGCTTAAGAAATTGACCTTGTGTCACATCCTGCTCGGGCGGAGGAGTTGGTAAATATATATATATAATTAACTAACCATCAGTTTCTGTACTTTGCTTGGGTGTAGGATCGTAGTAGTGGGAGAGCCGCTGTGAGCCGTTTAAAGTAGGCAAAGAATTAAAATTAGTAATATATCCGTTGCACTATGTGTCCAGTTGGGCTCATGGCGCAACGGATAAAAGTGTTGAGTTAATACAGTTCTAAGTGACAATCACTTCTATGTTGCAGGTTCAATCCTGGTCAAGGGCGATAATAACATAGAATACTTAACATAGCTTAACACTTGTACCCGGTTATGGTTAACAGAATGAGAACAGTTTACCCGTGTGGATTAAATAAAGGGTTCGATTCGAAGTTCCGTGAAGGCTCCCGATTACGACATGAATGCTCCAGAGTTCGATAAGAAACACTCAAAGAAGGCGGGAGAGCACATCGGCTGAAACGTTGTGTATATAACAATAAAGATGGGGATAATAACCCAAATAATGCAAATCTTATTAGAATGGAGATTGTGTGTTTGTCTGTCTGTAACCGAAACGGTAATTTTCACCTTTAGTTAGCTAAATTCCTAGCATAAAATTGTGCGTGCGCTTTATCTGAAATGAATTTAATTGTTATTAAGAACACATTTTATGATATTTTTATGTTAAAGCATGCAGTTGTTTTGTTTTCGAAACGATTCTAAGATTTGTTTATTTCGCACGGACACTTTCAAAATGGCTACCGTCTTGTTTCAAAGTGAAAGTCAGTTGGCTAAATTCCTAGCATAAAATTTTCTGAAATTAATTTAATTGTTATTAAGAACACATTTTATGATATTTTTGTGTTAAAGCATGCAGTTGTATTGTTTTCGAAAACGTTTCTAAGATTTGTTTATTTCGCACGGACACTTTCAAAATGGCTACCGGCTTAGTTCAAAGTGAAAGTCAAGGGAGGTTACTCTAATTGCCTTATTTGCAATTAAATTACCGAAAAAAAAGTCACAATTCCCTTAGTTATTTCCGTCACATTCTCCATGATTTTATTTTTATTTAAACCTCAATTATTGTTACTGTTGGTCTTATCTAATATTTACCACGTACTCCACGTGTACAGGTTAAGCACAAGGCCCTATTAATGTGGGGCCACCCACAACCGTGACTCCATGGGTGGCGGGTGCAAAAAATGGGTTGATCCCGTCGGCATTCGCCCTTAAGGGGGCGCCTCAGGCACCGGGCAATAAACCCAGCCCTGTCCCTTTATATATAGGGATGGCAGGTGTTGCCTGGGGGGATGGCTCCCCTGGGATCAACGCTATTAGCTTGTAAGGTCCATGGCCGAATCCACTGTTGGCCTTATCTACGTACTAAGTATCTCAAAAATTCAGAGAAATAGTCCGAATAATCCAAATAATCCAAATTATCAAGCCATATTTCAAAAATTCAGAGAAATAGTCCGAATGGTCCAAATAATACAAATTATCAAGCCTCATCTCAAAAATTCAGAGAAATAGTCCGAATAATCCAAATGATACAAATTATCAAGCCACATTTAAAAAATTCAGAGAAATAGTCCGAATGGTCCAAATAATACGAATGGTCCAAATAATACAATTATCAAGCCACATTTAAAAATTCAGAGAAATAGTCCGAATGGTCCAAATAATACAAATTATCAAGCCACATTTCAAAAATTCAGAGAATAGTCCGAATGGTCCAAATAATACAAATTATCAAGCCACATTTCAAAAATTCAGAGAAATAGTCCGAATGGTCCAAATAATACAAATTATCAAGCCACATTTCAAAAATTCAGAGAAATAGTCCGAATAATCCAAATAATTAAAATTATCAAGCCTCATCTTTAAAATTCAGAGAAATAGTCTGAATAATCCAAATAATCCAAATTATCAAACCTCAGATAAATACAATTAACGTTACTTACCTAAAACTGATAAATTGATATCAATCGATATTGGCATGAGGAATTATTTGGATTATTCGAATCCAAATAATACAAATTATCAAGCCTCATCTAAAAATTCAGAGAAATAGTCCGAATAATCCAAATAATCCAAATTACAAGCCTCATCTAAAAAAATTCAGAGAAATAGTCCGAATAATCCAAATAATTAAATTATCAAACCTCAGATAAATACAATTAACGTTACTTACCTAAAACTGATAAATTGATATCAATCGATATTGGCATGAGGAATTTTTCTTTCGCTTCAACTTCCGTCACTTCCACATCTTTTTTTGAAGTTTTAAAGCATGGCTGTTTGTTGGATTGTTTTTTGACAGAAGAGTCCGATTCCCGAAACAAACCTCTGCTCATCATACTCTTTGTGCTAGTACGCACTAGACGTTCTTTTTCAGGGGACGCAGTCTTCGTTATCCAGTTCCCTCTCTGAATTTCATTTTCCAAGGACTCACAGTCTGAGTCGACATCATTCTCAATGTCATGCGTGATAGGGCAAGGGAAATGTGCAAGGTTGATTTTAATCATGTGTGGTTCCATGGCAGCTAAAACTGGGTGACTTTCTTCTTCGGGTTCCGGCTCAACTTCCATATCTGACTTTTCTTTGGAAACCTCATTAATGGACATTTCAGACGGATAGTCCGAATCTAGAGTTAGATTGTTCGCACTTTGAACTTCTGTCTCGAGCTCACTGAGAGCGTTGCTGAACGGATTTACCGCCGGATTTTTTCTATTATAATAAGTAAATTCGACTTGTACAGTTTCAGGGTTGAGATCGAACTGAAAGGAAAAATACAAACGAATCAAATGAAGTAACAAGAATATGCGCCCTCCGGTCGAAAGTATTCAAGCTTTAATGTAATCAAATATATAAAATTACAAAGACGAAGTTAAATAAAAACGCATATAAAAAAGATTACACTTATTCTAGTTATATCTTAATTGGTTTCTATATAAAATCATTCATAGAATGGATTGGAGAATAAAACAATAGTATTAGAGATCAATAACACCAAATAATTATTTGTTAAAACCAGTATGCAAATTAACCACACCATATATTATGTAAACCTTTATTTCTTACTGATATATAAGACAAATTACAGAATTTTAAATGCTGTAATAACATGGGCTGTTTTGAGGTAAATCTAACTCAGATTTTCATACTGACATCGTTAATAAATAATATTTATTCTATGTATTAAGGATTTGGGCTATAAATTAAATACTCATTGATAAATGTACGCAATTTCTGAGGGTATTGTGATGCAAGATGGGACGTAGATTCGGTTAGAGATACACAGACACCGAATCTCCATTATAACAAGATTTACATTTTTTAAAAAAGCATAAATAATTTACTAGTGTTTGATACAATTTACATAAAGAGTGAATCAATAAACTATAAATACCAACGCAAATTTACGAATCAAGTTAGATAGCAAAAATAAACCCAGTCTGAAGTTATTAAGCAAATCACACAAATTTCAATAATTCAAATTTGGTTTTTAAAATCTTTTCAAATTTTAAACAATTAATTAAAATGTCAAAACAAACGTACACTTTTTGTCCTTCTTGACTCCCTCAATTCCAACCTTTTCAAAGATATAAGCGCTGGTCAAAAGTGGTTGTTTCGCTATAATTCGTTTTATTTTACGTTCATGTCGAGGAAGCAAGTTTTAATGCTTTTTCCTTTGCTTCTCAACTCAATTATATTTTCATCACCTTTCTTTATCTTTCGATGATATCTGAAAATCTACTTTGATATCTCCAATGTGGATATTCCTTCACTCAATAACTTGGTTACTTTCTATTTTTCAGCATTTGTTGGAAGAGCTGACGTGTTGATACCTCCAGTAACCTAGAACATATATTATGTTGTTGTTGTTTTTTGTTTTGTTTGTTTGCCTTACCACCCCTTCAGAAAAGGGGTGGTAGAGACCCCAAGGCTGGAAGATGTGATCGACGATGCTTCTCTAAAGGAATGTTATTTCCAGTTACGGCGCCTAACCAACTGCGGAATTATGATGTTCCCGAGTCGTAAGGAAAGGGGATGGTGAAAAAGAATGTATACTTCTAAATCGTTCAATAGGGTGGTTAAAATTCCCTTGTGTTTCGTTAGGGATGGGGCGAAATATTGGAGGTGAGCCGGAAAGTCCTCCTGAATCGTTTTTTTTTTTAAGAAAGGTGGTTAAAATTCCTTTGTGTCTCGTTGGGTGGGGCGAAATATTGGAGGTGAGCCGGAAAGTCCCCTGAATCGTTTTTTTTAAGAAAGTGGTTAAAATTCCCTTGTGTTCATCGGAAGGTGATTGCCAGCTGACATAGACCCAAGTATACATTACCCCACCACAAACTGCGCAAGTGTCACAACTTCCTCTTCCACCAGCACTCCTGTCATCAGACTTTGTGTTTTGTTTTGTTTTGTTTAATCCTTGTGAACCTGTCTCTGACTCGTGCCCTTCGGATCGGCCAGCACAGAATATCACAACGTTGGAGTCATAGACATTGTGCAACGAAGGTGCAGGAGTGCAGACCGAGTATGCTCACAATAAGAAATTTTTTTTTTTCAAAGCGAATAAAATGTTCTATTTGACTGAAAGTAAAGTCAGCGGACTGTCCTATTGTCGATATCAGCCGAACAGCGAGGGAGTCTATCCCTTTTTCGCTAGCGCTAGACTAGGGAGATTGT
>CM042155.1:29537935-29567935 GCA_023376005.1 Doryteuthis pealeii | reverse complement strand
TTGATAAGTTTATAACCTCAATTCGCTTAATATAACAACGCCGAAGTCAAAAGATTGTATAACTTAATCACTTCGCAACAACTTTAAATTTATACAACATCAATTCATGCTATCCTTTAAATATATATATATATATATATTATTGAAATGAAGTATATATATATATATATATATATATATATATATATATATATATATGAAATGAAGTCGAATGTATATATGTATATATTATATATATATATATATATAAATATATATATATATATATACACACACACATTGGACTTCATTTCATATTCTACTAACATCTATCCGGTAGACTATAGTAAAAATTTACGCCTTTGAATTTATAGTCAACCCTGCCGGTATAGGAGGTAGGTAGGTAGGGGTTAGAACTGTTATTTATATCACAAAACCACCCGACACGAATAACATGCAGCCTGGCCCAAAAGGCAAAGGGTAGTAATCGATACTAAGGTATCAATAATGATACCCTTGTTGATAGATGACTACGAATCTCCATGGAATGCAGTGTACCCTGTCCCTTGAGTTGACTGGTTGGTCGAGCGACATTAGCGTTAGATTGAGATATTATTTCGTTGTATAATTAACATCCTCATCAGTGGCCAACGGTCTTGTGCTTACACCATAGTTGCAGTTAATGTATTTTCGGATGTTGGTTGGTTGGTTTTACGGCATGTCAAACTTTGTTGGGTTATTTTATGCCGAAGATGTTTTTGTTTTATTCATCTTTGTTGTGTATTCAAATTATTTCAAACAAATTAACTAAATATTTTGAAAACTCATGTTTGAGCTATTTAACCAATAGACAAGAACGAAACAGGTACTACTACTTCGAGTCAGAGTAGACACGTGAGTAATGGTGACAATGTGATAATCCACAATTTCCAGAGTTCCAGAATCGGTTCACTGGTTGATTGAAATTTACGGCATGACAACACTTGATGGGTTATTTTATACCAGAAATTTGTGTCTTATTCATTCTTGTTTGGTATTTAAATAATTCTAAACTCATTTTGTTAATATTTTCAAAACAAACTTTTGATCTTTTTAGATGGGAACCTAACAGGTATTACCAATAAGGGTCAGAGCTGTATCCAGTATCAATTTCTGTTGGGTCATTATTTGCCGAAGACGTTTTGTTTTATTCATTCTTGATGGGTACTCAATTGTTTTTTAAACTCAATTTTTTAAAACACATTTTTTAAAACTCATTTTGTTCTATTTAAATCATAGATGGGGCCCTAACCGGCACTACCACTCTGGGTCAGAGTGGACATGGGAGTAATGGTGATGAAAGGGTACTCCACATTCTCCAGAGCTCCAGAACTGGAACTTTACCATCAGATAGAGTTTAATGTCATACCCAGGGTACTAAGGCTCTCAGTCATTGTCTTCTAGCACATATATGATAAAAAGGGTTGGGGCTTGCCAAAAGAGCATAGGATCGGGAAAACCATATAGGTGCTAGGTCTTGACGAAACCAACCGATGGATTGGAGGGGGCCTCTCCGACCGACCGTTTAGCCTAAGTAAGGTCCAAAATGAAGTGTTGCATGCTCAGCTCAGCTCAGCACCACGGAGTACCACTCACGACCAACAGGTGACCCCATTGGGAGAGGGGGTTTACTCCTCTGCAGAGGTATAGTCGCTGTATTCTCAAGCCCCAGCCGACAGGGCTGTATTTTCGGAATTTACGGATTTCTGGTATACAATCGCTCGAGAAAAAAAAAGCAGTTGTGTTGGAATTCTTATGGCTCTTGTTGTCGTCAATACAGATGATTGTCACTTAGAACTGGATTAATTCAACCCTTATATCCGTTGTATCATGTATCCAACGGCATGTATCTATATCATGCATGTCAAACATCCGGTCCTAGGACTGCATGCGGCCCTCTGCAAGCACAGGTGCGGCCCGCACGCAGACTGCGTTCTCATACGGAGCTTTTACAGTACTTTTTACAGTAATTGCCTGAGCCTGCTTCAGAGCGCTTCGGCCTCGGGGGGGGGTCTTGGTAATAAAATTAACAGCGTCGATCCCAGGGGCTATCCCCCCAGGCAATACCCGCCCCTTGATTTAAAGGGGCGGGTCTGGTTTATTGCCCAGCGCCTGAGGCTCCCCGCTCGAGGGGGGATGCCGATGGGATCGACGCATTTTTTGTACCTACCACCCATAAGCTTTTGGTGGTCCTACGTTAATAGGACCTTGTACCTAACCCGTACAAGTGGGGTACAAGGTAAATATCCTGAGCTTTTACAGTACCCCAGGTTAAAAAAAAAAAATTCCAAAAATTCTTGGGCGAAAACAGTTGTTTATTTTCATAAGGGCAATGTGCTGTTAAAAAACGCATTGTCTCTCATCCCTTCCTTTGAGTTGCGGAAGGAGGAGGTTAACTCACTCAATGAATGAGAGTGAGTCTTTCCTCTTCCCTTCTCCTACTTTCAATCAACACATGGCTATAATTGAAAGTGACAGTGACACTTGTACGTTTTATTATTTGAACTCGGTCAGTAATATTCTTTTTTCCTTTGTTTTTAACAAACATGTTTTTGTTTTTTTTAGATATGTATTCACTGGCTTTTAGTTGATAATAAAGAAATTGATTATAGCAACCATCACTTTGTTCTGTTAATCTAGAAGAAATATTTCAAGACTTTGTCGTCACGCGCGGCCCTCATATGTAATCCATACGGCCCCGTGGGGCTACTCAGTTTAACATGCCTTCTCTAAAATGTTTCTCTTGTAGGAGCCAAATCAATGCATTCAGTGAGAACATGTTTTATTGTGTATACAATCAGGCATGTATGACATCTCTGTACCAACACTGGATGCCGACTAGAGGACCTTGTGTTGTAAAATGTTTCTCTTGTAGGAGCCAGATCAATACATTCAGTGAGAATAAGTCAACATTGGTCACTTACCCTGTTGCACATCGCAAAAAAATGATGAACTGTAATTTTCGGTCTGGATATCCGACGGTTGGAAAACTCCATCGAAACGATTGATGTAAACGGATCTGTTCAGGAAAGTGGAACCGGTCACTTCACTCGAAAACAAAATTGTCCTCTTTTTCTCTTTATTTTCCAGCACTCGAGATGTTTGAGTATACAGGAAACGCTGGATCTCGTTTATAGTGTTCTGGTCGAAAACTTTAAAAAAATGAAAAAGAAAAAAAAAAAAAAGCAATATCTTAAAATATGTTTTTAATACCATTCTTTTGTATCGCTCTACATAATATGTCGAAGAATACAAAATATCATTTTCCTCTTTTCATAATTACCTGAAAATACTCAGGTGTGTGTAAGAATTATATCCTTACTTTTACGATTACCTCCCATGTTTCGCCTATCAACCGCTAGATGGTGCTCCAAGCATTAAGCGCGAAAATCAAACCCCTATCTCTTTCTTCACTCCCTCTCTCTTTCTCTCTCTCCTCTCTCTCTCTCTCTCTCTCTTCTCTCTCTATATATATATATATATATAATATATATATATATATATATATCCTCTGTCTGTCTGTCTCTGTCTGTCTCTCTCTGAACATTTCGCTTGACAATGTTACACATTTTGCATCTCCTATCTACGTGACAGGGGTGCTTCTTGTTCCCACAACTTCTTATAACACCATATATTATGTAAACCTTTATTTCTTAGACACATAGCAGGATTTTAAACGCACCAATAAGGTGAACAAATTAAATACTCATTAATAAACTTACACAATTCCTGAATTTATTGTGGCATTAGCAGCGACGTAGTTTTGATTACATACAGACACTGAATCCCCATTATAATAAGATATAGTTACAGCGGGTTAAATTAAAAATTTCGGACCATATGGCACCCCTTTTTTTAACTCGATTAAGAAAGGACATGTTTTTCATTTACACCGGCAATATCCGGTTGTTCAGTGTGGAGAGGGCGGATTTGCTGCTTGGACTACAGCTCATCTTCCATATGAACCCGTCCAGGCTACGTAGTTCCACTAAAAAAAAATGGACAGTATTCCATCATCTCTCGTAGACGGAAGAATACCACACATACTATGTTAGGTGTTCTTGAACCCAAAACTTCCCAGTGACCCAAGCAATAACATCACTGACGACGCCTTCCAAAATATAGTATAGGGGATTATCTTCCCTTTGCCGAAAGAGTTATCTTCTCGCTGCGTTGCTGTTTGTTCCCACTAGGGGGACCTCTGATAGTTAAGCGCGTTCATTCAAACGCTGCTTCCTCTTTTCGCTGGACACTTCTCAACGAACTGCTATGGGCTAGAATATATCTAACCCTTCTCGGTGGGGCTTTCCCCCCCCCCCCTTACATTACTGTAAGTCCTTTATACAGCATGGACTATCCTTTAGTTCCATGTCTGTAACATTTATATGTTAAGTACATTTGGGTATCTTGTTTATACCTAAATATTGTATATGTATTTACATGTTCTATTCTCCGGTACATTATGTATCTTATCGTTTCCATGTGCTGTTATTATATATTAAATGTTTTGTCTCACAACGTGTCGGAATTGTATGTTCATTAATTACCTTTGAATCTTACAGTAGTAATGAGCATATATTTAAAGATTAACTTTTTAGTTAAGAATTTCCTCTAATTTTCTAGTTTATACAAGTACCGATGAAGTCTCTACGTGGCTGTGACGTATCCCTGGGCTAATGTATAAGAATTTATTAACGATTCGTAAAATACACAAAGCGAATCTGGAAAGTAGGCGGCCTAATAACATGTCAAGTTTACCGGTGGAACAGATATAATGTTGCAAAACCCGAAATCTGTAAGGATATTGGTGTAACATCACTAATGACCTCCTTTAGTGCATTTCGGCGATGTTTAACAAGACTTGACCTTATGTAAATGTTATATAGATATTTACCAACCCATCCGCACGAGCAGGACGTGACCCAAGGTCATTTTAAGCGGAGTTTAACAGGTTTGAATTCAGAGTTTTCCTTCTCCTAGACAGGTTACCTAGCCATGGTTAAAGAGCACAGTCTGCCCTGCTATTTACCCATAGCTGGAGGGAGAATAGGATTCATACTAAATGTAAATGTTATATACCCGTTCATCTGCTGGGTATATAATGGAGAGAGAGAGAGAGAGGGGGAGGAGAGGAGATGGGTGCTTACTGATTCTGTTTCGTCGCTGCCATCCTGTTCTTCTGCTGGGCTTTCATCTTTCTGCTGGGCTGAGTGTCTGTGCTTATTTCTTGGTTGTAATGATTAAGCAAGACTTTATTGTTTTTCTTTATTATTTATTAAAAGCCGTTAGCCCAAAAGGATTTTCAACCGCACTCTGAGAAGCTGGCATCTTAGACTAAGGACCCACGCGTCTGCTTCTTTTGACTAACACCTAAAATCTGACTAACTAAACTTAACTTCCGCTCTCACGCTCTCCCATTGACTGAAACCGGGGAAGGGGTCAGCTAAAGGTCATTACCTATCAATAATCTAACGTTCTCCGATTTTGAATTAAAACAAATTCTAATTTAGAAATCTAACTACACTTCCAGACATAATTCGTAGGCTACCTACGAATTATGTAACATAAATAAATCTTTCGTGTTATTTATTTATTAAAACAGGTTTATTCAATTTCACTTATTTATCCATTGAAACAATAGTTTTAAGAACCACCAGTTTAACTTTGTCGCCTGCGTAAATACAAACGTTTTTAAAATGTCTAATCTTTAAACTTATAGGCCATTTTAGCTCAGTCGGTAGAGCATTCGCATTGGAACCACAACGTTCAGAGTTTCGAGACTGGTCCTCACCAACTCAGCACAGGAGTAACACAGCTTGAATCTGTGTGGTAAAATGGGGAGAAGAAGGTAGGTGTGGTGTCCCACCTCAGGTGCAAAAACCAATCTCCCTGATCTCGCGCCAGCAAAAAGGGGATATACTCCCTCGGGGTTTGGCTTATACCCGACAATATGCCACACCAGCTACTTTACTTAGTTAGTGTAGCAGGTGGCCACAGAGATTGAATTCGCAACCTTCTGATCGTAAGTGGTGACTCGTGGTAACATTACTGTCATCTCTGTGTGGCTGGAGTGGTTCGGCCGCTAATAAGCATAAATAAGCATAAATGCCGAGGCGATTTCTCTCGAGGGGGAAAGAAAGACAGTTTTCAGCAGAATTCAGTCGGCTTTGGTCAGATTAACAGCGTGATTCCAGGGGGACCACCCCCAGGCAATACCGATAGAATCCACGCATTTTTTTTCGGCTAGCCACGCATGTGTTAAAAAGACCTTGTGTCACATCCTAACCTGGTGGGAGGTCTTGGTAAATACTAAGAAGGACTGTTTTTAGCGGAAAGGGCCGGTTATCCGTACCAGTTTGACGACACCGCTTTCAACAAGTGATGATATAAAGACCCGAAGGATTTCTTTTTTTTTAATTCCCTATACTTGGTCCAGGTTATCTCAGTCGGTAGAGTGTTCGGCTAGAAACCACATGGTTCCTAGTTCGATTCCGGTCTTCGCCAACTCAGCGTATGAGTAGCACAGGGATCTGTGCGGTAAAGTAAGGAGCTGATGGTAGGTGTGGCGCCCCACCTCAGATGCCAAAAAACAATCTCCTTGGTCTAGCGCTAGTGAAAAGGGGATAGACTCCCTCGCTGATTGGCTGATGCCGACTTTAGGCCACCCCGACGACTTTACTTACTTATACTTGGTCCAAAAATATATTTCGATCGAGTTTTCCTCAAGTGGCGATCTACATATATTGTCTGCTTTCAGTGAACCTGACAGTTGTCACGTCGCTTTAAACAAATCCTTTTCAGCAGGTAAATATTTGCTATTGTCCTTTTCATCACGTATTCTTATTTCCTCATAACATTGAACTTGTAGTGTCACGTACAGAAATAAGAATATTATCTAGACTTTATTTTGTATACATTTTGCGTGAATGATTTTTTTTTTTCACATTATTAAAAGAGACATTTTCAACACAGAGTAAACCTCAAGCAATTTTTTATTAACATAGAATTAAGGTACTAATGCAGAATAGCGCGTAATGCACGCATAGGAAAGACATGGTCCACTATTAATAAATTATCAGTCATATGGATATCCAAACTCACAGACAAGTTAAAGAGACAATTCTTCCAGGCCGTTGTCGTGTCAGTACGGCTGCACCACCTGGACCCTAACGAAGCGACTAGAGAATAAACTAGATGGGTGTGATCCTGAACAAGACGTGGAAACAACACCCCACGAGAAAACAGCTGTACGGCCACCTGCTACATATCACCCAAACCATCCGAGTAAGACGGACAAGACACTGCTAGAGAAGCAAGGACGAACTCATAAGTGACGTCCTCCTGTAAAAGCCAGCACATGGGCACGCCAATGTGGGCCGACCAGCAAAGATGTACATTGACCAGCTCTGTGCGGATACAGAATGTTGCATAAAGGACCTCCCGAGAATGATGAGTGATAGGGACGGATAGAGAGAGATTGTCGTGGATATCCATGCTAACAGCGCGACATGATGATGACGTATAAAAGCATTACATTTCCAAAAATACCCAAAACCTTTGACACGCTAGAATTAGTATTAGGGTTAGCGTTAGGGTTAGTTCTAAGGCTAGGGTTAATATTAGTGTCAGTGTTAGGGTTAGTTTTAGGGTTACGGTTAAGGTTAAGGTTAGTGTTAGGATTACTTCGGGAGTTTCTGTAATCTAATGATGTGACACAATGGTTAAGTGAGCCTACGGTCAGAGAAAAAAAGAAGGAAAATAGAATATATTAGGTCCATAAGGTTCAGGAAAGCCATAAAAAGATGTACGATCACCTTGAATTGAGGTCACTTAAAGATAATATCTCTGTGTGGCTAGTTTTAAAAGAAAATGGGTCTCGAAAAGTTAATGGTCTAAAAAAGTAATGTCCATAATTTCTGGGTTGTTAAATAAGCTGGGTTGGATTGGGTTGGGGAGAATTCTGTATCTATTGAGCTGGCTTGAGCCCCAAAGGGCAGATCCAGACCGGTCGTTGGAGTGAGAGCTTCGGCCAATGGGCAGTTGATAGATAGAAAATAAGTAAAGATCCACATGATAGGAAGTCAGTCAAACTTATAGCTTATTCTTGTAGCCGACTGAAGAGAAATTCTTAGATTTAGGTTCCTTCTGTTCACAAACAGTGAACCTGTCTCTAGCTCGTGCCTTTCAAACCGACCAGCGCAGAACATTACAACGTGGGGTCATCACCATTGTGCAACGAAGGTGCACGAATGCAGAGCGTGTATTACCACAATGATATTTATACGTAAGATGCGAGTTTAATGATACTATCTCTTGCGCGCTATTCTATATTTGTACCAAAATTACTTTAGTCATTATTTAGATTGACACCGAGTTCTTTAACAAAAATGTTATATATTCATATTTTTATTTTATTTTTATTTTAAGTTTTAAAAACAATTTATGTCAAGAAAAAAGACACTTTTTATTGTCTTGAATTTTCTTGACAAATTGTTTTTAAAACTTAAAATTCAAGACAATAAAAAGTGTCTTTTTTCTTGACATAAATTGTTTTTAAAACTTACAATTCAAGACAATAAAAAGTGTCTTTTTCTTGACATAAATTGTTTTTAAAACTTACAATTCAAGACAATAAAAAGTGTCTTTTTTCTTGACATAAATTGTTTTTAAAACTTACAATTCAAGACAATAAAAAGTGTCTTTTTTCTTGACATAAATTGTTTTTAAAACTTACAATTCAAGACAATAAAAAGTGTCTTTTTTCTTGACATAAATTGTTTTTAAAACTTACAATTCAAGACAATAAAAGTGTCTTTTTTCTTGACATAAATTGTTTTTAAAACTTACAATTCAAGACAATAAAAAGTGTCTTTTTTCTTGACATAAATTTTTTTAAAACTTACAATTCAAGACAATAAAAAGTGTCTTTTTGACATAAATTGTTTTTAAAAACTTACAATTCAAGACAATAAAAAGTGTCTTTTTTCTTGACATAAATTGTTTTTAAAACTTACAATTCAGACAAAGTTTTCCCATAGACTACATTAGTTTCGATAATTCAGCATAGATATAAAAATATACATTTCTCTGAATTTTTGAGATGCTTGATAATTAGTATTATTTGTATTATTCGGACTATTGCCCTTATCTTCATTGTTATCTGTACAACGTTTCGGTCGCTGTGCCCTCCGGCCTTCTTCAGGTATTTCTTGTCAGACTCGGGAACCTTCTCGGACTCGGGAACCTTCTTGTAATCGGGAACCTTCTTGTCGTATTCCGCAGCAGTAACATAGAATAATAATAAACACAGCTTAACACCTGTAACCCAACTATGGCTAGCGGAATGAGGACAGGATACACCCGTGGACTGAATAAAGGGTTAGATTCAATGTTCCGTGATGGCTCCCGATTACCTACAAGAAGGTTCCCGAGTTCGAAAAGAAGGTTCCCGCGTCCGAGATGGTTCCCGAGTCGAGAAGGTTCCCGAGTCCGAAGACCGGAGGGCACATCGGCAGAAACGTTGTACAGATAACAAAGAAGATGAGGACAATAGTCCGAATAATACTAAATATATATATATATATATTTGCATATACATATTAATACATCAGCGAAAGAAATATAGAAAGCTTACAGTTTCTCACCTGCTAATTTTTTCGCGGTTTCAGACTCTTTTCGAACCATTCTTCTGAATTCCTTTGACCACTTCCGGAAGTTATTTATATTAACGCCAATTGGTTAACGACTTTTGCATACAGTCCAGCCAATATCATCAGGGGATTGGCTAATTGGACACATCATTGTCGGAGAGCTTGAAATAAAGATTACAAAAATGATTGGAATAATTAGAAACCCGTTTTGATTTGATTGATTTTAACGGCACTTCAAACTACCTAGGGTTATTTTTGTTATAAGGGAAGATATTTTCCCCTACAAGATAGTTGGACTCGTATAAAGACATGCATATGCGAGGTTATTCGTAGTCGAGTTAGGTAGTAGTATTCGTTGTCGAGTTACTACTAGTCAAGTAGTTAATCATACTATTGGAGAACTGCGCGTTGACTCTGTTATTTATATTCCTTTTTTTTAAGTAGGATACATGCATAGAGCGAATGAGGTATTTTGGTGGAAGGGAGCTGCGCAAGGAGAGAATGCAAGAATTTCATTTTTATTTTTGAATGAATCGGTCGGTGAGTAAGCCTAGCTAGATAGATCCGTGTAGTGATATGACCAGTTTTATCACCTCTCCCCCAAAACCAAACTTCCGGCTATATGCCGAGTTGTGTGCACATGCGCTGTATCTCATTTCCAAATAAATTTTAAAGTTTATTTGGAGTGAGTGCACGTATGTGCTCACTTCAAATAATCTGTTATTTATATTCATGTACAAAAAATAAATATTTTTCCGGATTTTCAATATTGTTAATTTATTTTAATTCACTCACAGCAATTTTATTCATAGAGGTTAGGGAATCGCGTTGATTAGACCTGCATATTTTCATTTTTTGTGTGGTTGTTACTTTAGATTATTTTACGCACAGTTTTATGGCAAGTATTTCTAATATAAATAATTTGTACACGATTGTATGGTTTCAAGTATTCCTATCTAATACTTATCAATTAAAATAAGGAAGTGAATCCGACAGTATACCAGAGAAGAAATGTGTAAGACACACAGATGCACGTGTTTTTCTTTAAGAATTTTAAACATCTTTTTTCTTAAAGTCTATTATGAGTTATTTCCTTTACAACTGGGCATATTTTTCAAAACACTGTTTTGTTCATTTCATAACAGACAGACTCAGATGATGATCTTATACAGATTGAAATATTGCAGTATTAGCCAATAAAACCAACATTAATTGATAACATCTGTGTGTTTTTGTTGTGAGGTTTTAAGGGGTCAAATAAGAACAAAACGACGGGTAACGAATGTAGGAAAATGTATTAACAGAAAGTAGACAAATACAATACAGAGAAGTGGAAATTACGTCCGACAAATAAAGTTATTGGCTTACTCGCATTGGCTTACTGCCAAGCCACAATTATCCCTGTTACTTATAGTAACCCGTCGGCACATTCCATTGGTCAATAGGGTATATCACCTATAACAGTTTTTCAAACTATCTAATACTTATAAGCCCTATCGGCGGGGCTTTAGAATACACTGACTGCATATCTGAGAGGGGTAAGACTCCCCAATGAGGCCACTTGTTGACTGCATGCGGCAACCGATGATGCTTAAGGATGGAACCCTGGTGGATGAGCAGTCCATGACATGCAACACTCCGCTTTGGCCGCTACTTAGGCTAGACGGGCGGTCGGAGAGGCCCTCGCTGATCAATCGGCTGGTCACGTCAAGCCTTAGCACCTATATGATTGTCTCAATCCTATTGTCCTTGTGACAAGTCTCAACCCTTCTTATATATATATCCTAGAAGACGATGGCTGAGGGTCTTGGTGTTCTAGGCATGACTTTAAACCCTATCTGTTGGTGATGTTCCAATTTTGCTCTGGGGAATGTAGAGTACACGAGAGATAATATCATTAGATTTTGTATAAAAAGCATTACATCTTATTACATTTCACGGAAATACCTGAAACCTTTGAGACCCAAGGTTAGGGTTAGGGTAATTGTTAGGGTTATTGCTATTGTTAATGATAGTGTTAGTGTTAGGTTTATGGTTAGGCTACTTCGGGAGTTTCCGTAATCTAATGCTATTTATACGTAAAATGTGATTCTAATGATATTATCTCTCGCGCGCTATTCTGCACTTGTACCAAAATTACGGTATGAAGTGTCGTTTTTGCTGGGCTATGAATACAAATATGAAAACAAATATGACTTTTAATAATAATAATAATAATAATAATAATAATAATAAACTTAGGCTGACCAGAAAAAGTTGTCGTAAGAAAAAATAATTCACCGTAGCAGACATTCGAAAGTTTTTAAAAAAGAAACAAACCATGGAATTAGTTCCATGACGTCATTAAATGACGTTATGGAAGCCCCAAAATGTCATAAAGAGTTATCTAACAAAAATTGATCAAACTTATATTTAAAAAAATATCCATACACTCCTCTATAGTAGCGAAGAGAGAGAGAGAGAGAGAGAGAGAGAGAGAGAGAGAGAGAGAGAGAGAGAGAGAGAGAGAGAGAGAGAGAGAGAGAGAGAGAGTCATGGAATCCGTGCTATCAGTCCTACCTGATGATGATGATGATCATCATCATCATGATTATGATGATGATCATGATTAATATCATTCCACATACAATATTCTTTTTATATCTATGAAATCAACAGTTTTGATGAAAAAATTCGCAGAGTTTTGCTGATAGATATTTGTCCGTTTAAATGGGTGATACATCAGATATTGATCAAATTAAACATTTTTGTTTTTTATCCTGATTATTAGTTCTGAATAACCACGCAATGTAATTATTCTACAGGGTAATTGAAAAGTAACTCCCTATTTTAAACAATTTATACTTATTATTATGTAATATTGAAGATTTGATTTTTATGCAAGATGGTGCTCTTCCACATTTTATTATTGTTGTTCGTGAATGGCCGAATCACCATTTTCCTGGGAGATGGATGGGTAAACGTGATCCGCATGAGTGGCCGGCTAGAAGTTGTGATTCAACACCCTGTGACTTTTTTCTTTGGGGTTTGGTTGAAGGAGCAAGTCTAGTCTACGAAACCAATGAGTTTGGAAGAACTTGAAGGACGAATACGAGAATTTATTTCTGCCATTCCACAAGAGTTCCTGGGAAGATCATATGATGCGATTCCCGAACGGCTTGAGAGGCTGGAGGCGAATGCTAGTGCCCATATAGAATTTTGAATAAAATTCCATGTTATTTGTGTTCTTCTCATATTCATTTTTTTTATGTTGTAAAAATAATGATTCAGAAATAAATTATGAGATTTTTGAATAGGGAGTTGGTTTACAGTTACCCTGTATATCTCCAATGAGAAGAACTTTCTATAATACTAATTAGTAATGGTCTCGCTGACAAGCTAAAGCGAAAATTCTTTCAGGCTGTGGTTATATCATTATTGCTGTATGGCTGCACCACCTGGACCCTAACGAAGCGCTTTGAGAATAAGCTAGATGGGACCTGCACAAGAATGCTGCGCTCAGTCTTGAACAAGTCGTGGAAACAGCACCCCACAAGAGGCAGATGTATGGCCACCTGCCCCCATCCCCAAACCATACGAGTAAGATGGACTAGGCATACAGGACAATGCTGGAGAAACAAGGACGAGCTCATAAGCGACATGCTCCTATGGAAGCCAACACATGTGCATGCTAATGTGGGCCACCCAGCTAGGACCTCCATTGACCAACTATGTGAGGATGCTGGATGCTGCGCATAATATTTAATATTTGTTTTTCTATTTCTAAACTCCCGAAGTAGCCTAACCATAAACCTAACACTAACACTATCATTAACAATAGCAATAACCCTAACAATTACCCTAAACCTATCCTTGGGTCTCAAAGGTTTCAGGTATTTCCGTGAAATGTAATAAGATGTAATGCTTTTTATACAAAATCTAATGATATTATCTCTCGTGTACTCTACATTCCCCATACTGTCCGATTTATTCCATTTATTATATACTTATATGTGTGTATGTATGTGTATACGTCTATATATAGATAGATGCTTTTGTTTGGTTGTTTTGTTTCACGGTATATCAGTAGGATGTGTAGAGGCCGGTGTTGCTGTTCCGACTTCACAAATAATATTTAAAATGACGATAAAATAACGAGACACAGTTTAGGCAGAAAATACGGAGAAATAACAAACACAAGGTATATATTTAACAAATATCAAAGAAATTTATTCTGAGGTTGTTTTGTCAGTAGAATAAATTTGGATAGATGAAGAAGGTTTTTGTGTTTGCAACATGAAAAATGAATGTCAAATTTGTTAGTTCAAATAGCAAAGAAGTATCAGATTTGGTCGATAGAAATTTGGATAAATGAAGAAAGTTTTTGTGTTTACAACCTGAAAAATGAACGTCTGTTTTGTTTACCGCAGTGACAGGGCGATGTAGATAGTTACATAGTAGTAAACAGAAAACTGCTGTTTGATTATGTGTTTGTTTATTGATTTTAAAGGCATATCAACCCGTCTGGGGTTATGTCATGCCTAACGGTTAGGAAGTTATACATATCGTGTATTTATATTTATAATTTTTATTAATTGGTTTTAAAAATGTTTTATTATTATTGGGGATTATGTTGTATGGTATTGATTTGTTTCATGTCAATATTCTATGTTATAATTTATTTCCCTAAAAAAAGAGAGAATATCCATGTTGACATTTTCAAACATATATTTCATATTGTTTGCTTTAAAATAACGGTTTAAAGTGGGGGTTCGTTTTACACTTCAACTTTTTACTCGTAAATTCCTACCATAAAATTAGGCTTGGCTCAGATAATGCCCAAGACTAATTTTACGGTAGGAATTTACGAGTAAAAAGTTGAAGATACCTTTTGTTGTAATTTATTTTTTTTTTTTTTTTTTTTTTTTTGGCTTTGGTACTCTAAAATAAAAACGTCAGATTTTAATCATTGTCGACGAAAAAACAAAATTACGGTCATAAAAGGAGGATCCAATTTATGCCTAAATTGTAAAACGAGCCCACACTTTCAAACTAACCATTCTCACAAAATAAAAACTTTTAGGATATACACATTGAAGTGAATATTAAAATAAATAAATAAAATATATTTAGTATTGTAAAATAACGGGTGCAAGAAAAATAAAACCTTTATTGCAAAAACACGGACATAAAATGAGGGTTCAGTTTATTTTATTTAAGTTAAGGATTACCCTCTCTCCCTATACACAGAATAAGGGGTATATAACAAAAGGTTTACCAAGTGATATATGATCACCATTTTATGCTGAATTCAGAAATACCATTCATCGTGTTTGGTCAGGTCTGGTTTTTAAGATGTACTTGAATACTTCACAACAACTTGTAGATAATAATAACACTTAAACACAGCTTAACACTTGTACCCGGTTATTGTTAACGGAATGAGAACAGTCTACCCCCGGGGATTGAATAAAGGGTTAGGATCGAAGTTCCATGGAGGCTTCCGATGATGACATGAAGGCTCCCGAGTTCAACAAGAAGGTTTCCTCGTTCGAAGAGAAGATTCCCGAGCCCGAGAAGGTTCCAGGTTTCGACAAGAAACACCCGAAGAAAGCTGGAGGCACACCGACCGAAATGTTGTATAGATAACAATAAAGATGAGGACAATAGTCCGAATAATCTAAATAATACAAGTTATAATACTATACTGTTCTATACATTCCAAGTAAAAGTTTGTATCTTAAAGATTTGATCTGATTAGAAAAAATGAGTATGATTTTTGGATTCAGCATAAAAAAAACTGCCTTAAAACTAGATATTATATATTCGACTTTGAAAACATCGCAGGCCAGTGTTGTTTTTTTTTTGTTGTTTTTTTTTTTACAAGTGACACCGCTTCGACTACGGACTTCAATCGTAGCTGGTGTTTTTTTTTTCAGCGGCCACTGGCTAGCGTTTTTGAAGGCAGGAGGCCGGAACGCGAAGAGTACCTAACATAACTATAAAAATTATATAAAAAAAAAAAAACACCAGCTACGATTGAAGTCCGTAGCCGAAACGATGTCACTTGCAAAAACAAACTAGGGTTAGGGTTAGGGTTGGGGGTTGGGGTTTAGGGTTAGTTTAATGGAAAATAAATAAATAATTTGGGCTCTGTTTTTTCTGGGTCACCCTGAATACAGAGTGACCCAGAAGAAACAGAACTCACACATTTTGTAATAAAACTATTAATTTTAACTAGGGTTAGGATTTAGGGTTAGGGTTGGGGTTGTGGTTGGGTTTTCGGGAAAAACGCCATAAGTTGTTTTTTGTTGTTGTTTTTTTTGTTGTTGTTTTTTTATTGAAAAGTACTTGGGATTGTTAATGCGGTTCGTTTTTTTTATTGAAACAGTTTATGAGCAAAAGGTGGTCGGATAAATGCCAGCGACGTAAAACTGAATTCTTTACTCGAGGTGACGCGTTCTTTACGAATTATGAAATCGTCCATTGCCTTGAGAATCATCTCGGTTCGGATCGTCCTATCTGGTCGCCTGAAATCCGGAATAACAATCTCTGTTTTGAGACGAACGGGAAGTTCATCCCCATGAATTTCCCAATCGTACGATTTCTTTTCAGGTTCCAGTTCTTCAATCTCTGATGTTTCTTCTTCGAATTCTTCTGATTCTTCTTCTCCTTCTTTTCCTTCTTCTTTTATTAATTCGTTCTGCAGTATTTGCGAAGCGTGTTCCAATCTTTTAGTGATATTTTCGAGTTTGTCGCTACGGGTGTCGCTTTGACCCGCTTTGCGGCTAATATCGCGATTTTGTCGTTTTTGCTTTCCGTCTTTACTTGGATCTTTACTAGGATCTTTGCGAGGATCTTTGCGATCTTTGATGACTGTGCCGGTTTTCTGAACAGGACCCCCTCTTTTGCGTTTGGTGTCCCCGCTGCTCACATCACCGTCGCCGTCCTTCCTGTCACTTAATCCCTCGTTCTTTGATCTGTAAAGAGAGAGAGAGAGAGAGAGAGAGAGAGAGAGAGAGAGAGAGAGAGAGAGAGAGAGAGAGAGAGGAAAACCAGATTTAATTTTTTTTTAAATTCAATCTAAATTGAAATAGATCACTAAGTAGGCCTGAGCCTATTCTAGTTGTGACCACCCCAAGCGGAGATTTAAGAGGTTTGAATTCAGAGTTTTCCTTCTCCTTGACTGGATTCCTAACTAAGGTTAAGAGCCCGGACTGCCCTACTATTTACCCTTAGCTGGAGGGAGAATAGTTGGGTTCATATCTTTCCCAAGGGTATTAGTGCTATGTTTATATGGGACACATCAAATTATCAAGACATGTTATTTACTTTATTATTACTTGCAACGTAATGGTGAAATGTGGTGATATTTTACCAAAAATGACGGAGTTTGAGTGTATGGACGGACGGAGGGACGAAGATTTGGTGAATTATAAAAGATTATCATTGGGCATGATCAAAGTAACTAAAGGGGGCTGACTTCTGATTTAGGTCGGAAAATTAAAACGGAAAGTTTTTTGGTGGTCCCCATTGACAGTTTAATTAGTCTATGAATTAACATTTTGCGAATTGGGTTACAGTTTTAGGGGATTAAGGTTGTTTTTAATTAATTACGTATTGCTTTAAAAAAAATAAACAACAAAAAAAAAAACAAATTACTATACATTTAATGTTGAAAAATATTTTTTAAAACTAAGTTTAATTGAAATTATACATTGCAATACTAACACAAACAACTGTCTCAATAATAGATTCAATAATTAATTTCAATGGTTAATTAAATGTATAGTAATTTTGGTTTTTTGTTGTTTATTTTTTTTTAAGCAATACGTAATTAAAAAAAACCTTAATCCCCTAAAACCGTAACCCAATTCGCAAAATGTTAATTCATAGACTGTAGTTAAACTGTCATTGGGGACCACCAAAAAACTCTCCGTTTTAATTTTCCGACCTAAATCAGAAGTCAGCTCTAAAGTGACGTAATAAAATATTCAATTTTTCTTTTTCATTTTAAAACAATTCCCAAAAAGTCAGAGAATTGTCCAATTTTAATGAAATTTCATTCATTAAGGACTTAATTTTATAATAAATATCTTGTCTCGTTAAAAAAAAGGTTGAAAATAATTTTTTATCAATTAAAATTGTACTTTTTTTTCAACATTTGGTCACTTGAATAAAAAAAAAAAAAATTCCAGCCCTTAATTTTTACATTTTTTCAAAGATCACATTAAAAAAGAAATTAAAAAGATGAAAATTTACACCTGAAAAAAGGTATTTTTCAAAATTTAAAAGTTATTTTCTTAAAACTCAAAAAATATTTTTTTGTAGCGTGTTTTCTCTTTTCATAGATTAAAAACAATATTTGTTTTTGAATTGATGCAAAAACGGATTTTTTCTGATTCAATTGAACTATACTTATTCACTTAAAAATTTAATTGTAAATTTTAAGCGTCTGGAAGGTGGCATGCTGTACACAATATTTTTGTCATGAAGGATTTAATCTATCTAAAAATGTATGATCAAAAATGCCCAATTTTTCGTAACATATTTTCGGAGATTTTTGTATATTTAAAAATCACTAACGTTTGTTCTTTTTTATTTACGGAAAACTAAAATGTTTTTTTTTCCCCCACTTTTTACTCCAAAATATCCAGATCCGCACTCTGGGGACTGCAACGATTGTTTCAATGCACGTGTCTTTGTGTTATTTTTTCCTACGGCTTGAAGATCGCATAGGCGAGAAACTGTCAGCAATCAGGTGTTGACTCCATGTCCACGCCGCTACCTTAACTTGAATATAAATGCTCTATCAATGATATTGAGCACTGTCAACTTACAAATATTCCACCTATATTATCTACAATATATATATACAGAGATGCTGATAGGTACGCATCCTGCGTCCCTGACGCACAAAAATCTGAAAGGACGCAGTAAAATCGTATTGATGCGTCCAGTGTTTTTCTTTTTTCTTCCCTCACCATTTCAAGCTAACGGTAAATACATTTCAATAGTTTCTTAGAAACGAATTACACAGGATAGGTTACAAGGTAGGAGTTAGACGGCTTTAGTTGGGACC
The DNA here is from genome assembly GCA_023376005.1 of Doryteuthis pealeii. NCBI lineage: Eukaryota > Metazoa > Mollusca > Cephalopoda > Myopsida > Loliginidae > Doryteuthis > Doryteuthis pealeii. The sequence continues at coordinate 29,549,206 of CM042155.1, read as the reverse complement.
CATAAATTTTCCCGGAGACTCATTCAAAGAAAATATGTGCTTCCCAAAACGCATTAAATCAAATCAGTGTATATATATATATATATATATATATATATATATATATATATATGAAGTGAACAAACAATGTGTTTGAAATGGCGAGCATAGGCTGAAATGTACATACAGAGATAGACTTTTCTCGATTTGTTTACACTTTACATTTAAACCGATATGCACGCCTAATTCATTTAATTATAATTAATTAATTAACAAATTAGGTATGACTTTAATTAAGCACATAATCTCCCAAATATATATATATATATATATATATATATATATATATATATATATATGGTAGAAATGTGAGGAGATTAATCCGACAGTATGTGCAGAAAAGTAGACAAACATGGGATGTTAAGGAAACTTGATGTTTATTGTCGACGGTGCAATAAGAGACCGAAACGTTGCACCGTCGACAATAAACATCAAGTTTCCTTAACATCCCGTGTTTGTCTACTTTTCTCCACACACACACACACACATACATATATATATATATATATATATAATATATATACCATTATATGTAAAATTCTCATTATTTACCGTTTTTCTGAAAAGGTAACATCCTTTTTACGAGAAGATTCCTTGCTTTTTGTACTCGTTCGAGGCTTGAAATGTTTTTCGTACCATTCTCGCCACTTTCCCATCTGTACTTTGGACCCTTTGGTCATCCATAGTATTGTTCGGAATAATTCGTAACTGTCCGTAACTCCCAACACCATCAAAGCGAATTCGTATAGATCCGGTATACTACTGATACGTTTAAAAAGAATCTGAGTCCTTCCAGTGTGTAACTCGTCCATTAACCTCTCCCTCTTGTTTTTTTCTTGTTTTCCCAATTTGATTTTCATCAGCTTCCGGTTGGTCCGTGCAATTCTTTCGTCGGTCAGTAAGAATTTTTTACGTCTTTTTGCTGTCATTTTGTGGAACTTTAAGAACTTTTCGCCTTCCAATATTTTCCCTGTATTCAAAAAAGAAGTCAACATTTAGAACAGTGTAACGATAAACGATAACACTGTAAGGATTAATGTTCCACATGCAAAACAAAGTCTTCACAAAACGTTTTCATAACGTCGGGGTCACCAGTTGTAAGATTCAAAGTGATAATACTTGAAGATACAACTCCGACAAAGGTTGATAGACAAAACATTTATATATACAGCACGGAATAAACAGGGTACATAATACATAGAGGTGTACATGAACATACATACATAAGTAATACAATTACATGTAAAAAGGATAAACATAAAAGCAACAGACATGAGACTAGGAATGGTCCATGCTGTAAAAATCAATTACAGTAATGTAGGGGGGGGGGGCAAAGCCCCAACAAGAGGGGGGTATACCAGAGTCTAACCCATAGTGTTTCGTAGGTCGAGCAACAGGAAAAGAGAAAGAGACGTTCAAATCAGCCGCTTAAATATCCAAGGCAACTAGCGGGAACCAGCGAAACTAAACGGGCAGACAACTCCTCAGGCGAATACGAAAATAACGCCTACAACACGGATAGACTTAAGAAAACTTTATTCTACTTAGAATAATGGTACACTTTACTGAGAGCTTATACACTCTTGTAAACACTAAAGAGTTCTCCAGAGGGGGGGGGGTAATAATAATAAAATATGGGAAATAAGTCTCAATTACTTATTACAAACAGGTTTGGGTTATTTTATGCCGAATACGTTTTTGTTTTATTTATTCTTGATGGGTACTGAATTTTTAAAAACTCAATGTTTTTTTAAACACAATTTTAAAACTGAGTTTTTCTTCTATTTGGGACCCTAACGGGTACCACCACTCTGGGTCAGAGTAGACCTGGGAGTAATGGTGATGAAGGGGTACTCTACATTCCCCAGAGCTCCAGAATTGGAACCTCACCATCAAAATCAATTTTTTAAACTAAATATTCTTTTTTAAACACACTTTTTAAACTCATTTTTTCTTCTATTTATAATCCATAGATGGGACTCTAACAGGTACTACCACTCCGAGTCCGAGTAGACCTGGGAGTAATGGGGATGAAGGGGTACTCCACATTCCACAGAGCTCCAGAACTGGGACCTCACCATCAGATAGTTTAACCTCATTTCCGAGACATTAAGACCCTCAGCCATCGCCTTCTAGCACATATATGATAAAAAGGGTTGGGGCTTACCATAAGCGCAATAGGGTTGGGACAATCATATAGGTGCCAGGGCTTAATGTGATTGATAATAGAGGGCCTCTCCGACCGCCCGTCTAGTCTAAGTAAGGACCAAAGTGGAGGGTTGCATGCCATGGACTGCTCAGCCACCAGGATTCCGTTTATTAACATCCACGGCCAACAGGTGTCCCTATTGGGGGGTTTACACCTCTACAGAGGTGCAGTCGGTGTATTCTAAAGCCCCAGGCGACTGGACTGTTTAGAACAGGATTCTAAGTATTGAAGGCGATAAAACGTCGTCGGGGTGGCCTAAAGTCGGTATCAGCCAGACAGCGATTTTCACTTTTCACTAGCGCTAAACCAAGGAGATTGTTTTTTGCGTCTGAATTGGAGCATCACACCTACCATCAGCTCCTTACTTTACCGCACAGGCCCCTGTGCTACTCATACGCTGAGTTGGTGAGGGCTGGTATCGAACAAGGAACCTTGTGGTTCCCAGTCGGACACTCTACCAACTGAGCTAAAACGGACCTAGTTAAAGGTCATAGAGAATGTAAATTTACACATTTAATAAGTGCATTATATACAAATGTTTCAAATCCTGGACAAGGCTGTTTGCATTTCATATAGCGCTAATACCCTTGGGAAAGGTATGAATCCAACTATTCTCTCCCCCCCCCTCCCACAAGCTATGGGTAAATAGTTGAGCAGATGGGTGCTCTAGCCTTGGTTAGTCAACCAGTCTAAGAAAAGGAAAACTCCGAATTCAAATCTGTTAAACTCCGCTTAAGAAACAGATCTGGTGTCCAAACCTACTCGTATGGAGGGGTTGATATATATATATATATATATATATATATATATATATATATATATATATATGTGTGTGTGTGTGTGTGTGTGTGTGTGTGTGCGTGTGTGTGTATTATAGACACGCTCTGATGATGATCCAAAAAGATTGAAATATTGCAATATAAGCTAATAAAACAACATTACTTAACAACATTTTTTTTTCAAATTTCTTACTCTGATATATATATATATATATATATATATATATATATATATATGTGTGTGTGTGTGTGTGTGTCTAAGATTACGTAAAATCCGTATTTTACAAAATAAATTTAACCCCACCCCCGATTGAAAGAAATGATGCATTATAAAATTAATTCATTGATAAATCAACGCTGAAACTTTCATTAAAATCGGATAATTCTCTGATTTTTGGTATTTTTTTCAATCGGGGGGGAGGGGGTCAATTTATTTTGTAAAATGCGGATTTTACGGCAACTTTGGCAGTGCCTAATATATGTATATATACTAGACAAAACATGTTGGGTCACCCATTCAGCTCTGGGTAGATAATTGAAATTAGGGAAAAGGGAGTTAGTAAAGCGAATAAATTTTTTTTTTAAAATACGACCGGACGAAACCTTATAATCATTATCAATATGCTTTCTAAGAACGGGAATGTTTGACCTGATTTAAGCTACGGGTTGCTGGTTGTGAAATTTAACATAGAAATACATTTCAAATTCTCCCGTCTCTCACTCTCTCTACCCTCCAGAGAAACTAACATTATATAACGAGGAGGTAGTCAAGAGATACATAGAGGGGGAAAAGTGATAGACAGAGAGTATAGTAAGAGATTGGTCGGTTTTTGACTTAATTGCAAATTACAACTAATTAGAACCAATTCAAACAGAATTTTTTTCAAACATAATTCAATCCTAAAAGTAAGTAAATTTTCGTATAATTAAACTAAACAGTAAAAAAGCCTTTAGGAAGTAAAAGTTGATTAACTCAGCTTTAGTATAACATATATATATATATATATATATATATATATATATATATATATATATGGAGGGGTCAGCTGAAAAGTTCATTGACTGACCAAGATACACCCATAGAATGTTATGTTAGCCTTGTTGGCTGGGGATTTAAAATGCACCGACTGTACCTCTGCAGAGGGATAAGGCATCCCATTCAATGGAGCCACTTGTTGGCCGTGGGTGGCGACCCGTGATGCTTGAGAATGGAACCCTGGTGGCTGAGCAGTCCATGACTTGCAACACTCCACTTTGACCATTACTTAAACTCGACGGACAGCCAGAGAGGCCCCCTCTGATCAATCGTCTGGTCACGTCAAGTCCTAGTGTTGCATAGCGGGGTTTTCACGGTACCAAATAATATATTTGTTATATACTGGCTTCAAATTCACGGCCCTACTTCGTGTATCTGCATACGTAGCGGGTATCGTCACTAACCCTAGACGATATATGTAGTTGTCGTTTAATGAAATCTACAACACATGCGTATAGTAGGAGTTTTGACTTTATTTCTCTCCCTCGGGTGGTGGGCAACGAGCGTTGACAATGACTACTACTACTGCTGGGATGGTGAGGTAAAGGGGTGACTGGTGGCGTCTCACCGCACTTGTCCGCGACGGACCGTGTCGACGGTCGCTCCTTGTGCTCTGTTCGCCGTCCGCTGTCTGACTGTCTGCCTGACCTGGGATCCCTGACTTCCTTTTATATATATCAAACGCCTACGTGTTTTCTTTTGTTATCTTTATCAGCGGACAAATCTATTTCCGAACTTTGTTCGCTTTACCCGGAAAAAGTCCTTTCTTGCTCTTTTCGTCTTCTCCTTGCCTCGATCCAACCGGAAGACCCTATTTCCGTTTTCACCTTCTTTTAAATATCTTCAATATACAACACTAGCTTATATGATTGTCCCGACCCTATTGTTCTTATAGCAACCCCCAACCATTTTTATTATGTATGTGCTAGAAGGCGGTGATTGAGAGTCCAATAATAATAGATATATGCCAACGCTTATACTTACCAATAGTACCGAACGCAAGATCAGAAGAGATTATCGACATCAGAGGTTCCTGAGATTCAAAAAGGCCCGAACCTATCTGTCCCTTTTTCTTCTTTTTTAACATTCTTATGTTTTTGTTCATTTTTTCTTTCTCTTCTTCAGTTTCTTTCTTCTTCTTTCCACGCCCACCTTCCCCACCCTCATCATCATCATCATCACTATCATCATCACTATCATCATAATCGCCGTCGCCATCTCCTCCGTCCTCGCCTCTGTATTTTTTCTTCCTGAAGCGTTTTCTCATCTTCCGTACTTTCTTACTCGTTCTCGTTTGTTCGTCCGGTGTCGTATCCCAACTCCCAATGGATTCCCTACCCACCCCCAACATTCCCTTCAGTTTGATCTCCAACATGTCGCACTCCGACTCGATACTCTCTTTGATCTCCAGCGAGTTCAAACAGTAAAAATGCGCCAGGTTTATATTTATCATGTTCTTCTCGTTCGGTGCCTTGCTGTTCAAAGTGGTCGACTGAAAAGATTCTCCAAGACTTTTCGTCAGTTTTTTCAGAATCCATTTGTTGGGGTCGGTGGTAGGTAGATCGATTAGGGAATCTTCAGAGTCGGAATATAAATCTTTTAACGTTTGAGATAGAGACTCGGCAGGGGTAAATGTTGTTGCCGTACTCAGGGGACGTCTCTCCAGATTTTTGCCATAATAAGTGAATTCGATTCGTACAGTTTCGGGAGCGAAATTGAACTAAAGAAAAATGCAAAGAAATTGTGATTAAAAAACGATGAAGAAAAATTGGCTAAACTTGCAAATTAGTCGGAAAATTAAAACGGAAAGTTTTTTGGTGGTCCCCCATGACAGTTTAATTACAGTCTATGAATGAACTTTTTGCGAATTTCGTTACGGTTTAGGGGTTTGGGGATTAAGGTTGTTTTTTTATTACGTATTGCTTAAAACAACCCCCCCCCAATTACTATACATTTAATGTTGAAATATATTTTTTAAAACCAAGTTTACTTGAATTTATACATTGCAATACTAACACAAACAACTGAGACCAATGTGTCTACCGTTGGATTCAATAATTAATTTCAATGGTTAATTAAATGTATACTAATTTTTTAAAAGCAATACGTAATTAAAAACAACCTTAATCCCCAAACCCCTAAACCGTAACCAAATTCGCAAAAAGTTAATTCATAGACTGTAGTTAAACTGTCATGGGGGACCACCAAAAAACTTTCCGTTTTAATTTTCCGACGAATTTGCAAGTTTAGCTGAAAAAGTAATTAAGATTAATGAAAAAAAGGTACAAATGCAGAATAATATGAGATAATATCATTAGAATCGCATTTTACGTATAAATAGCATTGGATTACGGAAAATCCCGAAGTAGATTTGACCCCCACCCCCACTGACTCATATCAACAAAGAGGATATGAAACAAAATTTTGTGATTTTTCTGCATCAAATCCGTATAGATAATGAATAATAAATCAAACTTTACCTTCATATTATTTGTTTTGGTATTCACTTTGAGATAGGCACAAGTAACATGTCGAGAAAGTTCATCGTCTCTAAGCATTTCGCTTAACTTTAAATCCATATTATCGAAGAGTTCTCCAGGAAAGACTCGAAGAATGGCACTGTGGTCCCATTCATTTGAATAGAGGAATTCCCAGAATGCTTCTGTGAACAAGAAAACAATTCCTTTTTATTTTCATACAATCGTGTGTCTCTCTCTCTCTCTCTCTCTCTCTCTCTCTCTCTCTCTCTCTCTCTCTCTCTCTCTCTCTCTCTCTCTCTCTCTCTCTCTCACTATCACCGTCTCTGTCTGTCTGTCTGTCTGTCTGTCTCTCTCTCACTATCACCGTCTCTGTCTGTCTGTCTGTCTGTGTCTCTCTCTCTCTCTCTCTCTCTCTATATATATATATATATATATATACAAGCTCTGCACGGATACTGGATACCGCGTAGAGGGCCCCCGGAAGCAATGAATGATAGAGAAGGTTGGCGAGAGATTGTCATGGATATCTGTGCTGCCGGCGCGACATGATATATATATATATATATATATATATATATATATATATATATATATATATATATATATAGTACAAATGCACAATAGCACGCATGAGATAATATTGTTAGAATCTCATTTTATATATAAATAGCATTAGATGTCGGAAACTCCCGAAGTAGCCTAACCCTAGCCCTAATACTAACCCTGTTAAGGTTAGTTTTAGGATTAGGGTTAGTGTTATGGTTGTGTTATGGTTTGGGTTAGGGTTAGGCTACTTCCGGAGTTTCCGTAATCTAATGCTATTTTACGTAAAATACATTTCTAATAATATTATCTCTTGCGCGCTATTCTACATGTGTACCTTTTATGCCGAAGACATTTTGTTTGATTGATTCTTGATGGACATTGAAATTTCTTTTTTTTAAAGTTAAACTTTTTAACCACACTTTTGTTAACTAATTCTATTTTATTTAACCTATAAATGGGACCCTAACAGGTACTGCCACTCCGGGTCAGAGTGGACCTGGGAGCAATGGCAATGAAAGGGTACGCCACCCTCTCCAGAACTCCAGAACTCCAGAATGGGAACTTCACCATTGGAGGCAGTTTAACATCATACCCAGGACACTAAGACCCGCAGCTACCACCTTCTAGCACATATATGATAAAAAGGAAGCGCGTGGTATAATGGTTAAAGTCATGGGAAATGGACTCGTCGCCCCGAGTTCAAATCCTGGACGTGGTAATTGCATTTCACTTAGTGCTAATACCATTGGGAAAGGTATGAATCCTACTCTCCCTCCAACGATGGGCAAATAGCAGGGCAGACTGGGTTCTTTAACCATGGCTAGGTAACCAGTCTAGGAGAAGGAAAACTCTAAATTCAAACCTGTTGAACTCCACATAAGAAATTGACCTTGTGTCGTATCCTGCTCGTGCGGAGGGGTTGGTAAATATATATGTGATAAAAATGGTTGGAGTTTGGTATAAGGGTGGGGATAATCATATAAGTGCTAGGGTTTGATGCGACCAGCCGATTGATCGGAGATTGTCTAGCCTAATTATGAGCCAAAGGAGAGTGTTGCATGTCATAGACGGCTCAACCACCAGGATTCTGTCTTTAAGTATCACGAGTAGCCAACTACGGCCAACAGATAAACTCATTGAGGGGCGGGGCTACCCTTCTGCTAAGGTACAGTCAGTGTATTCTTCTACCATCCATGATCGCATACATCCACAGCAAAAGATTAAGCCAAATATTCGAAGCCAGCGCCATAAGCAACACACCAAATATTAATCGTAGATCTTAATATTTCCTCACACCTAGGAAAAACCATCATAAACAGCTATATACCAAAAAGACAACATCACGACACTTAGCAAAAAATTATAATAATAGTAATAATGATAATAATAGTAATAATAATAATAAACATATATACACACGCTTATAACAAATTCCCACTTTTACATCCACAATAAAAGATTAAGCCAAATATTCGAAGCCAGCGCCATAAGCAACACACCAAATGTTAATTGTAGATCCGATTTCTTTAATATTTCCTCACTCCTAGGAAAAGCCACCATAAACAGCTATAGACCAAAAGACAACATCACAACACTTAGCAAAAAAAAAAAAAAAGAATTAATAATAATAATAATAATAATAATAATAACATATATACACGCACATAACAAATCCTACTACCATTCCCACTTTTACATCATAAGCAACACACCAAATATTAATTGTAGATCCGGCTTCCTTAATATTTCCTCTCACTTAGGAAAAGCCATCATAAACAGCTATAGACCAAAAAGACAACATCACGACACTTAGCAAAAAAAAAAAAAAAAGAATTAATAATATAATAATAATAATAAAATAATAATAATAATAATAATAAACATATATACACGCACATAACAAATCCTACTGCCATTCCCACTTTTACATCATAAGCAACACACCAAATATTAATTGTAGGATCTACAATTAATATTTCCTCTCACCTAGGAAAAGCCATCATAAACAGCTATAGACCAAAAAGACAGCAAGACGAAAGTGTGTTTGGTTAAGTTTGTTACGAAAATGAAACATTAGTGCTATATCAAACTTTAGGACAAGGCGACAGAAACATTTCACAAGTTCACACAAATATTTATAAGGGATAAAAAAAAAGAAGCAATTTTGAAAAGTTATTCTTCCAAAATCCAAATTTATCTTCAGCATGGTTAAGTGATCATGTGATCATAAAGATGGTCACATGATCTTTATCCCATTCACTAAAATAGTTTAATTTTACCTGGTTCCACATCACAATAGATACATGAACTGTAATCTTCAAGATGGACGTCCGATTGTTTTGAAAATCCAGCAAATCGATCCACACAGATTGGTAATCTCCGGACATTGGGACTGGTTTTTTTCTTCTTCTTCTTTGTTTGGGATCAAAGGAACTTCCTTGTCTTTGTCCACCAGCGGCTTGGAAGCATATGTATAGAGAAACTTCTGGATTTGACTCATGATGCTGACTTCTATGTTAACCACTAGAAAAATAAATCAGGAATATTATAAGTAGGGTAGATGATGACTCTAAAAGTGGTAAAGTTCAGAATAATGTTTGCAAAGGGTTTTTTTTTTAAACAGATCAGCGTTATCGCTTCCGCGTGCTCACACCATCTCTCTATCTTTCCCCTACTCTCTTTCTTTCTTATTATATTTTCTCCCCTTTCTTTCTTTATAATGAAAACGGAATGGTCTATTATTCAGCTGAGGTGACGTGACTCATAAGAAATAAGAAATCGGCGTATAAGCAACATCAGATAATCCGGATTTACCTTTTTGCATTTTATCTTAGACATATTGGACGGTCTCATTTTTAACCAGAGGATTTTACAAGATGATGACGGTCGTACAATTAAGGAACAACAGTATTATAATCAATAACATTATAAGTAGTGTAGGTGGTGATTCTGAAAATGGTAATGTTCAGAAGTATGTTTGCAAAAGGGTTTAGAGGGACGGCCAAATTTTTTAGAACATCAACCTCTTCATAGAATCCTTGATTCCTCATCGACCCCCACCCCAGCTCAGCTATGTATGATCTCTATATTAATACTCGTGTTCCTCAAAAGTACAACCGTTATCACCTTGCAACACCCCCTGGTTAAAAATGAGACCGTCCTAATCGTCCAAGATGAAACGCAAAATGTAAATCCTGATTATTTGGTATTGCTTATCCACCGGATTTTAATTTCTTATGATTGTCGTCACCTCGGCTAAATAATGGACCATTCCGTTTTTATCATAAAGAAAAAAAGTGAAGAAAAAAAGGGTGAGAGAGGGTAAATTAAGTAGAATAAAGTCACAGAGCGAAAGAGGTATTTTGGTGTAAGTAGGCTGAGCAATGAGAGAATGCAGGAGTTTATTTTAGTATGGATCGGTCAACGAATGAACCTAGCTAAATAGACTCATGTAGTGGTATTACCAGTTTTGTCTGTCACCCCCCCCCAACAAAACCTGCGTCTCTATGCCGAGTGGTGAATGTACACTCATGTATTTTTCTTTGAAATCAATAAAAAGATTTGGAGAGAGTGCATGAGAGCACTCACTTCAAATATTAAGATTATTATACTTTTTACATATTGAACTATTCACAATAGCTCTAAAGTAAACATAACAGGCGTCGTAATAATTAGATTATCACACCGTGGTATATCCTTATCATAAGATGATAAAGGTCTTATAATTAAGAAAACACGGATATTATTAATATATATAGATATTATAATTGATTTTTTTTTTATTTGTCCTTGTTTTACGGCATATCAACCTCAATGTGTCATTTAATGCCGACTACGTTTTTGAAATGAATTGGTGATAATGTTTAATTTTCTAAAGGTTTTTTTTTTTTACATATTTTTTGTGAATGAAACTTTTAGATGATTTTTTTTAACATATATTTTTGTGTTTTCATTTTTTTTGGAAGATTTTTAGATTTTGTTGTAGATGTGTGCTTCTTTTATGTATCCAAGTAGTTTTTCTGGGTTTATTTGGTAGAATATCTGTTTTAGATTTGTTGTTTGGTAGTATTTTTTTTCGTAAGATATTATAAGTAGGGTAGATGGTAATTCTGAAAATAGTAATGTTGAGAATAATATTTGCAAAAGGATTTTTAACTAATTCAGGGAATCGATCTCTTCATG
>CM042155.1:29500435-29532935 GCA_023376005.1 Doryteuthis pealeii | reverse complement strand
TTCTTAATAACAGTTAAGTTCATTTCAGATAATTTTATGCTAGGAATTTAGCCAACTGATTTTCACTTTGAAACAAGACGGTAGCCAGTTTGAAAGTGTCCGTGCGAAATAAACAAATCTTAGAAACTTTTTCAGAAACAATACAACTGCACGCTTTAACACAAAAATATCATAAAATATGTTCTTAATAAAAATTAAGTTCATTTCAGATAATGCGCACGCACAATTTTATGTTAAGAATTTAGCCAATTAAAGGTGAAAATTACCGAAAGTTTAAACAGACATCCCAAAGAAAAGGTAAGTACAATTTATAATTTTAGTACTAATACACAATAGCGCGCAAGAGATGATATCATTAGATTACGTATAAAAAGCATTACATTTCACGAAAATACCCAAAACCTTACAAACGATAGGGTTAGTGTTAGGGTAAAGGTTAGTGTTAGTGTTCGGATTAGGGTTAGGCTACTTCGGGTGTTTCCGACATCTAAACTATTTATACGTAAAATGCAATTCCAATATTATCACTTGCCAGCTATTCTGAATTTGTACAAAATTTTGAATTAAAAAAAACACGAAATAATGAGAAAAACATTGAAAAAAAATCCAAGAGAAAACGAAAATCGTGAATAATCAAACGGTATGACAATCAACTAAAGAGATTTTTTAAGAAAACACACACACACACATACACACACACACACACACACACAATTTAGAACGCTGGGATTATTAGGAATGACAAATCAAAATAATATGCTGACCAGGAAGTTATTCAGATGTTAAGAAAATTTCACAGAAAGGTGTTTCAAAAATTTGAACCAACCAATCATTATGTTAGCTCATTTATGTGACGTAGGGAAACATTAATACGTCATAGTTACAGGAAAATATATTTTCATTGAATTTTTTTTTTTTATAATTACCAGATAAAAATTTCAGAAAGATTAAAATAAATCCGACGGTATATATATATATATATATATATATATATATATATATATATATATATATATATATATATGAAATAAATATTTTAGAAAAAACAAACACATGATGTTAAAATTCGCTGATAGAAATCTGTTTCGACCCTTTATTGAATTGGTCTTCATCAAGAGCGAGGTGTGTATGATATAACGGTCCACTCATACCGTCTCTCTTTCATACATACCTCACTCTTGATGAAGACCACTTCAATAAAGGGTCGAAACAGATTTCTGTCAGCGAATTTTAACATTATGTGTTTGTTTTTTCTAAAATATTTATTTCATACTGTCGGATTCACTTCCATTCATTTTTCATATATATATATATATATATATATAATATATATATATATATATATATATATATATAAGTGTATAATAAATGGAAATGAATCCGACAGTATGATAGAAAATAGATTTAAAAAACAAATGATAATATTAGTATGATAACAGATATCTGTTTCGATCTTTTAATAAAGCGGTCATCCTCAAGAGCAACTATATTTATGAAAGAAAGATGGAATAGTTTACCGTTTGGCACGAGAGGCACAAACAACTTACTAACACATCTTTTCAAGTTTTTCTTTCTATATAACTAAATACCAACAATGCACTGACGATGGTTTGCTAAACAAACCGTAACGTTATAACGTCGGATCCTATAATAAAATATCATCCTCTGAATACTTTGCTTCTTCATATTTTTTAAATACTTACAATTACCAGATAATATAAAAGGTTCAGCTAATGGAAATAGCTAGGAAATTAAGGACACAAACGACCACCTATCTTCTGGCTGGGATATGGTAATCCGTCTTTAAGTCCCAGAGAAATGTATGTGTTTCACTCTCAAGAACAAATTCTGTTTTATGCATATACCATTTTGAGTATAGATAAAAGGATATGAAAAGAACACAATATGCTGTTAAAGTGAAAAGATTTTATATCATATTCATAGCTAATATTGAACAATATTTCGATTTATAAAAATCATCTTCAGAGCTTAACTTAACTTAACTTCTCTTAACTTATATACCATTTTGTTGTATGGTCAAAATTGAGTTTCTTGCACAATTCCCAGTGGATCACCTTTCCAACCCAGTCAAGCCTAGCCTTGTATTCTCGTTGTGCTACTGTGCTGCATTCGCATACTTCCTTTGCATACTCGTCCTTCGGAGCGGGGGTTCAGTTTGCTTCGGCCACTGGATCAGGGTAAAGTACAAATAATAGCGTCGATCCCATGGGGCTATCCCCCCAGGCAATACCTGCCCCCTTGATTTAAAGGGGCAGGGCTTATTGCCCAGCGTCTGAGGTGCCCCCCTTGAGGGGTAATGCCGACGGGATCGACGCAATTTTTGTTCTTTCCCGCCCATGAGCTTCGGCTTGTGGGTGGGCCCACATTAAAACGAGGCCTTGTGCCCAGTCCATACAAGTGGGGTATGAGACAAATATCACTGTGCTGCATTCGCTTAATAAATGGTTGATCGTCTCATATCTGTCTCTAAACTCCCCACATTTGTAGTTCTGTTGTGTCTTATCTATTTTTGCTTTGATATAATTTGTTCTTATGGCATTGTTTTGTGCTGCAATTATAAGCGACTCGGTTTCTCTCTTGAGGTTTCCTTTTCTTAACCATGTCCAGGTCTTTTCATGTGCAATCTCCCCAGTTTGTCGCTTGAAGTATCCATATAATTGTTTTTCTTACCATTTCTGTTTTCTTGTTTTTGTTGTTTTTCTGCTTGGCCTTATCTTGCAGCTGTTGTTATTGGCTGGCATAACTAATATTTCCTTGCTCTTTTTGTGTATTCTTCGAGTCTTTGGATTGGAGCATCTACGCAATCCTCTATGTTGGCAAGACCTCTTCCACCTTCCTTTCTTGATACATATCGCCCGTCTCTATCATCTCTCGGGTGTAATGCCTTGTGCATTGTCATTAATTTTCTGTTTTTTTTTGTTTTTTGTTTTGTTTTTTTTTGTCCATATGTCGGAATTCTTCTCTTGTCCATTTTAAGTGGGCCCTCTGCTTTTGCCTTCCCGACTCTGACTTGTCTCTGTTTGATTTTTTTCGTTCTTTTATCTCTACTTGATCAAGTGGACTTTCAAATTTCCCCGAAGACAGAAATGGGTATGCATTTATTTCATACACCTTTTATATATATATATATATATATATATATATGAAAGGTAAAATGGATATGAATCCGACAATATGTGTAGAAAGTTTTGTAGAAAAAACAAGATGTCTAATGTTTTGCTGACAGAAATCTGTTTCGACCATATGAGGTCTTTATCAAAGTAACATTGTAAACGGAAAAACGAAATAAATATATATAGAAGGGGGGAAAATATATGGGGCGAAATAAACCTTCGAATCAACAAGCTCCCGCCGAGGGGGAACCAAAAACAAGCGAGATCTCCGTCTTCTCACAAGCCAGACCCTCTGTTGGTCAATACATTCTTCGTCTAGCAGTTGGGAAAATCCGTCGTCGTAGTCGAAATAATCTTTAGCAGTTCAAAATCACATTTCCTATTTAGTTTTTTTCCTGTTCGACTAAAATCCATTTCTTTACTGAAAAGCGCTTCGTCGTCGACTGCTTCTGCTGACTGCTGACTGCCCAGCGCTTGACTCACTTGTTATTTTATGGGCATATTAGCCAAACATCCGGGCACGCCAGTCAAACCTCGCGTCCTTCCAGTTCCTACATCGCATCTGTTTTCGCATGCGGGAGGACGCGGGTTCGATCCCAGCAGGCAAGACAATGTCTTGCTCCCTTTCCTTTCTCGTTCTCCGTCACAATATATCATTAATCACGAGGCACAGAACGCTCTCGATCAGTACTTGATCCGGTACTGATCGAGAGCGTTCTGTGTCTCGTGATTAATGATATATTTATTTCATTTTTCCGTTTACAATGTTGCTTTGATAAAGACCTCATATGGTCGAAACAGATTTCTGTCAGCAAAACATTAAACATCTTGTTTTTTTTCTACAAAACTTTCTACACACACACACACACACACACACACACACACACATATATATATATATAATATATATATATATATATATATATATATATATATTATATCTTTGAACCTTTTCATTTGTCGTTGTGATTGGTAGTATATAAACCAGTATCGCCAAAGTCAAATCCTTTCTCTTAGACCCTCCAGCCGTCAGAGGTAACACACCAGGTATGTCATCTGTCCACTAGCACGGGGGGGGGGGCTTCCCCTCAGACATTCCGTGTAGTTGTTAATCGAAAACTTCTTCATCCTCCGGCTGTGCAGAGGTCACACGAAACAGTTGCGTCTTTTGTCTGCAGGACAGAGGGCTTTGCCCCCACAGTCATTACGTATACCCGATACACGAGTAATTAAAACTTGGGAATCCAAAATTTCAGGATTGCGGGTCCGGATTCGGCTCGAAACGTTTTTAATTTACTCACGAGGTTGGCATGACTCCAAAACGGTATGATATATTGGTCTACGGCATCTAGGAGTAAAATTGAAAAAATGTGACACACTGATACACTAACATTCACATTTATTATTAGATATATAGACACATAGACATATGTGTGTGGGGGTGCGTGCGTGTCTGTCTGTATTCTGTCTGTCTGTCTGTCTGTTTGCGAGTGGATTATTCTATTTGAAGTAATTCTTTATAGTCTTTCAATCGGTGCACGAGGGAATAAATTAACTTTCTTTGTTATTTTCTATTGTGTTTTGTGGTCAAATTAATTTAGCACAAATTTGTCATTTTAAAGATCAGTTTGTGCAAAAACGTGATCATCTCATTGTTGGTCAAGTACATAAGCACTCATTGACTTTCTCTCCTTTATCATCACTTCTTGATCAAATCTATCTATCTATCTATCTATCTATCTATCTATCTATCTATCTCTAACTAACTACTAACTAGATATGTATCTAGCTGTCTATCTATCTATCTACTATCTTTCTTTCTTTTTTCTTTGAAGTTAAGTTACTAACTAACGATCTATCTATCTATCTATCTATCTCTAACTAACTAGTAAATCTATCTATCTATCTATCTATCTTTCTTTCTTCTCTTTCTTTCTTTGAAGTTAACTTACTAACTAACGATCTATCTATCTATCTATCTATCTATCTATCTATCTATCTATCTCTAACTAACTAACTAACTAACTAAATATGTATCTATCTATCTATCTATCTATCTATCTTTCTTTCTTTCTTTCTTTCTTTCTTTCTTTCTTTCAAGTTAACTTACTAACTAACGATCTATCTATCTATCTATCTATCTATCTATCTATCTATCTATCTATCTATTAAGCAAGCAAGCCAGCTAACTAGCTAACTAATGATATATCTACCAATCTAACTAACTGACGATCTCTCTCTCTCTCTATCTCTCTCTCTCTCTCTCTCTCTCTCTCTATATATATATATATATATATATATATATATATATATAACTAGCTAACTAACTAATGATCTATCTATCTATCTATCTATCTATCTATCTATCTTACTAACTAACGATATATATATCTTTCAAGCTAGCTAAGTAACTAATGATATATCTACTAATCTAACTAACTGACGATCTATCTATCTATCTATCTATCTATCTATCTAACTAACTAACTAACGATCCATGTATCTAACTAACCAACTATCTACTTATCTAATTATCTATCAATCTATTTAACAAACGATCTATCAATCTATCTATCCGTTTATTTTTCTATCTATCTATCTATCTATCTATCTATCTATCTATCTAATGTAATGGATATATCTAGTATCTTACAACAATGGTGACCCCTTTTTTTTAGATAGGGTCATAAGAGCTCAAGTTACATCTATGTATTGAACCAACTCTTACCAATATCCCTTAGATTATTATTCAGGAAATCCTTGTGACTTTGAGCCTTCGAACTTTGATCACTTCAACATATTAAGAGGAAAAGTACCTAAAATGTACCAGTAAGTCAACCCAATTTTTAGCTTTGTGGCTAAAATGAGGTCACCGTCACATCATCAGATTGTGGGAAAGTTATTTTTGGGTCATCACAGTGCAAGTGTACTTAAACCTTCTGTGTCTTAAAAAGTACAAAAGAATGAGAAACGAAAAATTATTTGGAAATTTGGACCATATGACCTTAAGGCACCCCATCCGCGATCTCGACTCGTGGGGCAATTTTCTCATTTACACCGTAAAAATCCGGTTGTTTGTCAGGGGTTAGTTTTATAATCTAAAAAAAAACTCTAAAAATCGTCTGTAAACAACGGATTTTGATTGTGTAAATGGAAAAAATGTCCCCACGAATTGAAATCGCAAAGGGGTGCCTTAATATCTGGAAATTTTATCAAATGAAAAGTTAAAATTTGGAGTTGTTGCTATTTGGGGAAAATAGGGGCTCCTGTTGATAGAATTAGCAGGGGCCTATGATTGGTCAGTTCCAGGCGCTGCTGCTGCTGAACCCTCTGCAAACCAGTTTTCGTTGTCTTTTTCGGTGACCTTTTGGATAGACGATATCGGTAGAAAACAAGGATAGGATTTTTCGATCAGATCTGATGGATCTATGGTGTAAGGGTTGATGGGAGTTATATATTGGCAATCAACACACCATAAGGTCACAAATATTAAGGCAGAAAAAACAAAGAATTATTCCACAAGTAATATGTGTATTGAAACAAAAGATTACAATAATCAAGAACACTGATCAAAGTCATGCAGAAAATACTTTTTTAGATGTTCATGTAACAAGATAATAAGAAGGTGTTGAATTGACTCCCACTGAGAAAAAAAGGGTAATGTTTAAAATTCAAATCAGCAGCCAAGCTCCCATGGGCTTCACCAGAAGAACCCTCCGCGCACGTGTGACAAAAAGTACTGACTCCCGACCCTCAAAAGAATATCTCGGCCTTTTCGAGTTTAAGCCTTAACTGAGTTTGTCGCTCCTACTAGCCAGGGAGATATTCCCTTGCTACAGGCGACTATGGTCCGGTCAATAAAGCCTAAGTCATAAAACTACCTCCTGCCTTTTTCTCTTTCTTTTTCATTCCTTAAATTCTTTCTTTTCAGCGCGACTACCAAATTAGATTGGGTAAAAAAACAAAACCCCAAAGAACACGCACCAAGAATATCCAACCACCTTTAAACCTATAAAGCACCCACCCTCTGGTTAAAAATGAGACCGTCGAAATCGCCCATGATGAAATGCAAAAATGTAAATCTTGATTATCTGGTGTTGCTTATCTGCCGAATTCTTATTTCTTAAAAGTGTCGTCTCCTCAGCTAAATAATGGACCATTCTGTTTTTTATTATAAAGAAAGAAAGGTAAGACAAATGACATGCTATACTAAAAAGGTATAATAATTTCCCTTTTTTGTTGTTTCATTCAATTGTTTGATGATCTTAAAGACTGCTTGGTTAAGCTATCTGTCCGATCTTTGCAGAAAAGAGATGGCAGAATAAGAACCGTGGTAAGTAAGGAATGTAATCCCTACACATCCCTTAGAGCTCTGTTCTATAAATTTGTTGCCTCCTTTTGGTTTTTTGTTCTTTCCTTATTGACGCTAGCCACTTTATATAAAAAAAAAAAATTCACAGACAGGGGAGGTAATTACCTTTCGTGTTCCTTAGCATCAAATAGGAGAACCGTGGCAAGTAAGGATGTAATCCCTATATATGTTTCTATTGCACTAAGTTTGACAAATGATTTTATCTTGTGTTTCATTTTTCGTAACACACTTAAGCAAATACAGTTGTATTATTCATCTTGTAGGAATTGTATGACTTATTTTCACAGTTACCTCCCGTTTTCCCTCCTTTTAAAGCCGTGAGCGCAAAAACTAAATTCTTTCTCTTTGAAAAGATTTCGCTCGTACATGTAACACATATTTAGCGTTCTCCTGTTTACGTGACAGGGGCGCTTCTTGCCCTCACAATTTCTTATAACACCTCACACAAGAACACAATTTTAACATGTAAACCAAAACTCTTTCTTCGTTAACTACAGGAACATTTAACATTAAAGATTTCCACCATTAACCTACAAATATAGAAACACAAAAGACTTTCTTCTTGAAACTAAGAGGAATTACGGGCTCGAGGGAGCTCTTAATATCCCGGTGGTAGGCAATTGTTTCGGACAAAAGAAGAAAATAACACAAATGTAAATTAAACACATATTAACAAAAGGTACAAAAAATATTGCTGCAAATTTTGATGGCATTTGCTACAAGACTTATCTAAGAGGTGAAATTACAGTTCGGTGAAGTGGCACTAGAAAGGGAATTCTGGTCACCGTTGTTTGGAGTGCTTTGCGACGCGTCCGTCCAGACCGGTTTTCGTTCGATAAGTGGAAAGCCCTTTTGATGGGCAAGTGCTGGGAGTGCTTATTTTAGCGACTCGCCTCGGTAACTGCCCTTTGAAGTGGGTGGTGGATGGAGACCTTGTTAAGGTGACTTCTCCGATCGACAGCCTTCAGATAAGTGCCGGGTTTGGTTTTGCCCAACCTCGTGTTGGCGATTCGCCCCCTAGCGACAGGGGAAGATAACTGGACTATCGGTTTTCCGATAAAACAACAACTCATATAAGGAACTTTTCAACTTATACAGTATTGAATAAACCTTACTATATGTCTTACAAGAAGGGAGGATCAAAGTGTAGTATATGTTCCAGATTCTATGCTTTGAGACTTACCTTCTATACCCGGCCTCGGCTGGGGTCCAGTGTGCTTCGGCCTCTGGACCGGTAAAGTACAATTAATAGCATCGATCAGGGGGACCATCCCCCTGGATCGATGCAATTTTATGTGCCCACGTAAAAACGAGACCTTGTGTCCAGCCCTCATAAGTGGGATGACCCTTACCTTCTATACCCGGCCTCGGCTGGGGGTCCAGTGTGCTTCGGCCTCTGGACCGGTAAAGTACAATTAATAGCATCGATCCAAGGGGGCCATCCCCCCAGATCGATGCAATTTTTATGTGCCCACGTAAAAACGAGACCTTGTGTCCAGCCCTCATAAGTGGGATGAGCAGGCAAATACCCTTACTATATGTAAGGGGAAATAACTCTCCCTAACGGTACACTGGTATGCGCAGTCGCAAATCAGAGACAACAGTGAAGGACATGGCTACTTGATGAACACATCACATGGCCGATAGCTGAACTGTTTTATCCAACTCATACTACTGTATTCTCGGTCGGTGAGAAAAATAAAAAAACAATATTGTTATATGTGAAACATATTTAACTGTTTTTGTTATATTTTGTTATACCTACATCTTGGATATAACACTACACTACTTGTTATTTTCTTCTTTAAATTTTGTTCAATAATTCATATTTTGTTGTTAAATTGTCAGGGTTTGTTTTGTTTATATATCCTGTGGTGATTAGAATAAAATTGAAATGAAATAAATAAAAATAAAATAACAACCCCCCATGAGCCCTCAGAAAGGAAGAACCCTCTAGGCATACACAGAGAAAAAGACCCACTTCCTGGTGCTAAGAAGAAACCTTGGCCATTCCAAACGCAGACCTTAGGAAGCCCCTGTTGTTGATGCGCATATCCAGAAGGTTCTTCCTGTTTGAGACTTCCTGTGAGATTTTATTATTTGTGTTTTTTTTTATTTTATTTATTTTTGGTTTTATTTGATTTTTCAATCACCACACCTGCTTAAAATCAGCATTGATCAATTGAATTAAAACAGGTTTGTTAACCTGAACAGAAAGAACAAAAGAAAGAAAGAAAGAAAAATAAAGTAAATACTACATTCTGACGTAATTTTTCTTCTAAGAAATTTATCTTATAATTTTAAACATATCCGGTTTCTTTTTTACCATTTGATAAATTTTTTTTCTTCTGATATTTCAATCTTCTGTTACTTGTGGAAATTAAAATAAAATAAAAATCTAAAAAAATAACAAAGTCCCATGAGCCTTCAGACTTGAAGAACGATTGGAGCATGTGCAAGAAAAAGGACCCACTTCCGGCCACCAAGATAATCTCTCGGCCATTCCGACTTAGGGCTTAACTGGGACGAGACACTATTTCTGGGCGGTAAGAAATTTCCCCTCCACGTGGTACTATGACGCGTGAATAAAGCCTGAATCCTAAAACTACCTTTTATCTTTGTCTCTTCCTTTTCCTTCCTTAATTCCTTTTTAGCGCGACCACCAAATATGATGGGGCAAAAGGAAAACACTATGAACACAACCAGAAATAACTAACGACCGTTAAACTTAAACATTAAAACATTGTCACTTGTGGGTATTAAAAGAATTTTTTTTAAATCTCCCATGAGACTTCACCGGAAGAACCCTCCATGCATGTGCAAAAAAGGGACCCACTTCCGACCCCTAAGAGAATCTCCCGGCCATTCGAGTTTAGGCCTTAACTGTGTCTAGTCACTACAACTGGCCAGAGAGATATTTCCTTGCAACGTGGTGGCTATGACCAGTGAAAAGTCTAAATCATAAAACCATCTTTTGTCTTTGTCTCTTTCTTTTTCTTTCCTTGAATTCCTTCCTTTTCAGCGAGACCACCAAATAAGATGGGGTTAAAAGCAAAACCCTAGGAACACGCACCAAAGAATAACAGCTACCCTTTTTAAACCTTAAAACATTAAACCTCTTGCCACCCCATATACCCCACATATATTTTCTCTCTGTCTAAAACTGTTGTATGCCTAAATGAAATTTCACATGCACTATTTACATAAATACTTACATTAAATACTCACTATCGTGACCTGTGTCCAGAAGCCGAAGCTACTGGACAGGTATAAAAATTAAAACTTGACGTGACGTGGTGTTATAACAGAAATAATAGATATCTCTTTTGATTCACAAATTTTACTAACCCAATACATCTACTCACCAACAAAACAAATTAAAAGAAAAACAAAACACTTCGAACCTAAGCTACCCAGAAATGTAACATTAAACGGATGTTGACCCGACAGTAGCTCTAAACGAAATGAACAAAACAAGTGTTCCACGCATAGGCTCCACGCAGGCTTCCGGGTGAAAAACAAATTTTATAAACAATTAAAAATATCCCCTATTAACGTTTTTCAACCAATCATAAATCCCCCCCCCAAAAAAAAACCCTTTCAAAGCGTTTTCCGAGCCTATTGACAATTATAAAAATAGTTCACTTAAAATCGATAAGGCAGTTGACTATTGGCGTTGACACACACAACGTCGCTCCTACCGGGCCAAGATTAAGGGACAACCGACCTCTGACCCGCACCACACCCTGTGATGTTATTGTATTGAACCTTAAGTGAACCCTTAAGAGTCACTACCCTTCTTAATCCTTAACGCGTCGTCTGAGTGTACTCCATTTAATTCAGATATACTGACATACCCCGCATCACATAGAACCAAGTCGTCAGCCAAGAACAGACTTTCAACACTACAACCGAATCAGCTGACGAAGAAACAGATTTCAGCCCCACGTCTGCCCTCAGTTCGCCAAGCGAAGAAAGACTTATCTTCTCCACAATTCCAGCTTTTGTTCATTTTTTAAATAAAGGAAATTATTCAAATTTTCTCGTTCGTTTTTCTGTTACTACCATGCGCTTCCTTATGATATTTCAGTGGCAATTAGTTGTTCTTAATTCTTGACCGTGGGACAGGTGGTAGAAGCGGATCAAGGGCTGAAAGGGGTGGGAACCCTTAAAGGCTTACTTTCTTCACCACTTTTAGATTGTACTGCTCTCGTTTGGCTGGAAGAGTTTTCTTCCCTCGTGTTTCTCTTTTTCCCCACCAGGCGTCTGACTATTTAAGCAGGCAAGCGCCAAGTTTGATTCCTCTTTCTTCTCCGGGATTTGACGAACACACATGTGTTAGACAGTTTGTCTACACCCTTCTTGTGTGGGGGTTTTCACCCCCACACAGACAACGTAGTAAGTGACTTTGACTTATGGACTCTCCATAACGTTTATACTTCCATTTTGTATCTTGTCTCATATATGTGTTACTCATATATCCTCCATGTTGTTTCTTATGTATCTCGTTATATGTATCTTCTCCACGTGCTGTCATGTATTAAAGTCCATTGTTATATTTAACACCCTTGGTCGGAGTTGTCTATTCAACTAATTATAATTAACATTATTACCTTTTTGAACCCAACAGTATTAATAATAGTTACATGAAGCTATAATTGTTTGACACGACAACAGCCTGGAAGAACTGTCTCTTTAACTTGTCTGTGAGATTGGACCTCCATATGATCGATAATTTATTTATAGCGACCCATGCTTTTCCTATGCATGCATTAACGTCGTTTTCAGGCAAGCACCAAGTTTGAATCCTCTTTCTTCTCCGGGACTTGACAAACACACATGGGTTAGACAGTTTGTCTACACCCTTCTTGTGTGGGAGTTTCACCCCCTGACACTTGTGTGGGGGTTTCATCCTCCCAACACTACATCAGTAAGTGACTTTGACTTATGAACTCTTCATATCATTTATGTATCTCTGTTATACTTCCATTTTGTATCTTGTCTTATATATGTGTTACTCATATATCCTCCATGTTGTTTCTTATGTATCTCGTTATATGTATCTTCTCCACGTGCTGTCATGTATTAAAGTCCATTGTTATATTTAACACCGTTGGTCGGAGTTGTTTGTTCAACTAATTACAATTAACTGTATTACCCCTTTGAATCCAACAGTACCAAAAGAAATGCCTCGTCACAGTTCATTCTTAGGTTTTTACAATTACAATTTACATTTGTTTCAAACAAGTTATCTGTTTTCCAAAACAAATTTTGTATATCTGTAAGATATTTTTTTTTTAAATCGCGTGATCCCAGGGGGCCGGCTCCCAGGCAGCACCTGCCCCTCATTGCAGGGGCAGGGTTGGATTTATTTCCCGGTGCCTGAGGCGCCATAAAAGTGAAATACCGAAGGGATCATTTACTTTTTTTGCAGTGGCGGCTGCATGAGCTTCGGTTTGTGCGTGGCTACCCACGTTAAAGTCTTTGTGTCAATCTGGCCTGGTGAGAGGTCAGGAAAATATTTACTCTCTATATTCATTCGGTTACAAAAATACACCTAGCATCTATATGATTGTCCCAACCCTATTGCCCTTATGGAAAGCCCCAGTCCCAGCCCTTTTTATCATATATATGCTAGAAGGCAGTGGCTGAGGGTCTTATTATCCTGAGTATAACATTAAACTCTATCTGATGGTGAAGTTCTAATTCTGGAACTCTGGGGAATGTGGAGTACCCCTTCATCACCATTAGTCCCGGGTCCACTCTGTCCCGGAGTGGTTGTACCAGTTAGGGCCCCATCTATGGGTTAGATTAAATTTTTTTAAATGAGTCTAAAAAATGTTTAATAAATGAGTTAAAAATGTTGAATATCCATCAAGAATGAATAAAACAAAACGTCTTCTGCATGAAATAACCCAACAAGGGTTGACATGCCGTAAAACCCCTCAACCCCTTAACCAACCAACCAACCAACAAAAACATAAGAAAAAAATAGACAAAGAAAATCCAAGTTGATCAAAGGGTGTTCATGTGATTAAAAGAGAAAAAAAAAGTAAAAAGAGACATGTTTTTATAACTATGTAAAATTGTGTAATTACTAATTTTATCTATTTTTATTACAATATAGTGACATAACTTTAAAAAAAAAAAAAAAAAAAGAAAGAAAGAAAGAAAGAAACTAAACGTGAAAAGTTGTGTATTACTCCGCTGCAGTGTGAAGTGGTCACCACATGTCTCATTCAGGCTGATCCACTTAGTTTTTTTTTTATCGACCGTAGACTTTTAAAAGTTACTTTTACTACAAAAAAATGTCCACTGGAATTGTGCTTAAAAAACTTCCGCCTTTTGGAGCTGTAGTATCTAAAATACATCGTTTTCAATGTTTACATGAAAGACTAAATATTTCGGAGAGGCTCCCGCTTAGTATTTGCGGAAAAAGAATTGTTTGGAAACAATTTAAACAACAGGTTCGAGCTTTCTCTACCCAAACTAACAATTTAGGACAACTACAGACTGATTCGTTATCCGTGAAAATTCCTGTTGAAGAATCACTTTGCAATGTTTCTGCATTCATTGGGATGGATACCGAATTTCCTTGTATTAGTAGAACGTAAGTAAGGTTACTTTTTTTTTCTTTTTAATATTTGTTATTCAGTACCCGTTTTTGTTTTTTTTAATTTTTGTTTATTTATTTTTTACTGTCTGTAGTTTAATTACTACAGCTTCGTTACAGTAAAATCGTCATGAAGTCATTTAGTTTTAAGCTAAAAGAAAGAAAGATAAAAAGAAATTAGGTTGCTAAAAATGAGGAAAGTTGATTTTTAAAGCTGATAATCTCAGTTGTTATAATTTGCCTAAAAAACGTATTCGTCTATTTAGGGCCTAAATAGACGAATACATTTTTTTTTAAATATAGAAGTCAAGTATACATTTTAATTGATTTAAATTATTGACTCAAATGTAATTGATGTGATAATTTATTTATTTGAAAGGAATTAGATTTTCTACAATGACTTTAAAATTAAAAATAGAAAGTTCTTCTGCAAGAAATGTGACACATTTTTATTTCAGGCAATCAGTCGAAACCCACTGGTCAAAATTATATAAACAATAAACATACTCAATACTTCCTGAGTAGTACATAAAGAAAAAAAAATATTTAAGTAAATTAGAATGAATAAAATTGCATTTGATACAGTAAGTAAACAAACGATTAAAAGCAGATATATTAATTTAAAAAAGAAAGAAGTTACATTTTACTCCAAAATAATTTAGTCTCTTTTTTTCTTCTTTCAAGTAAGTACAGTAGTACACTTAAAAAAAAAAAAAAAAAAAGAATTTTTTTTATAGTGGAATGTAGCTTTTTTTTTTTTTTTTTTTTTTTTTGAAAACATCGTAATTGATTTGTGTTTTGGATTGGGCTAAACTTGCAAATTGGTCGGAAAATTAGGGTGGCCCAGAAAAAACAGAACTTCCAAATTTTGTAATAAAACTGTTAATTTTAACTAAAGGGGTTAGGGTTGGTTTAACGGGAAAATAAATAATTTGGGTTCTGTTTTTTTCTGGGTCACTGTATACAGGGTGACCCAGAAAAAAATAGATCCCACAAATTTTGTAATAAAACTGTTAATTTTAACTAGGGGGGTTTAGTTTAATGGGAAAATAAATAAATAATTTGGGTTCTATTTTTTATGAGTCACACTGTAATATGTTTTAATTTTCCGACCGATTTGTAAGTTCAGCCAACTAAGGAAAAAAGGGGAGGAACTACAGAATGACATCTGCTGAGAAGTGGAAAACTTTTTGTATATACCGGGGGTCTGGGAAGAGCCGGTGCTAGGGTCTGATACCCCCCTCTTCAATGTAAGATAAGGAGGCCCCGATACCCCCCACCCACCCAATCTAAGATATGGAGGTCTCATTCTATGTCCATTTTCATAAAGTAGAATTCATAGAAAATATATGACCCCCGTTCCTTCTGCCCCCAGCAGGCTCCCCCGGTTGAGGGGGCGTGGGTGTCGGTCCTGTGTCAGGGTGCGAGTGCAGCATGCTTTTTTTTTCCTTTTTTTATTTTTATTTTATCTCTAAAATCATATTTAATCACATCTTAAAGTAGTTCTTATTTACCCAACCCGTTTACCACGGATCGTATGTGACACAAGGTCACAAGTAATGGGTCATCCCGTGAGCATCGAACTTGCTTTTTAGTATTTCTCTGAATGTTTGAGATGAGGCTTGATGATTAGTATTATCTGCGTTATTCGGACTATTGTCCTCATCTTCATTGTTATCTGTACAACATTTCGGCCGATATGCCCTCCGGCCTTCTTTTACGACAAGAAAGTTCCTGAGTCCGAAAAGAAGGTTCCCGAGTCCGAGAAGAAATACCTGAAGAAGGCCAGAGGGCATATCGGCTGAAACGTTGTACAGATAACAATGAAGATGAGGACAATAGTCCGAATAACGCAGATGATACTAATGATAGTAGCATTGGATTTGCGAGACTAGCTTGCTACACCACGATGGGACGTCATGATTTAAATCCTAAAGTATTTTCAGTACAAAAGTAGAATAGCGAGTAATAATATTAGTAGGATCGCATTTTACGTATAAAAAATAGCAAATTACTAGGTACCACCAATTTACCCGGTGAAATTTAACCCCCCCCCCCCCCCCCATATTTAACACAATGAAACTTGCAGAAAAATTAATATTATCTTGAAATTTTTTTTGCATTCGAAATCAATCCTGATGGGTTTTTTTTTTTTTTAATTTTAATTTTTTCAGCTTATGGAAATAATGTTAAACAAAGTTAAAAAATATTTACTTTTGGTTATTCAAAATGGCCTAAATTGATCACGTGATCGTTTTTTGGTTACCCCTACAGATTACGGAAACTTCCAAAGTAGCCTAACACTAACGCTAAAACTCGTGTCTCAAAGGTTTCGGGTATTTCCGTGAAATGTAATGCTTTTTATACGTAAAAAAGTAAAAAGTAAAGTTGGAGTGGCCTTTTGTCAGTATCAGCTGGACAGCGAAGGAGTCTATCCCCTTTTTGCTAGCGCTAGACCAGGGATTTTTTTTTTTTTTGCTGTGGTGGAGCGCCGCATCTACTGTCAGCTCCCCATTTTATCGCACAGATCAGATTACCCAATCTGTGCTACTCATGCGCTAATTTGACGGGGACCAAGATGAGTGTTCTACCGACTGAGCTTAATGATATTATCTCTTGCGCGCTATTCTGCATTAGTACCTGGCACTTATTTAGGATAACCTTTTGGAAAAATGGCTGTAGTAATGTTTCACAAAATTATACTAAAATGTAACGCTCACTTTCATAATCTAGATAAGATTAGGAAGAGGCTACTCGTCAAATAGACAAACCTGCTTTTAGGCTTTTTTTGTCGGTCCTCGTCAAATAGACAAACCTATTTTATGCTTATTTTACCAGCCCTGTAAATATTTTCTTATTATGAATGCAAGTAATGTTAAAAATAACAACACAGATTTAACACAAAAGTTTATTTATATTCATTTATATTTATATTTATACTTATACTAGAAGCGGCTACCCGGCGTCGCCTGGGTATAGGGGATGCAAAAAAAGTTAGTCCCACAGATCCATTATTATGGAATCGCTAGTTGGATCTTGGTAATATGCCCCATTAAAATCCCTATGTAAAAAAAAAGACCTTGCGTTGATCCAGCCACTCTGAAAAGAAAAATCAATGTCTACTATTTAAAATATTAAATAAATAAAAATCTAGTCTGTTATCATCTAAATTTAATTTTTTTTAATTATCTTCACGAATATAAATCAAACCTTCATTATTTTTGCTCAAAAACCAAGCCCTGGTGATATTTAATGTGTATATATATATTTACTTTGTCGTTAATTGTTTTATTTTCTAAGTTTCCTCCGGACATACAGATTCACACAACTGCCCTTTATATATGTACTAGAAGCGGCTACCCGCCTGGGTAGAAAGATAATTTTTTAAAAGTTAGTCCTGCAGATCCATTATTACTGAATCGTGAGTTGGATCCTCATAGAATGCCCAATTAAAATCCCTACGTAAAAAAAGACCTTGCATTGAAATTGATCCAGCCACTCTGCAAAGTGGCTGCAAACATTAATGTCTACTATTTAAAATATTAAACGCAAAAAATTCTATGCTGTTATCAGTTAAATTTTATTTCTTAATTATCTTCACTAATATAAATCAAATCTCTATTATCATTAACCCTAATTAATTCACCATTCAAAGATCTCGTTCATTCACCCTAACTTTACCTCTCAACCCAACTCTAACCCTAATTGATTCACCATTTGAACATCTAATTAATCAAATAACAGAAATGTGTCCAATTTAAAAACAAAAAAACAAAACATGTATTAATGTATTTTTTATTTATCTTATTTTATTTTTTTTAAATGATTAAAAAAAAAAATTAGGCTGAAGGATTGTCTTGTCACTTGAAAAATCAATATGGCCACTTTTTAAGATTGGATATAGTTGAAGAATAATTAAAGTTCCAATTACTGTCAAACTGGGAAGACAAGGTCTCGAAAAGGCAGCATGACTGGGCATAATGAGTATGCCCAGGCTACCTGGTTGACGAGTCCAAACCATGATCTGACGTCTTTTCCTTCAGTCGAAATAATGGGAGATTTTGGATCTTGCTCAGATCTCGATCGCCAAACAACCCCTTCAGTGGTTCATGATCCATGACCACTATGATACTTGGGCATCCCATAACAAACATCCGGCATTTCTCCAGTGCCCATGCTATTGCTGCTGCTTCACCTTCTATCGGGGCATATCTGCACTCAGCATCTGTACAAAATCTGCTGCCGGCAAATATCAGGTGCCAACCCTCGGGACAGCAGATTGGGGCTTTTTCGGTGGTGCATTGTAGCAGTAGGAACCCCATCCCCTCTTTGCTCTAATCAGGGGCGAGGCAAGTCATTCGGTCCTTGTCGAATGTAGCCACACCTTTCTTGACCAGGTCAACTATAACTCGCTTGGAGTCTTGAAAAGCGTTCTCCAAGCGAATTGGGAGTCTTTTTAATTGGAACTTTAATTATTCTTCAATAGTTTATTTTTTGAGTGTGTAAAAGTTCATTAATAAAAAGAAGACAATGATTGCAACTTTTATTCTTATCTCGATTGTGAATGTAAGTAATACATTTCTATATATTAATACTCTTGCTCTTTAAAAGTACGACCGTTATCATCTTGCAACACTCTCAGGTTAAAAATGAAACCATCCAAGATGGAATGCAGAAATATAAATCCTGATTATCTGATGTTGCTTATCCGCAAAATTCATATTTCTTGTGAGTGTCGTCGTCACCTCAGCTAAATAATGGACCATTCTGTTTTTATCCTAAAGAAAGAAAGGGAAGAAAAAGGACATGCTACACAGAAAAATATAAGAAAGAAAGAGAGTAGAGGAAAGATAGAGATAGGGTGTGAGTGCGCAGAAGTGATAATGCTGATTTCGATCGAACATTATAAAAAGATGAAAAGAAGGAAAGAAAGAAAATGAGTTAGAGAAAGTTGAATCAAGATTATTATACTTTTTTTACATGTTGAACTATATTGCAATAGCTCTTAAGTAAACCTATCAAACATAAGAGCTATTGCAATATAGTGCGGTTGATATTACTAAGTAAAAAATATCAAACATAATAATTAAGTTATCCTACTGTGGTATGTCCACAGGTCCTGCTAGTTATGAAATGTTTTTGTTCTTTGTTTTCCAGAATATCTGCTGGTCCCGAGCCACAATATGATAAGATCCTGTCAGGATACAAAGTTTTCAAGCACCAGAAACCATTTTCTATGAAATATGGAAATCGGATGATTCCGGAATTGGAGATTGCTTATGAAACCTGGGGGACATTAAATGAAGCAAAAGACAATGCTGTCCTCATCTATACGGGACTTTCAGCCAGTTCTCATGCTAAGAGTCATAAGGTAAGGAATGGCTATATTGTCAACACTTAACATCCTTCTCGTTTTTTTGACATCTTATTATAATGGAGATTGTAGGTTTGCCTGTCTGTAACCGAAACTATATTACTATACAAGTCACAATTCCCTTTGTTATTTACATTACATTTACCATGATTTTATTTTTATTTATACCTCAATAATTAATAAAATTGTTTTACATTACTTATACTGTTGACCATATCTTCATACTAATAACATGCAATTGTATTTATATATACAACAAAATAGCAGTTTACAATGTGAACAGGAATGCCAATTTGCATATTGATCTTAAAAATTTGATTTTAATAAATACATGCTTAGTATTATTGATTTCTAATTGTTTGGTTTTATCTTAATGAATATGAGCAAAAATCTCTTCAATAAATCTTAAAAGAAATCCATTAACAAGAAGAAATAACTAATATTATTCTTTATTTTCTATTTTAACTAAATAGTTAAATTAGGAAAATTTACCAATGAAAGACAGGAGTAACGGAAAATGATGGAAGAGTTAGTTTCAAAGTTGTTCTATTTTTCAATCATACCCCCTCTGTTCCAAATCTTTTTATCTACATTTTTATTCAGTTTCATTAGCCTTTCTAATTTAATATGTTATTTTATTATATTAAAACTTAAATACTTGCACCCGGAGGGTGCATATATTTGTTAGTACTATTAAAATCAATCAATCAATCAATGATGACTTATACTATGTGGCGTTAGGAAGCACGTGGTGTAATGGTTAAAGTCATGGGAAATGGACTCGTCGCTCTGAGTTCAAATCCTGGACGTGTTAATTGCATTTCACTTAGCACTAATACCCTTGGGAAATGTATGAATCCGACTCTCCCTCCAGCTATGGGTAAATAGCAGGGCAGACTGGGTTCTTTAACCATGGCTAGGTAACCAGTCTAAGAGAAGGAAAACTCTGAATTCAAACCTGTTGAACTCCGCATAAGAAATTGACCTTGTGTCGTATCCTGCACGTGCGGAGGAGTTGGTAAATATATATATTATGTGACGTTAAACTGCATCTAGTGGTGAAATTCCAATGTTGCAGCTCTGGGGAGTAGGGAGTACCCCTTCATCGCCATTACTCCCATGTCCCCTCTGACCTGGAGTGGTAGTACCTGTTATGTTAAATAGATTAAAATGAGTTATTAAGAAATGTTTTAAAAAAAAAGAGTTTGAAAAAAAAATTGAATTCCCAACAAAAATCTATAAAACAAAACATCTTCGGCATAAAATCCCCCTATGGGTTGACATGCTGTAAAACCCAACCAACCATACTATGTGGTGACCTAGGCATCCCATTCTGGTCTAATGGTTAACAAGCTAATCTTGCAGATCCATTATTATTGAATAGTTAGTTCGATTCTTGCAACCTTGTGATACATCTTACCAATGGTGAATGGGTTGGGAAAATGCTAAACCTAACAAAAATAGAGTTGCTCCCCTTTGATCAGTAAGGGACTGATGGGAACTCGGATATGGAAATTCCGCCATGTTACTTTGGACTGGGGTTTTGGACTGTACAGACGTGCCCAGCACGGTTGAACTAGTGACCACGTGTGTCAACACTGTTGGGCTAGTTAAGTCATTTTAAGGGTAGAAGCATTTTCTACCCTGTTTTAAATAAAGACTGACAAGCAGAAAGTCAGCAGACAAGGCCACTGACCCATGTGTGAACACACACGACAACACAAAGGACGGCCCATGTGGCAAACACGCACATGATACACACAGAGTTGAATTCTATCCAAAACCATCCGACTGTATTCCCTGTCAGTGAGAATAAATAAAACAAATATTGTTATATGTCAAACATATTTCACCGTTTTTATTATCATTTTGTATTTTCTACATCTCGGGATATAACAATAAGGTTGTTCCATCATGGTGTAATGGTGAGCAAGGTAAACTCACAGATCCATTACAACTTAATAGCGAGTTCAATTCTTGCGTGTTGCCTCATACATACCCCGTTCTTGTCTATAAAAAATACATTTTGTAATTTCTTTCTGTAAATTTTTTGCCGAGCCAAAAATTTAGGGGGGGGGAGTATTGTTGGGTTGTCTTCCCTCTGCCTGGAAGAGTTGTCTTCCCTCTAAGTTCCCGTTTTTTTCACCTCCAGGAGTTTTGCTATTTAAGCAGGCAAGTGCCAGATTCAAATGCTCTTCTTCTTCTGCAGCACCTCACACATGTGGGTTAGACATTTATGTCTTCACCCTTCTCGGGTGGGGGCTTCTGCCCCCAACACAACGTTAGTAAGTGACATTGCTTTAAGGACTCTCCTTTATTTCTATATGTACATTTAAGTATCTCTTGTATACCTCCTTATTGTATCTCTATTCATGAATGTGTCCTTTTTTATATCTTCTTTGTATTTCTGTTATATGTATCATTTCCATGTGCCTGTATTAAAGTCCATGTTATGTTTAACACTTGTATTTAAAATACTGTTAAATCAATCAATCAATCAATGATGACTTATACTATGTGACGTTAAACTGCATCTAGTGTTTGCTTTATTCATATATATAATTTCTTTTCACGTTTCAGAATAATCCTCAGCCTGGTTGGTGGGAAAAGTTTATTGGACCTGGCTGTGCACTTGATACATCAAAATATTTTGTCATTTGTACTAATAATTTAGGTGGTTGCTATGGAACATCGTAAGTGCAATAATTTACTTGAATTTTTTAAATTAGGAATCATTTCAAAAGTTGTTTGAATTATTGGACTCTTTCTTTTTTTTAAAGATTTTGGCTGATACAAATACAGCTTTCAAGTGCATATCTCTCTCTCTCTCTCTCTCTCTCTCATATATATATATATAAAATTTCCTGTAGTTAGGATGTTTCCAAGTGTGATTTAACTGAGCTGATGCAGGTAAACCGTACTGAGAGCTCAATGTGCCTAGTGCCAGTGAGTGGACGGACAGAGCAAGATATTCAATAAATGAAGGAAAAAACTTGAAATTTACTTCATTACAATAATTTATTTCATTACTGCAGCATCTTCAGGTACCTGAAGATGCTGCAGTAATGCAGTTTAAATAAATTATTGTAATGAAGCAAATTTAAAGTTTTTTCCTTCATTTATTGAGTATATATATATTATCCCAAGATGTTAGGAATAACAAAACAGTTAAATATATTTTTAAAATAGAATATTCGTTTTCATTTTCTCACTGACCAGGAATACAGCAAAAATGGGTTGGATAAACAATTAACTGTCAACAGTTGTGTTTTCATCAAGCAGCCATATTGTTGTCTGGTACTACACTTTTTTTTTTCAGTGAAAAGTTAGATGTTCATTAGGGGAGATAACTCTCCTCTAACAATATACATATATATACCAACCCCTCTGCTCGAGCAGGATGTGACACAAGGTCAATTTCTTAAGCAGAGTTTAACAGGTTTGAATTCAGAGTTTTCCTTCTCCTAGACTGGTTACCTAGCCATGGTTAAAGAGTCCAGTCTGCCCTGCTATTTACCCATAGCTGGAGGGAGAATTAGATTCATACCTTTCCCAAAGGTATTAGCGCTATGTGAAATGCAAACAGCTTTGTCCAGGAATTGAACTCAGGTCGACGAGTCCATTTCCTATGACTCTAACCATTACACCATGCGCCTCCAATATATATATATAAAAAGATTCTGTATGTATGTCTATTTGTACAATGACCAAGTGCATATCCTTTTATGAAGGAAAATTGCAAAGATACTCTCAAAGACTAAAGTTCAATCAAATCTACTCCCTATTTTTGTCTGAGAAGGGTTACAAAATTTGTTACCTTCATGTTCTATAAGAAAAGCTAAATTTAAAAAAAAAGGTATAAAACAATGACCTTCCCACTAACGTAATGTAAAGAATGTTATTGAATCAAAGTTTCTTGACTGAAGAAAGAAGAGAGTAGAAACTATGATACTGTGTTATAATGAAAACCCTAGATATCACTTTTTATATAAAGCAAAAAGCAAACACATTAGCATTATTCTTTATTGTTCAATAAACTTTTTATTTACTAAAGTATTAGTCTTTTATCTAGTATTTCTTCTATTTTTTAAAAAATCTATTTAGTTTTTTTTTTCTTTCTATTTTTTAAAATCTATTTTTTCTTCTATTTTCTAAAAATCTATCTAGTTTTTTTTCTTTCTATTTTCTAAAAATCTATCTAGTTTTATTTTCTTTCTATTTCTAAAAATCTATCTAGTTTTATTTTCTTCTATTTTCTAAAAATCTATCTAGTTTTATTTTCTTTCTATTTTCTAAAATCTATCTAGTTTTTTTTCTTTCTATTTTCTAAAAATCTATCTAGTTTTTTTTTTTCTTTCTATTTTCTAAAAAATCTATCTAGTTTTTTTTTCTTTCTATTTTCTAAAAATCTATCTAGTTTTTTTTTTCTTTCTATTTTCTAAAAATCTATCTTTTTTTTTTTCTATTTCTAAAATCTATCTCTTTCTATTTTCTAAAATCTATCTAGTTTTATTTTCTTTCTATTTTCTAAAAATCTAAAAAATCTATCTAGTTTTTTTTTCTTCTATTTTCTAAAAATCTATCTAGTTTTTATTTTCTTTCTATTTTCTAAAAATCTATCTAGTTTTATTTTCTTTCTATTTTCTAAAAATCTATCTAGTTTTATTTTCTTTCTATTTCTAAAAATCTATCTAGTTTTATTTTCTTTCTATTTTCTAAAAATCTATCTAGTTTTATTCTTTCTATTTCTAAAATCTATCTAGTTTTATTTTCTTTCTATTTTCTAAAAATCTATCTAGTTTATTTTTCTTTCTACTTTCTATTTTCTAAAAATCTATCTAGTTTTATTTCTAGTTTTTTTTCTATATTTAAAAAAAATCTATTTGGTGTTTTATTTATTTTATTCTTTGATTTATTTTATTAATTTATTTAAATTTGTAAAATCTACTTCAGTTTTAAAGATCACATGTGTGTGTGTGTGTCTTGTTTTTTTTTCTTGTGAGAAAGGGACACCACTAAACAGTTAGGCCTAGGACACCCAATTAGCTAGCAGCAGCTGATTAAATATAATTTTTGTATTATAATTATATATCTTGTGACATGACAGATGTATGCATGGGTAAATGGCATTAGAAAAATCTACACAAACATTT
The DNA here is from genome assembly GCA_023376005.1 of Doryteuthis pealeii. Classification (NCBI taxonomy): domain Eukaryota; kingdom Metazoa; phylum Mollusca; class Cephalopoda; order Myopsida; family Loliginidae; genus Doryteuthis; species Doryteuthis pealeii. Next base: position 29,508,289 of record CM042155.1, on the reverse strand, counting down.
GTAGGCATGTATATATGTATGTATGTTTGCGTGTGGCTTTTAAGTGCCGCTTGGGAAATCAAGGAGGCCGACTGTGTGTGCGTGCGTAGCACAACAAAGTGTATGTATATGTGTATGTGTAGCACAAGTGTATGTATGTACAAGTGTATGTATGTATATGTGTATGTATGTGTATGTGTATGTGTAGCACAACAAAGTGTATGTATGTATATGTATGTGTGTGTATGTAGCACAACAAAGTGTATGTATGTATATGTATGTGTATGTGTACACAACAAAGTGTATGTGTATGTATGTATGTATGTATGTATGTATGTGTATGCACAACACAACAAAGTGTATGTATGTATGTATATGTGTATGTGTAGCACAACAAAGTGTATGTATGTATATGTATGCACAACAAAGTGTATGTATGTATGTATATGTGTATGTGTAGCACAACAAAGTGTATGTATGTATGTATATGTGTATGTGTGCACAACAAAGTGTATGTATGTATGTGTAGCACAACAAAGTGTATGTATGTATGTGTGTGTGTAGCACAACAAAGTGTATGTATGTATGTATGTGTGTGTGTAGCACACAAAGTGTATGTATGTATGTATATGTGTGTGTGTAGCACAACAAAGTGTATGTATGTATGTATGTATGTATGTGTGTGTAGCACAACAAAGTGTATGTATGTATGTATATGTGTGTGTGTGTGTATGTATGTATATGTGTGTGTGTGTGTAGCACAACAAAGTGTATGTATGTGTGTGTGATAGTGGTTATTCTATGCTCGGTCAAGACAAGTTTAAGAAAAGCATAAATCCGAATTGCCAGAGAGAGAGAACAAAAATGAATGTCCATAAGCTTGGAGCTTTCAAGTAGTGGCAAAAGTTAGACAATATATTTCAGTGTTAAAGCAACACAAAGGCTTTTGGGTTAGGGCAATGTGGTACCGCTCCCTTACCCTTTTATTTTGTTCCGCCACTGGATGCTTTTCCCCAGTTCCTGTCTTCTAACAATGCACCATATTAGTAGGTAACTCTTTCCTTACTCATATCTTTTTTTATGAACTCATTGCACTCGGTTTTCTGTTTAACCCTGGGGGTCCAGTGAGCTTTGGCCGCTGGACTCGTCGAGAGTTTAATAATAGCGTCGATCCCAGGGGGCTATCCCCCCCCGGGCAACGACGCAATTTTTGTTCTTTCCCACCCATGAGCTTCGGCTTGTGGGTGGGCCCACGTTAAAACAAGGCCTTGTGCCCAGTCCATACAAGTGGGGTATGCGACAAATATACTCTTTCCTTACTCATAAACGGAAGCAACTCTGGATATTTTTGTTAGGATGACCCTAACACTGAAGAATAGAAAATTCATAGAAAAGGACTGTAACTTTCGTTTCTTGAAAGGAAATTTTCAGCTTGATGTTTTTTGTATGGTCAAGGTTTTTGATTTAGGTAATATGGACACAAAGTGAGGGTCCAGTTTAGCATTATGCTGTCATTCTAAATTGAACACCCAGCTAAAACATTTAAAGTTTAAGCATTTTCAAAAACTAATGTGACGGAGAATGAGTACTACCATACTCATTTAGAAAAAGAGCAAGACATTGTCTTGCCTGCCGGAGTTGAACCCGTGACCTCCGGAATGCAAAGAAATATGATTCAGGCACTGGATGGATGAGAAGTGTAATTCAGGTGCTCGGATGTTGGGGGACTGTGTCCATAAATAACAAGTGAGTGGAGCGCTGGGCAGCAGCAGTTGGCCGACGCGAGGCAGCAGTCAGCGACGAAGCACTTTGTGAATGACCCAACAAAGAAATTGATTTTAATCCAACAAAGAAACAAAACTAAATGGGAGTTTCGATTTTTCAGCTGTTTAAACTTTTGACGATGACTTTTAAGACTGTTTTGACCAAAAGAAAGTTTGGCCTGTGAGAAGACGGTGGACTCGTTTCTTTTTGCACCCCCCCTCAACAAGGACCTGTTGAGTCGAATATTTATTTTCCCCTCCTCTATTTTTTTCCTTCTATAAACTAATGTGCTAAAAAATATGCTCTTAGTCAACAGACACAAAATCAACTTGCACTATTTTGCCTTTTCACTTGTACGAAGGAATTGGGCTGTAGCTTAACCAGATGACGACGAAAGAAAAAAATGATAGAATAAAAATAATGCAAAGAAAACAATAAGTAGACAGTAAGTAAAGTATAATGTAAAAGTGATGTATTATTAAACAAATACACACATTGAACGATTATAAGAATGACAATTTCAAGAGTTGTGATTACACATCTGGATTGTGTGATAAATTCAAGGGAACTGGAAAAGTCTTGAAGAAACCACCAATTTGATGACATGGGTGTCAGGTGGCCTAAGAATCTTTTTGTTGATAGGTTTTGATCTATGAATCTTAGGGGCTTCTGACCTTGAAGGACAGGGACAGGTCTAAATAGAGAGGGGATGTGTATAGGAGAGAAGAGGAACTTTAGATGAAGTCAGAACATGCACACTTAAGAATTAAATACTTTTAAAAAAATGCAATTGGTACAAAAAAGCAATTTCCGGCTGACTTCTGATTTAAGTCGGATAATTAAAACGGAAAGTTTTTTGGTGGTACCCAATAACAGTTTAACTACAGTCTATGAATTAACATTTTGCGAATTGGGTTACGGTTTTAGGGGATTAAAGTTGTTTTTAATTACGTATTGCTTAAAAAAAATAAACAACAAAAAGCCCCATTTACTATACATTTAATAAACCATTGAAATTAATTATTGAATCTATTATTGAGACAGTTGTTTGTGTTAGTATTGCAATGCATAATTTCAATTAAACTTAGTTTAAAAAAATATTTTTCAACATTAAATGTATAGTAATTTTGGTTTTTTGTTGTTTTTTTCTTTAAGCAATACGTAATTAAAAACAACCTTAATCCCCTAAAACCGTAACCCAATTCGCAAAATGTTAATTCATAGACTGTAGTTAAACTGTCATTGGGTACAACAAAAAACTTTCTGTTTTAATTTTCCGACCTAAATCAGAAGTCAGCCCAATTTCCTTACTTGAGTACTTTGGTCCTTACTTAGGCTAGATGGGCGGCCGGAGTGGCCCCTCTGATCAATCAGCTGGTTACATCAAGCCCTAGCACCTCTATGATTATCCCAACCTGATTGCCCTTATGATAAGCCCCAACCCTTTTTATCATATATGAGCTAGAAGCTGGTGGCTGAGGGTCTTAGTGTCCTGGGTATGACGTTAAACGGCATCTAATGGTGAAATTCCATTTCTGGAGCTCTGTGGAATGTGGAGTACCCCTTCATTACCATTGCTTCCAGATCTACTCTGACCCAAAGTGGTAGTACCTGTTAGGGTCCCATTTATAGGTTAAGTAGAAAAAATGTGTTTAAAAAATTGAGTTTAAAGGAAAATTGAGTACCCATCAAGAATGAATAAGACAAAACGTCTTTGGCATAAAATAACCCAACAAGGGTTGACATTCTTTAAAATCCAACCAACCTTGACAGACATCTGGGTCTATACAGAGAAGAGAGGTGTGTGTGGGAGAAAAGGAACCATGGACCATATGACATTTAGGCACCCCTTTTGCGATCTCGATTCATAAGGACATTTTTTTTCATTTACACCGCCAAAATCCGGTTGTTTGTTAAGGTCTAGGGTTATAATTTTTTTTTAAACTCTAGAAATCATCTGTTAACAAACAAGATTTTATAGTGTAAATGAAAAAATGTCCTTATGAATCGAGATCGCGAAAGGGGTGCCTAAAGGTGATATGGTTCGGAACCTTAAATGAGAGAAGAACTTGAACACTTAGAGATTGAATACTTTTAAAAAATGCAATTGATACAAAAGAGAAATTTCTTTACTTGAGTTATGAATATTTGTTATGGATTTAAATGTATAAAAACAATTGAAAAGAGATTTTTAAAAATATATACCTGATTAAGAAATCTAAATGTGTAATTTATCAATGACAAAATGGTTCATTTCGTTCCAGAGGTCCGTCCTCAATCAACCCTGCAACTGGAAAGGTAAGTTTTCCACTTGTTAACAAGTTAACTAACTTAGTGTGATATATTGCCTGATCAATCGGTTTGCATCTGGCGACCGGGCTGCACACAGGAAGTGCGTGGGTGTCAAGTGCGGGCCTGGAACAAAACAGGATATGGCATTGAACTGACCTTTGGCACCTAAAGATGCAGGTGTACATTTGACACTGCGTAGACGCAGAAAATCTGTAGGCATAGCCAATAACCAATGAAAACAGGCTGCGTGGGCGAAGAGGTGTGTCTACAGAAAAACTGCATAGGTGTCACAATCAAAGAGGCGTGACACCATGAGTTAGACTATAATAAAAAAGCCTGTGGAAATCAAGTTGGCAGATAGAGATCAGGTTCAAGATCGCTTGCAGAGAACTCCCGAAGGCTACATGTATGCGTAACTCCTGCTAACGTCTCTCAGTCTGCACACAACTGAGGAAATAAAGATATAATCTTATATTTTTATAAATACAATTGTTCATGTTCCTTGACGGGTCCAGTATATAACACAAGTTAATTAAAATAAATTAAGTTGGTCAATTACAATCAATGAAAAATTTACTTTCTTGGAAAGGAGTTGTCTTGTATAATTAAAGTTAATTAAAATAAATTAAGTTGGTCAATTACAATCAATGAAAAATTTACTTTCTTGGAAAGGAGTTGTCTTGTATAATTAAACCAGTTTGATTGTCTCTAAGAGAGGGGGGGCATTTAACCAACTGTACAATTCATTAATATTCAATCTCTATTAAATTTGAAGTATATATATAATATATATGAAATAAAATTTCACTCTGATGAAGGTCGAATCTTCTCTGTGTGCGGAATATTTTCACGCAGATGAACTGACCGAAACACATGTGTAAGTGATATTGATTAAATTCATCTTTTATTATCCATTCTATTATTTCTTTTCTTTATTCATTCTTCCTCATATATACATATGTGTGTATATATAGAGGGCCGGTTTAGCTCAGTCGGTAGAGTGTTCATCTAGGAATCACAAGGTTCCTGGCTTGATACCGGCCCTCGCCAACTCAGCGTATGAGTAGCACAGGGATCTGTGTGGTAAAGTAAGGAGCTGATGGTAGGTGTGGCGCTCCACCTCAGACGCAAAAACAATCTCCTTGGTCTAGTGCTAAAGAAAAGGGGATAGACTCCTTCGCTGTATGGCTGATACCAACATTAGGCCGCCTTGATGACTTTACTTTACTTATATATAGACAAGTTTTAAAATTTATTTCTGCAAAGGAGTATATCTCCTTTTCACTAACACTAGACCAGGGAGATTGTTTTTTGCATCTGAGGTGGAGCGCCACACCTCTCTGAGTTAGCAAGACTATAATTTAGTTTTTGTGCCCCTGAAGTTACAGTTATTAACTGTGACTATGAAGTCCGATGTTTGAAAAACATTCTCAACCACAGATGTCGCATTTGAAGGCTGTCCCTGAAGATGTTGATGTTCTGGTGCTTTGTTGCCGCTGTTTTCTTCTGGACCTCTTAGCTTCATGGTATTGCGTCAGAGTGACTTCTGACATGAACAGTCCTCTACGGAGATTCTGCCGCCACCGAGGGCGGTCCTGAGCCAAATTTTCCCAGCTGGAAGGGGCAATGCCAAAGCACCTGAAATCATTCTTGCAGACATCCTTGAATCATAGCTGGGGGTGACCAATAGGGTAGGTCGATTTGTTACATTTTGATATTCCAAAAAAAGTTGAAATCGACCTACCCTAGTAACCAATCTATCAAAATGCCAATAAATGTTTTAATAATACTGTTTGTCACTCAGATAATTTAATTTTTGAAAGACATTTCTCAAAACTGATATTTCTTATTGTTTTTCTTTCAGCCTTATGCCACAACATTTCCCTTAGTCACCGTTGAAGATATGATACATTCCCAATTTGTATTGCTTGATCATCTTGGCATAGACAAGGTAAAAGAAAAAAAAAACTTTATTTGAAATTTTTCTGATTAAAAGTACCTTATATAATATTATGAGGGTAGCTAAGAAAACCTTATGGTGTATCAAAGTATTTTCATTAATTAATGTTTTGTCTTTGTTCAAACCAGAATACAGGATAATTGTATCAAGTATCAGAGTTAACAGTTAAATAATAGGAAGTAATACAACTAGTTTCAAGGATAAGGAAAAAGGTTTACTAAGTGTTGTGGGGTTTTAAGGGTACAAAATAAGACAAACGACTGGTAACAATGTATACAAATGTATTGAACAAAAGGAGTAGAAATTTACAGCAAAGAAAGTGGAGATTGCGTCCGACCAATACAGTTACGGGCTGACTTGCATTTGCTTTGTGTCAAGCCACAATTGTTCCTGGTACTTATAGTAGCCGTCGGCATTCCATTTATGTCAATAGGTTATATCACCTATAACACTAAGTAAAGATACAAGATGAACAGCACAATTAGCGATTGCTAGGTTGAATTAACAAGTCCTGTGAGATGTTGTTTCTCTCCTCCGAGGTTTTGTCAGACATTACTTATAGGAAAAACAGATGATTCCATTCTCCTTATTTAGGTACTATATGACACCAGGTCAATTTTTTAGTGGAGTAGAACATTCCACTTAAAAATTGACCTTGTGTCGCATCCTGCTCATGGTGGAGGGGTTGGATAAATACATACTACTCAAATACATTTTATTTCTTAACCCTTTTAATTTGTTTAATAAATAATGTAACGTTTGCTATTTCCCCAAATTGCGCGTTTAGCTGTTGAAACAGCTCCGCACTGGAGACATCAGGGTGGTCGTCCATGTACTCCCCTATCTACTCCGATATATTCAAATACTTTTTATTTCTTAACCCTTTTAATTTGTTTAATAAATAATTACATGGTGTTATTGATCCCTAATATTTTTTTTTTTTTTTTCAAACGTATTTTTTTTTAAATTGAACACCCGTCAAGAATGAATAAAAGAAAATGTCTTTGGTACAAATAACCCAACAAGGGTTGATATGGTGTAAATCTAACCAACCAGCCACACCAAAAGGGTTACAATGATTTAAATTTGAAAACAAACTTATATAGTGTATATTGTATAGGGATTAACACCTATATTTTTACGTGCATGTGGAATTGAATAAATTAGAATAATTAAGTTTAACTTAATGATCACGTAGATAATTACAAAACAAAATTATAAAAAGGCCCATTAGTTGAAAACCTTCAGTTGGAGCGGACGCTCTCCTAACTCGACAGAGTTGGAGTGGACGTTCTCCCCAACTCAACAAAGTGGAGAGAGGACGCTGTCCGGAGACACAAAATACGACTCAGCAGGTCCGTCTTTTTTTTTTTTTTTTTTTTTTTATATTTCTCTCTCTCCTTCTCAACACAAGTTCAATCCCAGACTTTGTTTTAACAAAACTGCTAGAATGTTGACACATCAAAACGCCCACTCACAGTAACAAAATATAAACAATACATACGCACTCTGTACACACAACTACCTACAGACACATACAGTCCGCAACACCACTGAAAGAACAATGGACTATACCAATTGTAATTTATGTATATGAAGTTGTTTCTTGTATCAATTTTGTCTTCTTCTTTTGTTTTTTCTTACATTTCCGTAGTCTCATACATTTAAATTGTGGGATACGACATTCGGATTTTCTTCATCCACATAAACATCTGAAAACACAAAGCCCTCACAATTGTTTTCATTAGATTTGGTGTAAACAAACTCGTATCTGTCTGGCAAGAGTTAAACTGTCATTGTTGAATCTCTGTTAACGTTTTTTTCTTTCCTTTTAGTTGCATGGTTCTGTTGGTTCATCT